>PVLA01001026.1:0-191798 GCA_004027455.1 Hydrochoerus hydrochaeris
GTTAGTGTGTGCCCTGAGGATGTCACAGGTTTGGGACAGCCTTGTCCCTGGCTATTGGGTCCCAACCAGGGATATGACTCAGCCCAAGCAGATCCCACCAATCTGCTTTGGGCCAGGAGCTGCCGACTGAAGCTGCTTCAGTTGTTGATTCAAGCCTGCCCTGCCCAACTTCAGTATGTCATCTAGCTAGTCATCCAGCTCTGGGGAACCCAGTTCTCAGCACTCACCAAAGTCTGTGCAGCTTGGTTTGCAGTTACCACTCCCCGTTGTAGCGCCTCCTCCCACCAAGGGTCTCGGGCTCACCAAACCCCGCTCTCAGCAGGGTTGCGACCTTGGCTAGATTGTGAGTCCCCTGACTCTAAGACGCACCCAGCGCAGCTACTGGAGCATGCCCAGCTCCAGCCCTCTGTCCATACTTCTTCTTTTTTTATTTTATTTTTTCTTTTTCTTTTTCCTCAGTTTCTTCCAGGGTCATGAGAATTCCTCTTCTTTTGTATGGTCTTCTCCATGGTGTTAAATTCTAGCACTTTAGTTGTTTTTCTCAGAAAGGCTCTCTATCATGCTACCTATCAGTTGGCCGTCTTTTCCCCTCAAGTTTCCTATTATTTTAAAAAATAGTCTTTTTCATAATTCGTTTATTTAGATTAAGACCCTAACAAGATCCATATTTCACATTTGGTTAACTGCCTTTCGAGTTTTAGTCTATTACAGTTCTCTGCATCTCCTCAGTTTTTAAATTGTGGATCATAGAAATATCTAAATTCTAGATTTGACTGATTGCATTCTCACTGTGTCATTTAGTATTTTCCTCTGTCCTGTACTTATTATTTCCTATGAACTGGTAGTTAGATCAAAAGGCACAATTATATTTAGGTTCATTTTCTTTTTCACAAGGACTTTTCAGAATGGCTGCTGTGTACTTTTAAATCAGTCACATTAAGAAATATATTTAGTCCCACTTTTAGGTTATTAATATTAATCAGATTCTAGTATTGTCAATCTGTTCATTCAGTAAAAAGTTCAAGTTTTTAAACATTGCTATTATAGCTGGGGTTTAGCTCAGTAAATGCCTGCTTGGCTGACACGAAGTCATGAGTTTGATCCCCGGTTCCCCTTCAAAAAATTTACTTTTATTGCATAGTTTTCCATATCTTACTTATTTTTATATAGTCAACTATATTCATCTGTAATAAATAAATTTGCAATTTCCAGTTTTCCAAAATGGATTGTGATGACCACCAAACTCATTAATTTCTCACTGTGTACAGCCCATTTTTTTTGTTTTTCTTGTTTTTTTTGTTTTGTTTTTTTTTGACAATGCTAATAATCAAATTGAGGGCCTAGTACGTTAGGCAAGTATGCTACACTCCCATCTTCATTCTTCATTAAAGACCTACAAATTAGGATTTTCACTTCACTAATCTACTTGTCTATTCCTACAGCAATATTTACTTTATTAGAAAGTTGGGCACAGTGGTGCATACCTATAATCCTAGTACTCAGGAGGCTGAGGCAAGAGGATCACTGTGAGTTTGAGGCCAACCTGGGTTTATACATTGAGTTTAGGTCCAGCCTGAAGTTGAACTGCATAGAAAGACCTTTTCTCAAAAACAACCCAAACAAAAACAAATACAAAAACTATCTATTTTATTAGAATGTCGTGGTGGTATCTGGTATCTGTTAGAACTTCCCTCACTCATTTTCTTTTTACAACACCTTTTTTCTTGATGGATTTAGTAGCCATTGGTGATAACTGCATTTATTACTTCAATAGAGTTTACCTTTGCTCTTAAGAACTTAATTTTGGGCTGGGGGTTTAGCTCAGTGGCATAAGTACCTACATGGCAAACATGAGGTCATGATTTTGATCCCTGGTACCAGGAGTGGGAGGTGGCTGCGGATTTAGCTCAGTGGCATAAGTGCCTGCCTTGCAAGCATGCGCTCGTGAGTTCGATCCCCAGTACTGACTAAAAAAAAAAAAGAACTTAATTTTACACATTTAAGAAATAGCAGTTATCTATGATTCCTACAGTATATCTCTTGATTTTTAAATATACATCCATAAAATAGCCACTTCAAAATTGAGTAATCATTGCTTCCTTAGTTTATATATGGACTTTTTTTTTTAATTTTAAAGAGTGTAAAACTAAACAGAACAAAGTAGATCAGAAGAAGACAATGTAAGTGACACAGATTTCAAAGCAAGACAATAGGATATGTATCATGGCTACTGTAATTCTTTTGTTTTCTTCCAAATATGTATAGACTTGTAAAAAATAAATTGGCTTTTCTTTTACTTCCCTTCCCTAATCACCAACAGATTGAAGAAGAGATGTTGGCTTTACAGAATGAACGCACAGAACGAATACGAAGCCTGCTGGAACGTCAAGCCAGAGAAATTGAAGCTTTTGACTCTGAAAGCATGAGACTAGGTTTTAGTAACATGGTCCTTTCTAATCTTTCCCCTGAAGCATTCAGCCACAGCTACCCAGGAGCTTCTGGTTGGTCTCACAATCCTGCTGGGGGTCCAGGACCTCACTGGGGTCATCCCATGGGTGGCCCACCACAAGCTTGGGGCCATCCAATGCAAGGTGGACCCCAACCATGGGGTCACCCTTCGGGGCCAATGCAAGGGGTACCTCGAGGTAGCAGTATAGGAGTCCGCAATAGCCCCCAGGCTCTGAGGCGGACAGCTTCTGGGGGACGGACGGAGCAGGGCATGAGCAGAAGCACGAGTGTCACTTCACAAATATCCAATGGGTCACATATGTCTTATACATAACTTAATAATTGAAAGTGGCAATTCCGCTGGAGCTGTCTGCCAAAAGAAACTGCCTACAGACATCATCACAGCAGCCTCCTCACTTGGGTACTACAGTGTGGAAGCTGAGTGCATAATGGTATATTTTATTCATTTTTGTAAAGTGTTCTGTTTTGTGTTTACTAATTGGGATGTCATAGTATTTGGCTGCCGGGTTTGATTTGGGGTGGGGGTTTTGAAAAGGGGAGTGGATATGACATATTTCATGCATGTAGTAAAATGAAATTGGCTATGTAGAAGGGGTATCTTCTGAATACTGCAAAAATAAAATGCAGCGTTAGTGGCTTGAATCATCGCATAGGATATCATATCCTAAGAAGTTTGTGAGAAAATCTAAAGCTGTTTTCCATATTCACAATTTCTGTGAGCCACTGACAGCAGGCTGCATATGCTGAAACAAGTTATAGGAGTACACCTGCACCTTCTCACTAGTGCATTTTCTTTATTAAATTGGTCTGACTTCTCAGCCTCATTTGGATTAAAAAAGCAGAAATCTGTGAACACTAAAGGATTGTACTGACCTTTTCAGATGGTAGAAAACAACTTAGTTCTTCTTCTGAATGCTTCCTAAATTTGTCAGTGATTTTTTTTCCAGTCAGTTGTGCCTTCTTTGTGTCACAGCAAGATGTAGTTGCTTAAGGAGATCACAAGCTGTATAGGGATTGCATTTACTAACCTGTGAGCCTTTAAAGGGGAAGACCAGCAGAGTGAGAGGGGCCCCTGAAAGTTCATGTTTTAGTTATGTCCAGTGGCAGAGTGAGGAAATGAATATCTTCAGATTTGTTGCTTAGTACTGTGATATCTCATCCTAGCTAAGCTCTAAAAGTCCTAACATCCCAAGCAGTACTTTTACTTTGTACAGAAACAAAGACATAAAGCCAATACAAATCAAATGCCAGAGGTATTTGAATGATGCCATATTTACAAACTGCCATCTATGGGAATTCTCATCACACTACATAGATATAATTTGACTATCCACTTTTTTCTTATGGAATTCCTGTTTACAAGTAGGTTAGTCAGTTATTTAAATGTTTAGTTGCCATAGTGAACCAGGAGCCTCTGAGCCAATGACTACCAGCTGCTGACTAATCCTCATCACCACTGTAGATTTTACTGCATCTGCAGATCCTCTGTTTTATAATTGCTGTTTTTGTTGTTGCAGTACTTTAAAAACTTCTAGTTCATTGAGACTTAGTGACTATTTGGGATCATGTTAACATCACACAATAGGAAACACCACTCCAGAAGTCTCCAGCCTCAGTGCTAAAATACTACTGAAAAGGAACTAGGAAGTTTGGCAAATGAAAAAACAAAAAACAAAAACAAAAAAAAAGTAAGTTATAGTGGTAAGGGAATCTCTTGACAAAAGCTAACATATTTGGGGGGTGGGGCATGTTTTGTTTTTTGTTTGTTTTGTTTTACAATGAAGGATCAACCCAATGTTGAAAGACAGATGTTACTTGGTATTTCCATTGTGTGTGTGTGGAAGTTGAGTTGGAGGTGGGTGGGGAGCTGTGAATATGACTTGAAGAAAAAAAAATGTCCTCTTCAGTGACAGATCAGAGTTTCTAACAAGTTATTGTCCTGCCCCCTCCCTGCTCCCTGGTTGTCTTGAAGAACACTTGCTGCTAACTCTGGATCCTGCTTTTCATATACTCAGAGGGCTCCAAGATAGAACTCTCCAAGTCCCTCACAATAATAATAATTCCCCTAGACCAAACTAATAACCAAATTATAATCTGTCACTTGGTTTTGCCAACCAAATTTTAAAGTTTCCTTAGTTAACGAGTGTCAGCCCAGTCTCCATGAAGCCTCCCCTTTAGGAATTTCTGACATTGATTTGAAGGTAACTATAAGAAAAATTAATGCATTAATATAAATCCTTTAAAAACTGAGATAAAAGTGGAAGTCATACATTCTTCTAGCCAGTGTTTCAAATAGCATTCTGTTGCATTGTCCTCTTGGCCATGCTCCAGATCACCAGTTTTTAGGTAAACATGACATATGTTTGTCACAGCTGATGAAAAGTCTTCTACTTTTATTTGCATTCAGCTATTTTTACACAGTGTTTCAGTGAGAAATCTATTTAGAGGAAAATTCTATGAGCTTTAGAATTTAATAAAGTATCCAGAAATGCAAGACTTTTATTACCTTTCAAAGCATTCTTCAGAGCTCTGGCCCCTCTCTACTACTGGAGAGGTGGAATAAAGAATTAGATAAGATTTGCTTACAAAACCTTTTGCAAACTCACTCTACCACTGATACATTTTAAAATCTACTTTTGAGCTTCAGTTAGGCTGAGTTAACATGTTTGTATCATATATAATTAGAAAAGCATAATTGAATACTGACTCCAAATGTGGGTCCAGTAAGGTTTTGTATCTAATTTGTGTGACAACTAGTTTGACATGTAGGTCATCACTATGTCTGGATTATATCATTAATTTTAATTAAAATATATGTAGTTTGCAAAAATCATTCATATTAATTGGTTTTTGTGTGTTTGTGGGATGTTAACTTCTGGTAAATCTCATACATGACAGGAATCATCATAGAGTAAAACTGGAGGAAAATTTGAAGGGTTTTAAAATACCCTTAAGAAAGAACAAGCACTTTTTGAATCTGTGTGCAAATGTCAAAATTTAATCAAACTAACACTACCTCTTCCCTGGTGTTAGTGTTCATCATACATGTTGAAGAAAATTAAAAGTATGGGAAATTTGTTAGCATGTCAGAAATTATAAATGCTATATCTGGTATCCAGAGCCTAGCAGTGAAGTTACTTGTGCTCTTCTCCGTGTGTGTGTGTGTGTGTGTGTGTGTGTGTGTGTGTTAGCATTTTAAAAATGCAAAGCCTCATATGTTGAAACATTTTATTCCTAATCAGATTTTCTTCCCTTTGCACATTTTTTTTCTTTTTAAAAGACAGTTCTAACTCCAAATTAGAGTATTTGAAAGCATTTTCACTGTGTAGATGTTAGCTTAAAAATGTGTTTATATTATTTTTATCAGAGCTGCCATTCTTTTTAGCCATTTCTATACTTAGAGAAAACTAGCCCAGCATTTGAAGTCACACCCACAGGTATAATAGACGTAAGTAGTTTGAACTTAACCATAGCCATGATTTTTAGCTGCTTTGATTTAGGCAAACATCATTCAAAACACTAAAGACACCTTCCTAGACACTCCCATTTCTACGTTTTGTTTTTTTTTTCCTTAAACCCCACCCCTCTTTTCAAAAATTCTGTGTCTTTTTTAGGCGATAAGACAGACTTTAGTAACTTTCTTCTTTTGTAGGTACTAAAGGTCTGACATTTTAAACTTTTATAAAATACATTGTGTTGGACACTGGAATAATACTATTTATTTTCACCTGTGAAAATGATTTCATTGTACTTGAAACAACTCTTGCAATTCTCCATTTGTGCCATTCACTAGTGGAAATAAATTGTATTATACCATGATCTACTGGCTTTTTAAAACTGTGTTAAATATGCACATTTTTGGTATAGCTATTATCATTTGTATGTATATACTGTATATACATATGAGTGTGTGTGTATAGATGGATGGATGTAACTCATATTCTACATTTCCATCAGGGCACTTAAGGTTCTGTTGTTTTTGTTTGATTTTATTTTAGTCCTCAGTTAAGGCAAGAATGCAAGTGTTTTGTAAAGAATGAGTACTCTGGGTTGATATTTATAAGAAAGTGATCATTACATTCAGTCTTTTCCTTTCTAGTCCCCTCTTAGTACTTGTATGAGTGGAGAGAAAAGTAAAATATGGAACCATAAGTAGCAGTGCAGTAAAGTAGTACCGGGGAAAGAGCCAGTTAGTGTTTCCATGAGTGTTGTGTTGTGTTGTGTTGTGTTGTGATGCAACAGAAGATGAGTGATGACAAAGAAAAATGAATTGTGGAAAGAACACTGGTGATAATTCGTCTGCAGAGATGATAAAAAAGAACCAGTAAATCACAAACCTGTATGTTTTTTGTATTTCTTAGTAGTGATGCCATTGATCCTCTTTTTTATTCCATTGATACTATAATTATATATTTTTGCTGAGGATTTAAACAGCCAAGAAAGGAATTACAACTAAAGCATCTAAAGTCTCCAGAACTATACAATCAACACGAAATGGTCATTGAGAGCAGCTTATGGCATTGGTGAGGGGATTTCTGCTTTTAGTTGCCTCTTCTTGCTTGTTAATAGTAAGTTCTTTGTGCATCTTCCACCCCTTCTGAGCCACTAGTATTCAAGTAGAGATTTGGCCCACACCACAACCCGTCTTTGGAGGTTATACCTTTCTGCATTTTGTCCCATGCTGAAAATGTGAAGTATCTTAGTGTGTATTCAAGTCAGAAAATATATTTGTGTGTAAAGTGAATTTCCTATAGTAATGGATGAAGCAATTCTCATTTCTTAGAGCCTTCTTTAAGCAGCAAAATTAAAACTTGGTCTATCATCATTGAGCTGCTACCAAAATACAGATTATTAATTATTGAGGAGAAACAAATTCTCTATTTTGCTTTTCCTTATCTAACATGATAGCATTTCAACCCAGGTTATAGTGTTGCCTTTTGAAATAATACTCACTTATAGTTGTTAAGAACTGGAAATTTCCTATCCTCAGACTCCTTAAAAGAGTGTGCTGTACATTTAGCATACTTGCCTCTTATGTATGCAAGGACTACTGATTGAAGTCTGTTTTGCTGTGTCTGGTTATGTTGTCTGCACTTTTATGAAATTGCTACAGTAGATCAACATTGGAAATCATTTAATTTGTAAATTTATTAAACACTGTTTAGAAAAAGAAAGTGAAGCTGAGAACTTTTCCTTTATTGTCACATTTTCTACTGAATTCTGATAATCTCCTTCAAAGTCATATTGACTAATTTTTCCTTCTTGCTTATGTTCAGATTTCAAAAATTTTATTCATACAAAGGAAGAGAATCCATTTGGCCTGATGGTAGTCTTCAGATCATAAGAAATACATAAATTAGTAGCACCTTATCTGCCTATTGTGGGCTTCTTAAACTTGCACTTCCCACCTACCCAAAGATTGGTATCTTTTTAAAGAAAATAAAGGCAGAGAATTAAACCTGGGGAGCCATGTACTATGTCACCATCACTGCTAACTGTTTCCCAGCAATCCAAACTTTTGAAATTTCACAATTTTTTTATGGAGGTGTATGTGTCTCTGATTGTATTTTTTGTTTTATTTTAAATATACTAGGGGTGTTCAGAGAAAAAGTTAATCTTCTCAAATAGCAGGATGCCCACTGGATACATTAAACATCTGTAGGTAGTTTGACATGAAGAAGTGGAGAGAAGGTGAGGCTTCTGAATGAATGGAAAAGGGTATCTTGTGCCCAAGAATTCCCCTCAAAGTACGGGTAATTCAACCTGCACAGTTTCCTTCTACTCACAGTTTGGAGCAATTGTGAGTGAAAAATCATGTAATTATCTGTAAATATGTAGCTAACAAATTGACCTAGTTTCTGTATTTTTTTGGTTTTTGTACTAAAGTTTATAGGTCTGTGCCAGCTAGAGAGGAGTTGCTGTCATTGCCAGTTGTGGTTCTAGCATCTAACCATGAAACCATCCTAGGTGACATACATTTTTAGAATTAATGCTTAAATGTTGTTAAACAGGGGGAAATGAAACTTAATCATTGGTCAGGTTTGAAATCTTTTAAGCTAAGTAACTTTATTTAATATAATGATTACATATCCTCAGTTATAAATGAGGTAGGAGCCTCCCTCCCCCAGTGGCCATGTTTACAGAAGTGTGTTTTGTCTATAAAGTGCACAAGTGTGTTACTGTTTATGTAAATTATGCAGGTGATAACATTATGGTTTGGGACTGTTCATGGGCTCTTTACCTGAATTTTCAAATGAAATGAACTATGGTTATTGCTGGCACATTTATCCCATTTCTGGAACATTTTTCTAATTCCAGAATTACATATGTTCCTTAGACATTACCCCCATTTAACCTCCCTTTCTCTGATATGCCTTGTAGCCAAGGTATTAAAGACTGGTGAACATAGATGAGGGAAATGCATTTCTTAAAAATCCATGAACCCTCAATTGTATGCTTTCAGTACTTGTGCTATATGTTTCTATGGCTACTTTGAAGTCAGTGGTTTAGAAATGAGATACCAATGTTAATGAAAAGTGTGTACTCTTTGCTTTTGCATGGCTTGGCTTAGTACCCAAGGTATATTAGAGCCACTTGAAAGCATGGAGACCAGTTATATGGGAACAGGTTTCTCTCAGTGGCACATTTTGCTTTTCCTTAGCCCTCAAATACATTGTCTAGGCATGAACATTGTTACTATAAATTGCACATGGTCATATAGTGAAGTATGTAATTAAAAATGATACAGCTGCCTTTTGTTTGCAGTTTCTGGCTGGTCTGTGTGACCATTTGGCACATATCAAAAAACGCTGAGGAGTGTTAGAACCCTTCTAACCCTTTTTAGTGGGTCATAAAACAGGTATGTTTAGTTTACCAAGATGTTGGCTGCTTCTGGTGTATTGCCAGAGAAGCTCTTTTGGTGCCCATTCCAAATGTGCTGTGCTTCCTCTCATTTCATAGATGAAAGAAACCACCACCCCTTCTTCTTAACAGCATTTTTCCTTTTTTATTCTTCATTAAATGGGAATTGTGCCTACTTAAAGTGCTCCTCCAATTAATTACATGTGTCCCAAAATTGTCCAAGTTAGAGACACAGGGAAGAACACATCTTTAAAAAAAAAAAAAAAAATTACTTGAGGCCAGTTATTTGACAAGGTGTTTTGCCACATTATCTTGACAACATATATGAGCCTATTAGGATTTGCAAGTGATTTCTAGAGTAAAATTTAAGTGAAGAGGGATGTGTGGGGTTTCTATTAGGAGATAATTTTGTTTATTTTAACCTTTCCTTTTATGATCCTTCTCTGCTAGTTTACACAGGTTCTTCAATTTTTTTTAACCTTTTAAGAAAATTTTTACAAAAGCAATGGTCTGATGTAAATAACATTTTAAAGTATAGTGCACATAACTTCCCCAGACTGTTCCAACTTAATGATTTGTAAATGCTTTAGAGTTTTTAAAATTAACACCTGTGTTGCTAAATCCTATTTATGTAAGTCTGCTAAAGTTTTTAACCCACTTAAGACTTAAACATTTAAATAATGAATGGGTTATTATAAGCAGTTTAACTTCTAGAACCCCCTTGTTTTAGTATATGAAAAAGCCTAATGCTCATTAATGAGGTTGGAGAGACTATGAGAAATATGTATAGTGTATATTTTAAAACAGCTTTGCTTGTATTGTGAAGATTTAAGAACAAACTTGAGATTTTTTAACGTAACTATTAACACAGTTTTAACATAAGTTATCCCACTGGGTTTAAGAGCATCTTGAATGTATAATCCTTTTTGTAACCCAGGTTGGTTTCTGCTTTTACCAGTCATCCAAACATTATTTATATTTTTGGTTTTAAGTATTCATTTCCTTTGCTATCCTCAAACAGCATGATTTATTTTGCACATGTAGAAATTTTTAAAAGGAAAAAAATTAACACATCATTTTCTCTGGTTCTTCACTTCCCTCTTCCTACTAACTCCTTTAAAGGCCATATCACTCCATTTGCATTATTTATGCAAATGCAAGGGTTGGTTTTTATTTTATTTTTGCTATTTACCTTAAAATGCTTCAGTCAATTGCTTTTTTATTTAAAAGAAAAAAAGAAAAAAAAAAAGAAAAAAGCTGTAACCTTATCATTTCTGAGTAGACCATTGAGAGATGAATGCACACCTGTCATAGCCCAGGACCAGCTATGGAAGCTGAAGGGAATATTTTAACTAATAAGCAAGATGTTCTTTTGTGAAAGTGGTATATGTTATCCACAATCTGTTTCAGTTATTCCCATGAGTCAGGGGTCCAGATAAAATGAGGGTTATCAGCTAACTGATATGTTATCATTGAGGTTCATCAATGAATTTGTACATTTCTAGTTCCCTTTGGTGAAGGGAAAAATGATTTTTGCAAGACCTAGATTTTGGCTTGGTTTCTTGCCTCCTTTTTTGGCAGCCTTCATCTTCTCATCTCCCAAAGCCCTTGAGCCTGTAGGGTTTTCATAATGGACAAAGGACTTAGGGTCTTTTAAAGCTGGGACTGATTTTTTTTGGGGGGTGGTGAGAGATTATCATGTTGAAAGTGTGGTACTGTTCTACCACTTTACTGATGACTAATTTTAAACATACACAGTCCTTTTAATTTTTGGACCAAACAGACGCCCACAGTGGAGGCTTATCAAGGGTTGTAATGGGAAAGAAGCCTCTCCCTCACTGTCAGCACCAGCTGGTAAAGGTGACTGTACAGATGTGCATTTTCCTTTTGGTAGTAATGGTCCACAGCACTAATTGGTAAGGCTTATTGTACAGTATATTGTCAGTATTCTTCTGGTTCAGCATACCTTATAGTTCATATATAATCTGTATTAATTGTATAGATTGTGCATTTAAAGCTGTTACCAAGTTGTCAGAACATAAAAGCGAAAACAAGGTCATATGTAATATTTTGTTTGTAAGTATCCTTTGTATCATAGCAAAGGAAATGTTTAAAAAATCAACTGTAATAAAGTAATTTTAGTACACAATGTCTGCTCAGTTTTTTAAAGCAATTTTATTCCCATAGATTTATTTTAGCAGCAGTTACCCAATTTCAAGCACAGGGCTAGATGTTACAAAAATGAAGTGTGATATTGGTAAGAGGGAACTCTACTAATTACCTCAACTGTGCTCTGTCCAGAGAGTGAAGTGGTCTGTTGTCTTTAGGTATGAGATGATTCTACTTTTGGTTCTGTTTGATGCAGGATCTTAAGTTGTATTTCTATGTTGTGATCTCTGTAATTATGATCCCTTCCACATACAGGGACACTGTTCTCTTAAAAGTTATTATATAAAAAAAAAAAGTTAAAAAAAAAACTGGCATGGGGATTTAGCTCAGCAGCATAAGCGCTTGCCTTTCAAGCATGTGGTCGTGAATTCGATCCCCGGGACCAATTTAAAAAAAAAAAGTTTAAAAAAAAGTTATTACACACACACACACACACACACACTTTTATTTATATATACTTTATTGAGCCCAGATCTTCCACATTGTGACCCTTCCACTTTAGCCTCCAAAGTGCAGGGATTACAGGCATATGCCACCATGCTCAGCAAAAATCGTTACATTTTAGCCATGTGTGGGATAGTAGACCATCTAATCCAGTCCTGTTTAAAAACAGTTTGGGTGATTGTTTTTTTGGTCAAAAGGTTAATTCAGGGGAGGAAATGTCATGGGTGCTGGGCTATTTTTTTCTAATTCAAAAACAAACATGGTAGACAAGATCTCTACTACTGCACTATACCCATAGCCCATAAATTTTTTTTTTTTTTTAATGGTACCAGGGATTGAAGTCGTGACCTCATGCTTGCCAGGTAGGCGCTTAGGCCACTGAGCTAAATCCCCAGCCCCATAAGTATCATTTTTAAAAGTATAGTTTACCTACTATATTGACTTAAGAAAATAGCACAGATTTTTAACTAGAAGAATGCTAGTATAGAGCCTTTGTAACATTAACATTTATCTAATTTGCCTGGCTCAGACAACTGGCAGAGCCTGAATTTGGAGAAACTCATCAAAAGAGCTTAAAATACAATCATTTTCAACTGGGCAACCCTTACACATGAAGGGCTGTATACACTCAAGTCTTTTCATATGGAACAGTGTTTAAGTCACAGATGAAGTGGAAATTAAAATCCAGATCTCCAAAGTCACTACCTCAGTACCCTATATTACAAACACCAGTTGCTCACCAAAAAAAGTTTCTATGTAGGTTCTAAATGAAGATCAGGGAACTTACACCCTGCTGAGAAATTACTACACAGAGCAGGAGGCCTCGATGTTGAACAAAGCTTCCAGTGGTTAGTGTTAAACAAAGCTAGGACAGGCATGGTGCTGCCATGGCTAGAATCCTAAGATTATAAGGGATTGTTAAGAAGTTCAGGACCAGTCTGGCCTCCAAAATGCACGTAAGACCAGTCTGACCCTGTCATAAGTGAGACCCTGTCTTAAAAAACCTGTACAAAACCAAACAAACCAAAAAAGAAACTGCAAAATCTACACAAGTGAGGCCACAACCAGTGAATGGGAAGTGCAGGGAGGCACTGTTAAACTCCACAGTCAGTAAGCATGGCTCAGTACACAGGAGACAAACAGCATGTATTTGTTCCCAGATATTTGTACATTCTGATGTTGCAGGGAGACTACAAGTTTGCAGTATTTTCAGAGGCAAACAAGTTAGAGAAATGTTTGTTTAACCACATTAGTGATAAACACTAGGGTGAGATACTGCTTTATTTCAGGGAAAATCTGGAGGGGTTAGAAATGGATATGTTCATGTCTTTCATTGTTTGAAACTTCATTTTACCTTCAAACTTTTAGCTCTGAGCACCTGTAACTACAATGTAATTACTGGATATCTTTATTATACCTGATCACATTCACAGGATTATTTTCATTAAAATCTTTTTTAAAAAAATCTTTTTGAGATAGAGTTTCACTATTCAGTCCAGGCTGGACTTGAACTCATTTTGTAGCCCAAGTTGGCCTCAAACACAGAGATCCTCTGCTTCAGCCTCCTGAGTACTGGGGTTTCAGGCGTGTGCCACACATTTAGTATCTTTGTCAGCTTCCAACTCCCAGTATCCTGATCAAGTCTATAGTCAATTGAGCACCAGCTCTAAAAACAAACCAGAAGTTTTTACAACTGTCTGAGCTTATCAGCATTATTTCAGTTTATAGATTCCCATAATAAGAGGAGGCTATCTGATCCAAGCCACACTCATTTCTTAGCACTCTTTCATGATAGGTGCCAAGGTAGCCTAGCTTGAATATTCCCCTGATGGTGTGGGACTTGTTCTCTGAGGCATTTATTCTGTTTGTGGGTACTTGGGTACCCTTGGTGTACAACTCAGAAGCTTTCCTAAAAACATTCTTTGCATATTATAACTTCTGAAAATTTTCTGATTTTATCCTTGGTGGCTTGACAGTAGAATCACAAATACTCTTTACTGACATTGTTACAAAGGTCTATCAGTGTGGATAGGTCCATCTGCTTATTTAAATAGGGAGAGAAATTGATACTGAAGTTCATTTCTAAAGGAAGATACCTTGTCTGACTGACAGAGGGTATTGTGGTTTGGGTGAAAGATGAATACAGAGGAGTTTCTGGTGCTGGGATGGTTTTGAGGTTATATATAAAGCCAAGATGACACTTCCTGTGTCAAGACTTTTTTCCTAACTATATTCAAGTCTTAGAAGCAATGTCTTCATTCAAAACATTTCTCAGAGATTGTGGGGCTTTTTCAGTAAAAACTATTGGGACCTACTTATAAATATATAAAATACTCAGTCTTTATAAACATTTAATTATGGCCTATACATTCTTGATACCAAAAGTGAGAACATAATATGGTTCAAAGAAACACTCAGAAGGTAGTTATCTGCTTCCTGTATCTGATGCCCATGTAGAAATAGAGGACTTGGTTGCTGACATAATGCTTCCCTTAATCGCTGGGGTTTTCTGGGTTTTTTAAACCTCTTAGCATTTGAGAGTGTTGTAAATAATGAAGAGACCAAAAGAAAGGTAAGAAAGTAATGAGGCATAAAGTCCCACCTTGTGAAAACTCCCAACTCAGTAGTACTTTGTTAGGGGTTGGTTTTGTTTTATTGTCTTGCTTTCTCAAATTTAGAACTTGTGATTTTTTTCAAGGGACCATCCATTCTTAGTGTGCCTGGGGTCTCTTCCTGCTCTTCTCACAATTAGCTGTGTACCAAAATGGAGCCATTTTAGCTAAAGGACAGGGTCACCCAAACCTTGAAAAGAAACTACACTTTCTTGGCAAACATAAACTTTGCAACCCTTATCTTAACTGCAGGGCTGGGAGTGTAGTTCAGTAGTAGAGCTCTTTCCTAGCATGTACAAGGCCCTGATTCCATCTCCAGCATTGCAAAAGAAAAAGGCAAAACAAAAAACACCTCGTAACTGCTAAATAGATATATTGCCCTTTCTGACAAATTTTCTTTCCTATAAAAAGGGAAAAGAGAATGAACCAGCATGTCTTAAAAAGCTATTCTTTTGAAAAAACCAGAGTCCTGTGGTATCTGGTCTAGAGAAACTACCATGATTTTTGCCTTTAGGGACATGCTTAGCTTTACAGTTTAAAAACAACTGGGCTGAGCCCAGCCTGGGTAACTTATTTTTCTAATAATAATAATAAAATGGCCCAATCCAAAACAGACTATGTAGACCAATCTGTACCCTATACCTTATTTTACCCTTGTCTTCAGTGTTATTCTCATAAAACCAATTACCCACTTAGTCCCTGAGTGGTCAGATCCAGAAACCTTTACATGGATGGCCTTTTGAATAACTGAGCAGACCAAGCATGGTAATACAGAGTGAGCTCTACTCACACTCTTGGTGCTTTGTTTTTCTGGTCCCAGATGTCTGTCCTGGCTCTGGAAAAGGAGAGGCTAGGAGCATCAGAAAAGACAGTAAACTAACAAGGAACTCTTGAGGTGAGGTCTGTATTTTTAGTGACTTCGAGAAAACCCACATTTCAGGAGAAAAATAGCTCTGGCTAGGCTTCTCTGGAAGAATCCTCAGAAATGGACAAAGAGGGAACATTACTTGAGAAACTGACTACTTGAGCCAAGGTCTAACAGAGCCCTTAGACTGTGGGTAAGAGCACTTCTTATTCCTAAAATCCCTTGGGGTCCCTCCAGAGAAGCTAGAGGGCCAAGGCTGGAGTCCCAGATCAGCCCCATTCTCAGCTGAGATTGGCAGAGAATGGATCTTTGAGCCCAAGGTCAGGCTTTCTCATCCTCACCCTGACCAGTCCTGGTCAAGATGGTCCCAGTACTTCCTACTCTGCTGCCTTTTCAGACTCAGGCAGCTCTGGGAGCCTGGGTCCATGGCTGCTGATGCATTCAGTCAGAGCAGAGCCACAACCACAGAGCACATGAAGGAAGTGGGACTGAGACACAAACATCCTGTCCTTTTTACATCAAATGGCTCCAGCTCAAGAATCAGCTGCTGTGTTGATTATTTATGTGAAACAGAGAAGCCAAATGACATGCATAAACCCATCTTCCCTGTAGTCATGGCTAAGAAGAAAGCATTTTCTTCTGTGTCTGCAGACTTTGTTATTCTTTGCTGGAAGGAGACAGGGACTAGAGATACCAGGATGAGCAGGAATGTGTTTAACAGAGTCCCATGGGAGTTCCACTCGGCTGGGGAGAGTGGGTTTGCAGGTAGCTGTATTTCTTTCCACAGACCAGTTTAAGAGAGGAGGCAGAATCAGAAGTAAAGCACTGGAGCTGCCCCATCCAGTCCCTACCATCTTTTTGGGACTCCGTATGCCCGAAAGACCAAAGGCTTCTCCTGGTCTCACCTGGTATATGATCGCTTCCAGCTAAAGATCTCCAGATTGGAAGAGGGGGAGGTCTCTCGCTTCTGCAAGACTCCCCAACGGCGGCGGCCCCCTAGGAATGAGGTCCGGTGCCTGCTTAGCCCTTTCATCCTCTCTTCCATTCGGAAAAACTCAGTCAAGGCTCGGAAAGACTCTAAGATGACCTCGTGGCTCCAGGCTGGCAAGGGCGCCTGGCGCAGGAAGCCACAGTGGCCTCCATGGCGACTAAGCAGCAAAAAGAAGTAAGGGTTGCTGTGGAAGAGTTCGGTAGGCAGAGTGTGGTCTGGCGGCCCACAAACAGGGTCATCGGTGCTGCAGATGCACAGCACTGGCACAGCTGCTTCATCCACATCCCGGAGGGGGTCATTGCGATCCCAGTATGTGTCCCAGCTGATAGGGAAACTCTTAGTGTGGCAGAAAAGGGTCTCCTCAAACTCTCGCAAGGAACGGCTCTTGAACAGCTTGCAGGTATCCACTGTGTCCTCCAAAGCCGTGGCATACCTGGCAGCAGGAGTTGAGGGGGGGAAGGTATGAGAGAGGGAAGGAAGAATCATAAAATCAGTGATAGCAGAAGCTGCAGAGGAGTAGCCCACTGGCCAGATTCTCATCACCAAGGCTTTTTGGTTGCATGGCTCTTTTAAAAACTTGAGCCAAGTTCTATCAGAGATCCAGGGGTTCAGAGTAAGTGCCTGCTTGGCAAACTTGAGGTCATCAGTTTGATCTCCAGCACCAAAAAACAAACAAACAAACAAACAAACAAACAAAAAACCCACTTAAACTAGGGCCATCAGATTTTGCACAAAACACAGATCTTCAGGGAAATGAATGGGAAGATCTGGCTGTCACAGTGCCCATCAGCCCTGTCATACATAGCATCACCTGTCCAGCCCTTAGAGGCAACATTTGATTTAGGGGCAGCTTCTGATCTACAGGGACAGCTCCCCTTCCAACCTCAGCTTCTCAGTCTTTCCAGGAAACTTGTTAACAGCTGTTACCTCCTGAACCCTTTCCTATCTTCAGAAATCACTGGAGCCAACTTATTCAGTTATGCTGTTAGTTGCTTTTATATTTTTATACTAATATTGCTGTCCTGACAGTGACAAATGAGTGTGACCTGTGAGCTTGATCAGGTACTTCTCAGGGAGGTATTCCTAGATGACAGTGCTGGGTGGTGAGAAAGCAATCAGGAATGTAATTAACTTACATGAAGCATTTCCATATAGGGGCTGAGAGCAACTCCTGTGGGGAATAGGAGTATCTTTGTTATTTCCAGCTCCCTGAAGAGGGTCCGGTCTACTAATAGGCCAGGATTGGCAGCTTGGTCCTTTGGGTGGGTTAATCTGGCCAGCCTCACCCAGTTGAATTTACAATATGCTGCTTGCAAATATTAAAAAACACTGCCCCAAGCTTTCAACCAAAAATTCCATGGAATGGCAGTTTCTAAAGGCACGAGTTTCCTCTCCACTTCTAGCTGGTCCTCGCCAGTTGGTGGTCATTTTGGGGTGGAAACTATGACAATTAAGCAGGATGAGAGCACCTTCTCCCTGGACTGCACCAGCCCTCTGGGTTGCCATGGCAGTGCTTCAGGCTGTTGTTCAGTTCAGGATTTGACCTCAAAATAGGCAAACTGGGGCAAGGAAAAAGCAGCACAATTGCTGAGCACATTTACTGAGCACTTACCAAATGCCAGCCTTTCACCTTCATTTGTCACTTAATGATCAGAATCACTTTGGGGATGTGGCTAAGATTAATTCCATTTAACTGAAGGGGAAAGTGAGTCTTCAGTGGGTTAGAGGCTGGGCATGGTGGCACATGCCTATAATCCTAGTACTCAGGAGGTTGAGGCAGGAGGATTGCTGAGTTTGAAGCCAGCCTGGGCTACAAAGTGAGTTCAAGGCCATCCTGAACTTTTTTGTCCTAAACAAACAAAGTGGGGGGTAGGTAACTTCTGAAAATTCAAGATTTGAACCCACGCAGGTCAAATATCATACCCCAGGTCTTTTTCCTGTCTTATCCTCTTGTCATAATACATTTGACATTCCACCACCTCCAAGGGAAGGCTGGCCTGACACTCAGAGCTTCTCAGTGAGAGTCTCACCTGTCACCCTGGTAGTAAATTATTCCCCTTTTGGAGATTAAAATAAAAATATTTAAATATTTTTAAAATGTTAAATGTTGAGTACATATGCAGGATATTTGCCAAGTCAAAATAATTTTTAATAAATGCTGCCCTATTTCTGATCCCTGTTACCTCCAGGCTCTAGGATTGTAAGTAAATATTCTAGACAGATAATGGGCTGCAACTGCTTCTAAAGCCCTCTTTGCTGACATGCTGAGTTACAGACTAAGTGGTAAATGTCAGGTGCTCAGGTTGCTAGGATACTTGAGGACATGATGGAGGCTGGGTATGAGTCCCTGCTCTAGCTCGGTGATGCTAGTTAAATCCTAGAGGCCACATGTGGCTTTAAAACCTCCTTTCTTAGTTCTATCTAGAATATGGAGTTTGGGCAACTTTGGAAAATGTGTGAGAACCTTGCCCAAACTGGCCCACACCTGTTTGTTTTCATAAGAGGCAGGGCTGTTTCTTAGGCCAGACTGAGGCCTCCCTGCCCAGCTCGGGCCTGAATTACCCACCTGCTGAGTGCGATCTTCTGGTATAGTAGGAAGCCGCGCTCATAAGGCCAGGGCAAGCCGGTCTCAAACCACTCGCGGCAGCGCAGCACAGGCGAGATGCAGGCGGCACCCATCATGTAACTGGAAGACCCGCACTCGCCCAAGTAGGACAGCAGCAGCGCAGAGCCTGAGCCCTCGCTCACAGCGAAGAGCGGGGCCGCAGGGTGTCGGAAGCGAATGTAGGTGACTGCCTCTTTAAGGTCCGACGGGTCCCCAAAAGGCTGCAGCCGAGGGCTGACCAGTGGGCAGCCGTGGTGGCCACGGCGGTGAAAGATGACCGGGTAGTAGCCATGCTCCAGGGCGAGCAGGCAGAGGCCGAGAACGTTGCGGGTGAGGCGCCCCCAGGCGTTTGGGATCACCAGTAGCACCGCGGGGAGGGCCCCCGCGCTGGTGACCCGGCGACCCCGGGCGCAAGGTCCTACGACCCAGTCCAGGGCCACCAGCCCATCGTCTGCCAACTGCAAATACTCCCGGGCCAGCTCAGGCCCCGGCCCGACGGGCAGGACGAAATGGCAGAAGGTCTGCAGGTGAGGCCCGGACAGCCAGGGGCGCGGTTCAGGCTCCAGCGCCGCCGAGCGTCGCAGGGTGCGCAGCAGGCACTGTGCCAGCGCCGACGGCTTACAGAGGAGGCTGCAACCGCCTGGCAGCGACTCACGCCCGTCGCTGAACTGATCCGTGGGGCCTCCGGAATCCACCTCGTCGTCTTGGACCAGGGCCCCGGGCTGGGTCCTCGCTCCGACAGTGTGCAGGAGCCTGGGGGCAAACAGAAGGAGCAAAGCAAGCGAGGCCAGAAACAGCGCGAGGGCGACGCCCCACAGCGGCATGGCGCGGCCGAGAGCACCCTGCGAGCTGCGGGCTCCAGGCCCCCTCGGCGAGCTCCCGGCTCAGTCCGCTGCTCCACCCGGCCGCAGCAGCGGCCCAAGGCCCTCAGCGCGGGCGGGCGAACGCGCGCGCTCGGGATTGGTCGCGGGCCGGCAGAGGCAGCCAGTTCGGGTAGAGCTCCCCTCGCCCGCCCTCAGCCCTTTGTACAGTGATTGCAACAAGCTGGAGCAGAGGGTAAAGGGGCCACCCAGAGGAAGCGAGGATTTGCAGGCGAACCAAGAAAGGGAGTAGGGGATTGAGAGAGGATTAGCAGGGAAGTGGGGAGACCCGAAGACAAGCCCACGGACGTGGGGAGAGCATCACAGTCCCTGAGCTCCGCCCTCCGCCCTATAAAATCTGGGGCTGACAAGGGAAGCCGGGGTTCGCTAGGCGCTCCCGGATCGCTATCGAGAAGTGAATGACGCGCAGCCCTGGATGCAGTTTCCGGGGCTCCCCCCGCAGCCAGGCCCGCCGCCCTCTCTTGGCTGGCTTCGCCGCGCTCTTTGACCTCCGAGTTTGTCTCTGCCTGCCGCGACCCGCAACTGCTCAATGACCCGGCGGGGCTGGGGGTTAGTACCAGGTCTGCAAGAGTACAAGGGCAGTCGTCGAACTCTCACTGCACGTTTGTGGCTGGAAGCCCCTCCTTCCGTGCAGGAATCAAGGGGTTGTCCTGCAGACACCTCTTGCCCGGGTCGGGGAAAAGGGAAGGTCCTCAGAAGCGTGGCCTCACGTGGAGCAAGTCATCAACAGAAAGGGCTTCCTCAGATGGAGCCCCAGGTTGAGTAGTGAGGGAGAGGACGAGGGGTTCTGTCCCCAACAATCAGGCTGTGGCAGGGATACAGCAGCCTCCTCCTTCACCTCAATATCTGGTGATTACTGACTGGAGAGGGTGGGGCATGGAGCAATTTAATTTACAAGCCAGGGGCTTGGGGCGAGGGGACTGAAATAACACGTGCTTTGGGGCTGGCATCGCAACTCTTAACTCTCCACTTCATTTCCGTTTTTCCCCCCAAATCCTGAACAGGGCACGCAGCTGGTGCATGCTGCCAAGGAAGCCAGGCAGAGCTCTAAGATGGGGGCGAGGCCTGTAGCTGCTCCGCCTCTTCGCCTCGCGGGGACACGTCTCAGGCCACCGCTGGGCGAAAGACCAGAGAGGGACTGGGGCGAAAGTGGGGAAATCCTGGCCAAATCTGATTTCCCAGGGCTTCTGGGTTTGGAGAGAGAGGGGGTCTGAGGCTCTCTGGGGTTCTTCCGAGCTCAGGCCCTATTTGCTAGGGCGGGAACGGGAATGGGATGCGTTGAAGGTGAACCTCGAGAGCCAGGACCGTCTCTTTTCTGCAGCTTGACTTTGGGAGTCGGGCTCTTCCCGTTGCAGGATGTGTTTGAAGCGAGTTTGCCGGGAGCGCATACCAGACTCCTCCCCCTGGGCCCTCCAGTCCACAGGGATCCCATTTCCCGCCCTTTGCCCCCTCCCGGATCCAACCCAGGCGCTACAGCTCCGCCCGCGCAAACCGCGGGGAGGCGCCAGGGTTAATCCTCAATGTGAGGGAATCGCCCCCCTGCCGGCCCCGCGGCTATCCTCGCCCGCTGGGCTCGCTCCTAACTTTTCCGGCTTTGGATTTAGGACGCGTGCGCACAGGCTCGGCTGCCGGGGGCGGGGCGAGGCCCGGGGGCGCGGTCTGGAGTGGAGGGGGCCGAACGGCGCGCGAGCCCGGGGCCGACGTGGGCGTGCGGGCGGCGCCGGCGCGGGGGCGCGCTCCCTCGTTGGCGGGGCCCCGATACTCGCTGGCATGGCGCCTCCTCCACTTTCACCCCACTTGTTTCTCCTGGTAACCCTGGTGGGGCTCCTGAGTCCCAACGAGGTAAGGCGCCCCACTCCTGGGAAGCCTTCGGCCCGAGATCTCAAAGCGCTCTGCCAAAAGTTCTTCCTGGGAGGAAGGAGTGGCCCGCCGAGAGGAGACCTAGGGTCCCCTCAACCCCCAACCCGCGGGCCTGGGAAGGGAGCGAAAAGGTAGGGCCGTTGCTGAGGCTAGCGCCCCAGCTCTGCGCCTTGAACCCACAGGTGGTGGCTGAGCTGGCGACGGAGGCTGGAGCCCGTTGTCCCGAGGGTCCTTGGCCTCTGCCCCCACAGGTAGGAGCCCTGAAGGGCCGAGGGAGAGGGAGAAGGGTGCGAACGAGTAGTCCAGTCCCGCTCTGGCCTCACTGTACCATCCAGTCACCCTGTGGGGACCTCTGCTGATTCCTCCTGCCTTCAGTTGCTAACTTCATCCCAGCTTAGATCTTGGGGCCTGGTGTTCCCTCTCCACTCTACACAGGCAGGGGCCCAGCTGCTCTAAACATTCTTTTCCCATATGTAGGTGTTGCCAAAAGCGAGCTACACTCGAGTGAAACCAGGGCAGGTGAGTAAAAGGAGCGTACAGCCTTGCTGTCTACACCTGAGACATGCCTTGAACGCTTCCTCCGACTTTCCTGCTCCTCGGCTCCCTTCCTTGCCATTTTCCGCAGGAGGAGGCAAGGTTCATTATTCAGAACCCATCTCTCTATCACAGTAACACTCCCTGCTTGGCTTCTCTGGCCATAAATTAACTTCATTTGACACCATATCTTCAGTTCTTCTCAGTCATGCTAGTCTACTCATCACACAAGTGATGCCAGGCTCCTTTTCACTGCTGTACCTTTCCCCCTGTTTATTTTCCACACTTGGCCTGTCTTGACTTAAAGAATAAAGTTCCTACCCCTCTGCCACCCATCCCCATCTATTTTCACAGCCCAGTACAGGAGTCATCTCCCCCTGAGAACTTGTTTGATTGTATCAGCCTGTCATCCCATCTCTGTATTCTTATAGTACTCATAATCAGTTACTTACAATTTAACAGCTAACCACTTTGTGCTTTATTTATCTTTTCATGTGCATTATGTCCTCCTTGCCCCCCTCCCCCAGTGCTGGGGAGTAAACTTAGGACCTTCACATTGAACTATATCTCTAGCTTTTTTGGGGGGGCATATTCTCACTAAGTTGCTTGAGCCTGGGCAGAATCCACTTCTCTTTTGGTATTTCCTCCAGTATCTGGCACAGTGCTGAGCACTGGGTTAATTTAATCAAGGAATAATTAATGACCGGTGAAGTGTTTTATCCTGCGATTTGTGCACCTGTTGCCTATGGGCCTCATATTTGGATCCTCTTGGGAGACTGACTATATAGATCAGATCGATAGAGAAGAGTTGGTGTTTGAGGGACACTCATTGTCTAGATTGCAGATCTGGAGACCCAGTGTTGCAGGCGTAGAGAAATAAAGTGGTCTCACAGGGTTGCCTAAGCATTCTGTTAGCTCAGAGGCTCAGCCTTCAGGGGTGACATTTGTTGGAGAGAGGAGCAAAGGGAACACAGAAGCAGAAGGAAGTGCATGCCAGTACCCAGGGCCCTTTGTTCTTTCTTGTGCCCCAAAAGTGGGAGGGCCACGTGGCCATGCTAGCAGTCGATTTACAGTTGTCTCCGAGATGGAAGAGCTTGTGATTCTCTGGGAGGGACCTGGGTGTGGGTTGATGTGTCTGCCTTTCCTCCAGGCTGAGGATGTCACCTTCTTCTATCACCCATGTGCCCACCCCTGGCTGAAACTCCAGCTTGCTCTCCTGGCCCATGTTTGTGTTGCTAAGCCCTCACTCATTCCTGACTCCACCCTCACTCGGGACAGGGTAAGTGGTTGATGAAAGACAGTGGTCTGGCCATGACAGAAGGATGCAGCCCCATGTACAGGGAAAGGAAAATTGAGGGCCTTCCTTTTGCTTGCTGCCTATCTTCTTCTTAGCTCTAAAAGTTACCTCATTTCATAGCCCCTGGTGCTGAGACAATGGGGGATGGCACTGGAGATGGCATGGGTAGAGCCAGCTTGGGTTGCCTACTGGTTAAAGAGGAGGCAGCGGAGGAAGCAGAGGAAGAAAGTATGGTTCCACTCTGACAGCCCTGCTCAGCCCTCTCCGTCGGTGCCAAGCCGCAACAGAGGGAGGCTATACCCAAGAGGATGTATGCAGGTGAGGCATGCCAGGCCCGGTCTTGGGGGGTGTCAGGGTCACTGGGTTGTCTGAGCAGGGAAGGAGTGATGGATCACTGTTTCTTCTCCCCTTAGGCTCCAGTTCTGGCCTTTGCTCTGCGCAGCTGGAGGCCTCCTGGCACAGAGATGCCATCAGGAGGGCCCAGGCAGCGCTCTTCTAGTGGTGCCAGGAGACGGGGGCTGCGAGCTGCCCTGGGCCTCCAGTTCACTTCTGCAGGCCCCATGGCTCCTTTCGCTTCCCCATGGAGTTTAAAGATCCAGCAGCCCATTTTGAGAACCCAGAGTGAGGGGGCCAATGCCCCATCTGTGCCTTCGGTTCCTTTGTCTTCTGGGGGACCTGTAGGCAATGCAAGCATCAGGTTAGCGGGTCAGATACCCAAAACCCAAGGCAGCCCAGGTGGGTGTGCCTGCCCGAGTCAGGCTCCTGCTGCCCCTCGGGCAGCAGTGCCTCCACAGGCAGCTGGGGGCCCCACCCCACGTACTGAGGAGGCTGCTTGGGCTGCCATGGCCTTGACGTTCCTGCTGGTACTGCTCACGCTGGCCACGCTCTGCACGAGGCTGCATCGAAACTTCCGCAGAGGAGACAGCATCTACTGGGGGCCCACAACGGACAGCCAGGACACTGTATCTGGTGAGACCTTTCCTCCCCACCCACTAGCCCACCTGCCCAAGCTCACCCGGTGGCTTCCCTGCCTTTGACTGCACCCCTACCCACAGCTGTGCTGAAGCGGAGGCTGCTGATGCCCTCACGCAGAGTCAAGCGCTCCCGCCGGAGACCTCTGCTCCCCGCTACGCCAGACAGCGGCCCGGATGTGGAGAGCTCAGACTGACCTGCCTTAGCCCTGCCGCTGGCCGGCAGGCTCCTCCTCTGCTGTGCCGTCAGGACCTCTGCCACGTGGCCCACGCACAGGGGCTCCCCCTGGCGGCACACGGAGCAGCCCTGTTACATATTGCAGAAACTGTCTCCTGGATACAGTTTGCGGGAAGTAGAGAAAAAGGAGGCCTTCACGATTCCCCTGCTCAAACTTGTTTCTAATTAAATTATTTTAGTAGAGTCCAGAGTTGAGCCTGTGCATCTGCCACACAGACATGCTCCCCCAAGACACTAGGCCTAGACAGCCTAGGTTGGTCCTGTGCCCCAACACCTTGGGCTTCTAGGAGTGTCTTGGGGATGGCTGTGTCCCTTATGTAATTTATTTCCAAGCTACTCTTCTGAAAGTTAGGTATTTCCAACACAGGCGCTTTCCTGGTAGTGTCTCTTTGGACGGTCAGTCTTCATTTGTCCCATGCTTCCCCAGGTCTGTCTTTCACATCTGCCCTCAGCCCCTCCCAACTTCCATTTCTCTTAAGCATCAGAAGCAGCACATGGTCACTTATTTATTTTTGATACAAATGTACATGACACACGTCTTGACAGTCCACCCACCACCACACAGGTAGGGCTGGCCCCCTGGGGGAGAGGTGGGTCAGGAAGAAGAGCTGGTGGGTGCTGCTGTTGGCCTCTCCAGCCTTCCCAGGCTGCAGTCAGGACCCCAGCTTCTGGAGGGTGGGGCCACTTTAGGTGCAGGTAGTGATGGTGAGTACTGGCCTCGCAGAGGTTACAGGGAGGGGCTCAGATCCACAGCCACCAGCTGAGTTGGGGACCCTGGGGAGCCAGCCCCAGGCTCAGGTGCTCAGCCCTCTGCCTGGCCAGCACTTTCCCTCTACAAAGGAGGGGAAGGAGATGGAGGGAAGTGGTTTTCCTTTTAAGTTCATAGAACAGGGATACAGGTGGGGTCCATGGTGAGAAGAGGCAGCATCAGGACCACAGCTGATGATCCCGGCAGTCTCTGGTCCCAGGTGGGTGAGGAAGGCCCCTCCCCCAGTGCAGGTCCCATTGCTCTGGTCCCCTTGTCCCTCAAAGCTCCAGATGGGCCAGACCTCCTGAACAGCACTGCTGCCCACACATTCACACAGGCACACAGGGACACTCGGTTACCATGAAGTTAAAATTAAGGGGTTGGGGAGAAGAAAGAAAAGATTTTCCAGTGTTTGCTGCTGAGGACCCCAACATTAGTTAGAGCCTGTGCCCTAGGCAGGGGCCGTTTGGCATTAGAGGAGAGCAGCAAGAGGGCTGGTGGCTACAGGATGGGGCTGTCCAGAGAGATATGTACAAAGGAGGGGGATGCCCCCACTCAGCCCCTAACAGGGCTGAACTGGCTCATGGGGGTAGACTGCACAGGGGAATGGCCCCATCTGGAGTGTCCCCATCCAACCCTTTGCTGAAGGCGGGGGCTAGGAGTGAAGCTTGCAGGCCCCTGCACACAGAAAGAGTGGGGTGCTATGTACAGGAGGGAGGTGCGTGGAATGTGGGGGACAGAAGCTCCTGTCACCCCACCTCCCCATCCTTGGGGCTTGAAGGGGAGTGGGCACCAGGGTGCCTGGCTGCCAGGGGAAGGTGGCAGCACTAAGGGCACTTGTGCCAGTGGCTCTGTTGGGATGGGTTAGTCTGGAGTGGCCCAGCTCCCATGGCCAGTGAGGTCCTAGGGTGTGGGTTAAGGGCAGGGAGTGTAGTCACTGTTTCTTCTCTCGGGTAGTAATGGTGACCAGCTGCTTGGCGGCCTTGGCGATGTCATAGGCGCACTGGATCACCTGCTGAGTCAGCAGCTGGAAGTCCACAGGGGCGCCAGGCTCTGGGGGTACTGTCTTCCGGCACTCACTCTGCAGCCGGTAGGCGCTGGCATTGAGCAGCCGCAATGAGCTGCGCACAGGCTCCAGGGCTGGCCTCTGGAAAAAGGGAGGGACGGTGGGAGGAGGCCAGGCCTTGGACTTCAAGCCACGCACTTCAATCATAGCCACACACTTCAATCATGGCCCAGCAAGTGTATTATCTCCACCCAGGTAAGAGATCCCCTATGCCTGCCCCACCCCTAGGGCCTCCTGCTCCTCTCTGACCCCTGTACCTTTGGGAAGAGAGAGGCCATTTCAGTCACAGCCAAATGGATCTTCTCTGAGCAGGGCACAAAGCTGTGGGGGGAGGGGAGGATGGATGAGAGGCTCTCTAGGAAGGGTCCCATGCATAGAGGGATGGGAACCCTTTGCTGCCCTGACAGCACTCCAGGTGTCCAAACCTCACTTACACATACCTGTCATGTTTGAACTCCTGGGCTGCCCGCAACAGCTCCTGAATGTTCTTGGTGACCTGCTCTGTCTTCAAAATGACATCCTCGGTGCTGGGGAGCCCAGGATCTAGGTCCCCATCTAGGCTTTCCAGCTCAGGGTGGAGATCGTCCTCCTTGCCCAGCTCTATGAACCGCTTGCCTTCCAGCCTGAGTCAGTGAGAGAAGAGAAAGCTGATCCAGCCACAGACACCCAGACACTCCGCCTCCTCCCCTCCAGGTACCAGGGCTTGAAAAGATGGAAAGGTGCCATACCCAAGCAGTGAGTCTCCACTCTGCGTGTTCTCGTAGTCACTGTCAGCACCACTGCCGTGGCGGGAAAGCTTGCTCTGGAGGACATGGGGAAGGGCTGGAGGTGAGTGTGCATCCCTGGGCACACACGGCCTGCTCCCCACACTGTCCCCAGAAGCACTGGGCTGGAAATGTTACCACATGACGGCTTCCTTCCTGGGAGCATGATAGCAATGGGGAGGATGGGGTGAAGGGCACAGCTGAGGCAGACACCCCCTTCCGAGTCTGAAACCCAGAAAGAGCCACAGTCAGTCTCCTCTCCAGCTCTAGCACCCAGCATAGCCTGATACCTACAAGGACTCAAAACCTACTGGCTATAGTGGATCAAACTCTCCAGGCCCAACTTACCCGGTAAAGGCCAGCAGGGACATGCATTGAATAGATGGCGTCATCCTCTAGCTCCTGTGGGTGGGGGCAGCACAGTGGACATCATGACAGGCCCTGTGGCAGGCCTAGCCCTGTTTCCCACCCAGCTGTGCAGGTGACTCACAGTGCTGTGGAAGGGCTGGAGCCGTGTGCTAAGTTCGTCCCCAGGAGCACTCCCAAAGGGCTTCAGAGCAGAGCCTGGCTCATACATGGAGAAGGCCTGGCGGTCCCGGCGGTGGGTGCTCCCACCAGGTCCCATGGGTGTGTGCTCTGCCCGTTCACTGGGGAGTGGGGGTGTGGGCACGGGCCCTGGTGGCTGCCGGAGCTGTAGGTTCTCTGCTTGCAACTTGTGGATCTGTGAGTGCACACAATGGTATCCGCCCCTGCGTCCAGGCAGGCACCCCACCTCTGAGAAGGCACCCTTTCCTGCGAGGGTCTTGAACCCCCCACCCTAGGCTGAGGCCCTTACCTCCCTCTGCAGCCTCCGAAGTTCATCACTCAAGCTGCTGTTGACCTTCATGAGCTGCTGCACTTTTGCCTCGGAGGTAGCCAGGGCCTTCTTCAGCTCCAAGTATTCCTGAAGCGTCACAGCCCCATCAGACAGGTCCGAGGAGTCCATACTCTGCACAGAGAAAAAGAAACTGGTCAGTCACAGGGGTAGGGAACAGATGCCCTTGAAGGTGGGCCCAGCCCCACTGTATCCAAAGCTCTGTAAAGAGCAGGGACTTCATGGGGGCAGTAGGGGGTGGGTGGGGACAATGCTCAGACCCGGGCACGGTTGTTCCGAGTGGCACCAGCACTGCGTAGTGGCTCTTGGTCTGTGTCCTCGTCAGAGGCCACACTGTCGTAGTCGTGCTGGTCATCAAGGTCACTCTGGCTCCTTACAGACAGCTCCAGATTGTCTGAGGACATAAGATCTGTTAGTCAGGGCTCGTGCAGCCACGGAACCCATTTTTCATGCCACCCAGGAGAATATCCCGGGATGATAATGCCCACAGCCCTGCTCACGGCCTTCCACCTGTGGGGCTGCTCAGGCTCTTGCCCTGCTGTCTCCGCTTGGCCTCACTGAGAATATCAATGATCAAGGTGGCAAACTCCCGGGCATTAAATCGGGCCAATTTCTGTCGCCCCTGCAAGGCAGAAAGGATCAGGACAACACAAGAGATAAGGGGCCCTTATATCAAACCCATGGAGGTGGGGACAATGCAGCAAGGTGATGCCTGTCACCTGATCTAACCACAACTAAACAATTCCAGTCTTACTTCACATGGCTAGTCAGTAGCACAGACACCCAAGACTCAGCCAGTCCAGTACAGAGGCCAAATCACCACCAGAGGCTGTTCAGCAAGCCCACAAAAGGATGGCCTCTTCTCCACTCTGGAATGTGAAGGCCCCTCAGGCTCTGAGGGAAGCCCCAGCAAAGGGTGGAGAGCTGACCTGGACCTGCCCATGGCAGGCTGAGGAAGAACTGGGCTCCCCAACCCCCTCACCTGATTCCGTGTAGCTGAGTATTCAGGGTTAACTGGCAAGAAGGGCACAGCACTGCGCTCCGTCACCAGGGTGCTGTGGTTCTGGGTAGCCAGCCACACTGTGGAGGAAGGAAGGAGCAGATGATCTGCCACGGCAGAGCCTTCAGAGTGGAGGTGGGAAGTGCTATCCTTCCCACACCCACTGAGCTGGCATCACTTATGTCTGACACAGGGGTGATCTTCAAGCACAAGAAGCCAGGCTGGGCCAAGGCAAGGATGGGTGAGGCCACTGGCAACTGCAGAGTGGAACAAGGCCCATCACGCCAGGCCCGACCCAGAGTTTGGGCTGGAACTTGGCTAAGGCTTGGAAGAAGTGATGCAGGGGGATGGAGCAGGATTGGGGAAGCGGCCAGAGCAGCAATGAGACTGGCCCAGTGGTTGGGGGAGGGATGGGCTGGTCCCTCCAGCTCAGCACACTCTGCTTAGTGAGCAGCTGCCAGGCAGGCTCACAGTGGTTGGGGCTCACCAACAGGCAGGGTGCTGAGATGCCCCTGCCCCAGCCACCTCTTTTTAGCACCACTAAAAGACCCAAGCCCCTTCTTTGTAGGCCCCTCCACCCAGGCCTCTGCTAACCCCTACTCACCAGCATCATTTTCTCTTCTATCCACTTCATCATAGACGTCCATGGCAAGTTCTTCAAAAAGTCGGTTGCTAAGCTGGAGGCAGAGAAGGCAGCCCAGGTTTATAAGGTCACTTGCTCCCCCATGCCAACAAGACTACTCACCAGATGTGGGGAACAGCTTGTACGGCCCAGCCTAACAGCCTCAGAAGGAGAAAATGGGTAGAGATGTACATGCCAAACTCCAGGGCAAAGAGGCCAAACCAGTTTGTTTCTTCTTATGTCAGCAGTGAAGATAACACCCAGGAGTTCTAACAGCAGAGCAAGTGCCAGGGTCAAAGACAAGGATATGGGGAGGTCATGAAGACTGGTGAGGCAAGTGGAGTTGGGGGGAGTAAAAAACCTGACAAAAGCTGGGCATGGTGGTGCACACTTGTAATCCCAGTACTGCAGGCTGAAGGACAACTGCAAGTTTGACCCCAGTAAGGGCCACTTAATGACTTAGGAAGATCCTGTCTCAAAAAGAAAAAAAAAAAAAAAAAAGTGGGATAGGGAGACACCAAGGAGGTAGCTCAATGCCAAGGCTCTGGGTTCAATCCCCTATACTGAAGTAGGGGAGGACAAAACTTGGAAAAGGGTGTCAGGTTTAGAGGAAGAGGGAGCAACAGCAAGGGGTGAGGGCCAAATCTGAGTATCATGAGCTTATGAGCAGACTCACCGCTTGCAACTTCTTCTTGGCAGCTTTGGCCAACTCAGACAAATCCAGGCTGCAGATGAAGAAAGAAGGGGAAAGGCCAGCATTGAGAGGTGGCCAGGCCCTGCCAATGACTTCCCAAACATGCAGAGATTCCCAGGAAGACAAGACCCCCAATGCCACACACCAGGTACCTCCCCACCATACCCAACCTCCAAAGCCTGCTTCCCAGCAGGCATAATATACCTCTGAGACATGCACTTTTGTCGAGATCTAAGTCCAGAGGAAGGCAGCAGAGGGAAGAACAGGACAGAGGTAGCAGTTACCCAAGAGCAGGGCAGCACACAGTCTTGCACCAAGCTCAGATCCATCTCCACACATGCCTGGCCCAGAATGTACAAAACAGAACTCATCCGCCCTCAACCTGCTCCTCTTCCCACTTGCTCTTCCTCTGTGACCTATTCATCCAGTGACCTGGGAGTCATCTTAAGTCTCCCTCACCCTCAGTGTCCCAGCCAAACTTCCCAGTTCTGCCATTGCTTCCTTTTGCCTGGGCTTTTGCAACATTATCTTAATCCATCTCTCTACATCCCGTCTTGCCCCTAAAATCCTTTGTCTACCCAGCAGCTATGGTAATCATTTGACACATCTGGCAATACTACCTCTCTTACTGCCTATATTTTTTGAAATAGTGTCTCACTAAATTGCAGTGTCCTTAAATTTGCATCTTCTTCATTCTCAGAATCCCATGTAGCTGGTAAGACAGGCATGTACCACCACACTTGGCTTTCACCAACTACCACCACCCACCTTAAAACATCTCAGTAGTAACAGATACACATAGCATACTTCAACTATACTTTATCAAAAGGCCCAGCTACATATGCTAACCACTTTTTATGTAATATCTTATTTGATCTCCTCAGTTTTGAAAAAAGGTGATGCTGTCAACCCTGTTTCCACGTGAGATAACCAAATCTAGGAGAGATTAAGTAACTTGCTGCAAGTTACACTGCCAGTAAGTAGCAGAGCTGACTTCACACATCCATGTTAAGAACTCTGTCCTCAGATCTTGCTGAGGCCCACAGGTCTGGTCATTCTCTGGCCTGACTCTCATCTTGTTCCTTGCCTCTCACATTATGCTTTGACCACACAAGCTGCCTGCAGTTCCTTGCACCTCATTTCCAACCTCTGTGCCTCTGCTCTCTTGCTGAGCTCCCTACAGTGGGCCATAACACCCCCACCCCATCTAGTCTCCACTCCCAAAAGGCAGGGCTCGTGTCTGAGTAACCTGTGCCCTCAGAGCAGCAACTGGCTTTGAGAAGGTGTTCATTCAACAATCCAGTGAAAATATGTCCATATGTTGTGTATTTAACAACACATACACACACACACACACACCCCCACACCCCCACACACACACACCCACCCACCCACCCACCCCAGGCAGAACCAGACTTGGGAAGTAGTGCAGAATCTCAGGATCTTAGAACAGAGGAGGCCTGGATTTAGGAATCTGAGCTGCCCAGGCCTGACCATTCCATCTGTTCACACAGGCCCTGGGCGGGGGAAGGAGTCTACTATCCCCAGATCCAGGCCAGGAGGAGGGAAGTGGCATAACTGTGTGGCCATATGATGGCCACAAGGTGGCGCCAGCATCCACTGGAGAGCTGGGTGTCTACAGGTGTTCCCTAAGGCCTGGTGCTTGCAGCCTCTCACATCAGAGGCAGAAAGGCCCCATTCATACCCCTATCCAATCTGGGAGCACACCAGAGGCCTGGTCAGCAGTCCCAAAGTCAGCCAGCTCCTTAGAGCCTACCTGCCAGCAGAACAGAGATTTTTATCTAAAGGTTATAGGGCAGATCAGAACCCAGGGATATACCCTTTTGGCATGGTGCCTTTCCTGGCACCCAAGTCCTCCACATACTGGACAATCATGGGATTCAGCAGTGCTGGTCATATTCTGAGCTGATATTTCTTAACTACACAGGACACACATTAGGGAGAATCAGGCTGTGAGTACCAATGCTTCTGGTTCTTGAGTAAAGGGTAGAGTCTGTGTCCCTGCAGTCTAGGGAGGGTCTGGGATGGGGCTTTGGGGTCAGGCACCCTCATGGTGTCAAACAGCCTCTAGGAAGGGGCATCAAGTGGGCACTCACCTGTCAGCCATCTGTGGGATGATGTAATGCCCATTCTTGTGATCTGAACAAAAATAAAAATGCCAAGTCACTGATGTTACGTGGCCTCAGGAGTTGAGATCCCACCTCATTGTTGTGAGTGGGGATTGGCACCCAGAAGTGTCAGGGTTAAGAAAGAAGGGCATGCCACACCAAGAGAACCAGGAGCAGGATCTAAGGCCCACCCCTCTCCCTAGGCCCAACATGTTGCAGTCCAGAGCCTGCAGCAATTTCACAGGAGCCAGTTGCCTAGCAACACTGCTCCCCAGCTGGCTTTGTCACTATGGCACCTCCTGCTAGGGTGTGTCTGGGTCCCACCTGACTGTTCCAGCCCTGCTAGCCCGTACTTTGCTCACCCGGCTTGCGTCCACAGAGATAGAAAGCCAACCGGTCAGTGAGCTCATACTGGCACTCGACTAGCCTTTCCGCCAGTTCATGGTGCCCCGCCTGCCTGTGGGGAGGGGCAATGCTCAGCCCTAGAGCAGAAGCCCACTCCCCACCCACCCAAGCCTGACCTTTTAGCTGACCCTCACCTGGCATAGTCAATGGGTGTGCGGCCATTGACATCAGGGGAGCCAGGGTCAGCTCCGTACACCACCAGTAGCTCGGCCTGCAGTGTCTGCCCTGCCTTGGCAGCCACATGCAGAGGTGTGGTACCCTTTTCTGGGTGGAAGAAGTTGGCCTGGGCACCCAGGGACAGCAGGCGCAGACATGTCTCCAAGTTGCCTGTCCTCACACTTGAGTGCAGTTGCTGCAATGAGTAGAGTGTGCAATAGATACACATGTGCACAAAGCACATACCCAATATCTAAGCTATACCTGGCCCAGGCCGCTCCTGGAGCTATACCAGCTCCAAGGGGTCCAGCCAAAATTGGGCCAGGCCAGGGAGAACAAAGGGCTTCTCTCTAGGAGTTAATGCCAATTAATAATAACCACTGTCAGTCAGTCACCATCTACCACATGCTATGTGCTCTGGTTGGAAAGATAGTATCTGTGAGGTAGATGTTGCTATTACTTTCTCATTTTACAGATGAGGAAACTGAGGCTCTAACTGGCTAAGCAACTGCTCCAAGTTTTTCCAGCTTTTGAGTAATAGCTGGGGAATTCTAGCTTTGTGTAGCAAATTTGTCACCTACAGTTTGACAAAGCAATCTTACTCACTTACTGTGCCCAGAATTCTCCCCTGAATGGGTTGCCTTTGGGGAACAGTGGTCAGGTGACAAAAGTGTCCTGGCCTAGGAAAAGGAGGAAAGACCCACCCATTTGTTGTGGGGCCCCTCAAACCTTGCTGAGGTCTTTGGCAGTGACCCCATCGTCATCCCGGCAGGGGAGTTTATGCACAAATGCCAGCATCTGGTACTTGGCCCTGATGAACTCTGACTTGATGGGGCTGCATGGAACACAAAGGAGAGAATGGGGAGCAGAGCAGGAGAGGTGGGTCACCTAGCCACCCCCTGACCCATCCCAGGGCACACAGGTCACCCACCACCTCCGCAGACCCACTCACTGGACTTTGTCCTGGGGGTTGGCTTTGCGCCGGCCACTCTGTACTTGTGCAGGGTCCAGCAGAGAGTGCTCCCAGATGGAGTTGGCCCCGTTGCTGGCGAGTGTGTGCACCATCTGCAGGAAAGCGATGCCAAGTGAGAGTGCCCAATGCTTGTTGGGCACCAGGGGAAACATGCCCCAAGTGCCTGCCACGGCTGGAAATGCCACTGAGAGGCCTCCTGACTGTCTGCTCTCCACACAAGTCAGGCCACCCAAAGATGTGGGTCCCATTTGGTGCTTCAAGTCCCATGGTGGGTGTGCCAAGGTTTAGAAAGGGTAAAATGTGGCCAGGGATATATAGCTCAGCAGTACAGTGCCTGCCTTGAAAGCATGACATTGTGAGTTCACTTCCCAGTACCAAGTAAGTAAGTAAGTAAATAAATCAATGGAAAAAAGGGTTAAACTGACTTGCTCAGTGCTACTGGCCCAAGCTAGTAAGTGGTCAGGCTGAGAACTTCCTCTCTGCACAGGGTTAGTGGAAGGAGTCGGACTCTGTCCCAGGAAGCTCCACATTCCAAACAGGTATGTGTATGAGTGTGGGGAGAATATAGCCATGCTGGTGGGGGGTATCATTGACCCAACTCTGTACCTGCAGCAGTGTGGGAGGCCAGGCGCTGTGGCGAAGGTGCTTGACAATGGATATGTGGCGTCCCAGGCTCCGATGCACGCTGCAGCACTCGTCGCACACCAGCACACCCCTGCTGATAGAGGCCCAGCCAGGGTCTGGGGGTAAAGGAGTGGGGACAAGGGTCAGCTGGAGCCAGATGACTGGACAGGCAAGATCTCCTGAATATCCACTCTGGGCCTATCTGCTTAGTCCTTCATTGGGTCCACAACAGCCTAGGAGCTAGGAGGGGATTTTTTGCAGGGCTCACAGCTAGGGGCTGACATAACCAACACATTATTGCCCCTCTGGGGACATGTGGTCCCCAGGGCCTATTCAGTGGGCACACTGCTTCCTGCCTGTAACAATCTCTCCAGATTCAGTCTTTCCCCAGGGAGGAAGGCTGCTGTGTCAACCATGTACCAGCTAGTCCTGTTCCAGGACAGTGGTTTTTCTCTCCAGTATCCAAGACTACTGGAACCTGCCTGACAGATCGCACCCTTCTGCAGGCTCCTTCTTGGGCCTCCAAACTGGCAGGTAAAGACACCCTTTCAGGCCCAAGTTCCCTGCCACTGTCACAGTGGGCTGAAGTCCCTCCTATGAAGGATGCACAGCGCAAAGGAACTAGTTTTGACTGAGTGCCACTGTGTATCACCTGGGTACTTTATGTATGATGCAAGGGAAGATATGCTATTCTGCTTTACAGATGAGGGTACAGCAGCTCAAAGAAGTCAGAGGTCTTGCTCAATGTCACAAAGTTAATGAGTTAAGTTGTTGAGATGTGGACCCAGGCACTTCGATGCCAGAGAGGAGACCAGGTCCATACATGCTGTTGCCTTCTGTCCCTGCAGCCCCAGATGGGCATAAACCCTGATGGCCAATCTCTCTTTTTTGTGGAGCTGTGAATTTTGGAAACAAGAGAAGCCAGTGCTGGGTGGGGGCTCCCAAGGTCCTCAAGGGTAGGGTAGATGCCACCCATTCCAGGCCCCTCAGGAGAAGGGGAGGAAACAGCTGCATACAAGTCAGGCTGCTAAAAGGTCATGGGGGAGAAAGCAGGCATTGTGTGCTCCTTGAGAGGGGGTAGGGCAGGGAGTCTCTCTCCCAAGACACTGGTCTGCCCAGGCCCACGTCGCAGCTCAGGAACCCATCTGGGGTTGGAAGTGGGCTCTTGCCCACAACACTCAGGGTGGCCAGCTGTGCCATCCCCTCTCCAGGGAGGGATAGTCATGGGGTGATAAGACCCTCTCTAACCATGGATCTCAGGCTTTTCTCCCCAAAGAAGGCCCATCTAGGTTCCCAAGAAAAGTGTAAGCAGATTCTGAGTCAGGGGCCTGAGTTCTCCCTACAGTGAGAGTACCCCCAATAAAGCATGGATATGGGAAGTGTGCAGACAGCTCAGTTTTTGAATCTAGACTTCAGAATCCTGCAAAACAGGACAATGAGGGATGCACAAAGTGACAGTCATTCATCTTCCCAGGGGACTGATTTCAGGGTTTATAAGGGCTGGACCAGCCATCTATGCCAAGAGGGGGAGACCAAGGGCACACTTTTGTAATGGCATTATTCCACCAGTGAGGCACCCAGGCATGGGAAGTTCCCTCCCCCAACTCCCAAACATCATTGGGTGAGGGGGTCTGCCTGCCAGTTGTCTCCAGCAGCCCAGACAGGAAGCGGGAAATGATGCAGCCCAAATTCCTCTTGTTGAAATGGTGGGGTTTCCTGTAAGTGGGGAACCGCCCAAGCCAGGATCACAAATGGTTTGTCCTGAGGCCTCCACCTCAAGCCTGTTGCCAGCTAGATATACAGGGCCAATTGCCTCAGAGGCTCAAGCTGTGGGCAGACCAGATGTGATGAGCTCCTGGTTAAGGTAGTGTCCAAGAGACTAGGACCCCAGGAATGTGATCTAAGGCATATCTCTAAGCCTGAAAGAGGGTCCTTCCTCTCCTCCATGGTGACCTGAAACAAGAATGGGCAGGGCACACTGTACTGGGTCTGGGCCACACTGGTGCCAGGTCAGTTCTGGACAACACAGATGAGAAACTACCCAAACTGTTCTACTTATTTCCTATACCCAAGTGGCCTTGGGTCTACCCAAGCAGGAGCCCCAACCGTTCCTAAATATAAAGGCCAAGAAGGGTTTCTACAAGTCAATCGATTATTGTGCTTTAATGAATTCTTGCCCCTAAGAAGCTTTCTGGATCAAATTTGGAACAGAAGTGACACGAACTTAAAGGTTAGGGGTAACTTCCTTCTGACTCTACAGTCAGGGTGTGGGTCTGGTACATATGGGTGGGAAGGAGGAGGAGTCATGGGATAACAGTAATTAGTGCTAAACCCAGAGAGGCCTCTACTAAGGTGAGTTGATCCCACTAGCTGTAGCCATCAGTGGTCTCTAGGGCCAGTAGTACTACATAGAAAGACCAGCTGCAGGCTCCCTTTCCTGAGATAAGCAGGAGATCTTGAAAAGACAAGAGAGAAAAGCCCAACCCCTGAAGCAGGAAGAATAATCTACCATCCACTGGGACAGAGTTCAAAATGGTGGTTACTTCTGTGGGCATGGACTGGAGGGGAGGGACTCAATAACACCTTTTGAGAGTAATGGAAACGTACATCTTGACCACAGAGGTGGTTACTTTAGTTTACCCATGTGTAAAAATCCACTGACGTGCAGGTATGAGGCTGTAGGTAAGTTACATTTCTATAACAGAGGAGGAAGAAAAGCCCACAATTTACCCTACCTCAAACTCTACATTACGAACAGACAAATGACCCTGCAGGTTGCCTTGCACCATGCCCCCAACAGGTGCCCAGTCCTGTTCATCCCAAGGATAAGCACCCTGAGGTCTTGACTTCTGTGCCTGGTACTGCCAAAGTGGAGTTGCTGACAGGGAGGTCCACGGGGCCTCAAGAGGAGTAAGGTGTTTGAAACTCAGGCCATTGAGCTCAGGACTGAGGCCACGTGGCAGAGTAAGAGGAGGCAAAGGAAGGGGGAAAGCAACATTCTCCAGTGTCCTGTTCTCTTGTAGACTCTCAAAGTAGGCAGAGACACATATGGTACCTGATGAGGAATCACAAGCTGCCACCATAGCCATGCCATCTCCAGCTGCCTTGCAACGTACACTTATCCCTACGTGCATGGGTCCTGGGGGTACAGGCTGCATCTCTCCCCGCACCTGTCACCAACCTAAACAACTACAAAAAGGCCATGACACTCCCTCCAGGGTTAGGGGTACAGGGCTCCTATTATGACAAGAGGAACCGGGGCTGGGGATATAGTTCAGCAGCATAAGCACCTGCCTGGCCAAGTGCAAGGTCCTGAGTTTACAAAAAAAAAAAAACAAAAATGAACCTGTGATTCTGAGTAGAGGTATATACCAAGGAGATCAACACTGGATCCGGATTCTAGATGGCAAGTACCTTTAGCCCTTTTACTGTCTGTTAGGGTCATCATGGTAGGCAGGGTAGGGTACAGAATAGTTCTGACAGGAACTTAAAACATTTGTACTTGCCAGACACTATGCTAGGTGTTGGAGTGGGATGATAAGTAAGAGTCTGCCAACATCTTGCTCACTTTACCATCTTTTTGACCTGCTTTCCAGATCAGGGGGGGAAGGAAGTACCTGAAGCATGAACGCTTCTATTGCATACAGACCGGAAATAGGAAGTGGGCTCTCCAGCACATCTGAGACAGACCACTTGTCCTGGAGCCCATTGGGTACCCAGAGGCTTCAGCCAGACCTTCACAATGAGGAAAAACTCCTTTGTTGTTACCTGACAGTCCTCTGTCCCAGAATTGGGAAACAAGGTATAGAAATGGGAAGGAAGGCTCTGAAAAATCCATTTCTACTCCAAATTCTTTGTTTAACAGTTGAGGATACTGAGGCCCAGAGTGAGAAAGTCCTGTCAAGGGTCATAGAGCAAGCTGGATACAATAGCAACAGTATACCCAGGCTCCCAGATGGGGTGCCTGTTAAATAGCCCCCATGCCAACCCTAATGAGATCTGAATATCCTAGGACAAAGAGAAGGCAATGTCTCCCCTTAGTCCTGGCATCCCCAGGCCACTCTGAGGTTGGGAGAAGAAAGTCAGTTTTCAGTTAATTAGGGGTAAGGACACCTGCACCAACATAGTTCCTCCAGGGCCTTCCAAATCAAGGCATGCCTGCCCTGAGGGAGGTCTCAGGGTCATAACCACCCCCAGATGTTTTGTACCACTGTCCCTTCCAGGTACCACAGCTCCCAAATACCCTAGCTTGGCTCACAAAAACTACTAGGCCATCTGTGGGGTTCTCCTTGCTGGGGTCTGGGACTTACCAAGAAGTGACTGGAAGTTATGGGTTCCTCAAATAGCACTTCTCACCTTCACCCTCACAGTTCACAAACTGCCTGAACCTGCTACTTAGAAAAGGACAAGAACCAAGAATTTCTTTGCCCAGGTCAGCTGCTGAACCCCATCACTAGCTGTGTCCTTCTATATTAGCAGAGAGCAGCCTCTTGGGTCACTGTCCCTCACTTCCTCAGCAAAACAAGGGGGTTTCACACCAGCCCAAACCTAACTGCTGAGACAGAACGGGAAAACTGCAGTACCACCAGAAGGCCAGTCAGGAAACCAGCTGGATGCTGGATTGCGGGGAGAGGGTGGGTCTAGGCACCCTTTGTCACTGTCCCATACTCAATTCTGGCCAAACTAGGCTAGGGGACCACAGTGATTTGTGCACAGGCTGAGGCAATGGCAACACCACCTTCTCAAACAGGCTTTACTGAAAACATGAAAAGCTGAGTCCAGCAGTTCACTGCTACGAGAAGGCCTGGGGATGCTTCCAGAGAAGGACTAGATCTAAATACCAGGCCCCACAAGAGACCCCAGCTTGGGGGACCAGGGGCAAGTAGTATTAAGAGTCGCCACCCCCTCAGTGCTCCCGAAGAAACTACATCCAAAACCCTGGTTCATCTGCCCCTTGCCCTCAGCCACTCCAGCAGGCACATGGGACCATACAAGCAGCAGGTGCAAGACCCGGGAATCGCTGAGATGACACAAAACCACACACGCGCCCACTTCCTAAATCCTGCCAACCTTTGCCACGGCCCTAAGGCTACCGTAGAGATTGGTGCTTCCGTCTGGATACCAAGGTGGAGGTGGGAAGGCAGCTCGCTGCCCGCCTCCCTCAGACTAAAGGGTATGAGGCGTCGCCGGGAATGTCCTTCCTTGCTCGGTGCACTGACTCCAGGAAACGTAGGCCCCCCCAGGCCGGCCCTCCCGCCAAGGACGCAGCTCCGCAATGGCCCGGGCTGGGGTGGAGGCCAGAGGCCGGAGGCCGCAGCCCCCCGCCCCGCCTCGCCCCGCCCCGCCCCGCCCTCCAGCCCCGCACTGCTCCCCCGCCAGGCCCGGCGCCCGCCCGGCGGCGGCCTGGGAGCGCGGTCCCGCCCCCGGCCGGGCCCGGCGCGCCGCGGCGCTTACCCGGGGCGCTGCAGTCCGCACACACCTCCGCTCGCGGCCCCTTCCGGGACATCCTCAGCGGCGACGCGGCCGCAGCCCTCTGGGCCAGCGTGGGGGGCGCGGGCGGCGGGCCCGGGCGGCGGGCCCGGGCGGCGGCGGCCCTGCTGTCCGGCCCGGCTCCGGCAAGGCCCCGGCTGGGCTGCGCGCGCCCGGCCAACCGTCCGCCCCCGGGGCTGGCCCGGACCCCGCCGTGCCCGCCTGCCCGCTCGCCCTCGGGCGCCCTCCGCCCCGCGCCGCCCCGCGCCGCCCCTCGCCGCCCCGCCGCCGCGCTCCTCTCGCTCTCCCCGCCCCCTGCGCGGCTCCCGGCCGCTCCTGCAGGAAGCGGCGCAGGCCCTGCCCACTGAGGGAGGGGCCGCCCTCACCCCCGCCCCGCCGCCCGGCGCTGCCGGCCGCGCCTCCTGGAGAAAGGAAGCCGGGAGCACGGGCGGGAGAGGGCGGGGGCGCTTAAAGGGACCGCGGCAGTCTCTTGGCCGGCGGGCAGTTGTGCCTGCGGCCCTGGCCTCAGCTCTGGCACTCCCCTGAGCAGTGTGAGTCACCCTCACAGTCTCGTCCCCTTCGGTTTCGGCTTTGGGGATCGGAGGGGACGCTTGGACCAGGGACGATGAGTCTTGTCGTTTGGGAGTTAGGGAAGATAGAAAGGAGCTGGAGCCCCAAGCCCCCTCTCCAGTAAAAAAGGCTTTGCCTCTCTGGCTAGGGTGAGGTGTGCCTCACCCAGGTATACAGGTTTGTATCCAAGGTGGGATATAGTCACACCTTTGCTGAGTATGCACATCGCCAACAATATGGATGCCTAGATGCTAGAGAGGTCATGAAGTGTGACCCTTGCCACCAAGATGAAAAATACATCTGTGCTTCCGCCCTTGCTTTGCTTCCAGAGAGGAAAGAATCTGGCTGGTTTTAAGATCTCCCGAAGAATGACCACAGTGCCTGTTTGCACTAATATCCACTTTCACCTGCTTGTATATATGTTTCTGGGGCACCCAAGGGATCTGTGTACAGAGCATTTGCATACAACACACAGAGGCTGTTTCTTGTGAGGGCCTTTCTTCCTGAACTTCACACTGGGAGTCAGGAGAGGAACATGGTGGGGAGTGAGTGAGCAGGCCACACGTGGGTACACCACTGAACTGAGCATGCTCCCCCATACACATGTGCCCCGTGTGCACCCAGCCCCCATCCCTGCAGCAGCAAAGGGTTGGTGCACTTTGCTTGTGGGGAGGGCAGAGGTGCTCAGAACCAGGCCTGAGGGCTAGTTCAGTGGTGCCACAATTAATGGAGATTTTCCCAGGCATCAGGGACTCCTGGTTGGTAACCAGGCAAGGGAAACGGAGTGGTCGATTTATCCCAGCGGTGCCAGAGCAGCAGTGACTTGTGGGTGGGTAGGCTTTTTCCCTAGGGGAGACAAGTAATGCTCATGAGTCACACCACCCAAAATATATGTAAGGCTGCCTCCATCGCCCTTCCCTGCAGCCCAGATTGACAAGTTTGTTTGAAATCGCGATCCACGGGATATATTTATAATCACACCTTTTAAAAAAAATCTTGTAGGTCTCCCCTCCCGCACAGTCCGCCGCTCAGCTGGTGGACTTCTGCTGGCAAAGCTACCTCGCGGGTGCGATTAGGTGTGGGGGGAGAAGCACCACCTGCCGCCTGATGCGGCACTTGCAGCAAGGGGTCCGAGGACTTGGTACCAGCCTCGAGTACGGAGGAGTGGCCTGGTAACCTGTACTCGGAGCATAGCCCAGTAGTGGTAGCCGCCAGTTCACCCCCGATCGACCCCTAGCTATGGAATTTCATTTATTAAATGTCGAGGCGGCTGCTGGCAGCCCTGCCGCTTGGCTGTCTTTGTTTCTCCGCTGTGTGGGCGCGTCTCAAGCACGTGGCAGCTGCAGCTCTCAGACCAGAGGGAAAGGGACCTGGTCTATGGCTGTCTGGCAAGGAGAACACAGCTGCCTAGGGGACAGTTCCCCTCAATCTAGGTGGAGTTCCGCACTCCTGGGGCTCCTGGGTTGTGCAGAGAAAGGATGATTCATCCCGCTCCCCACTCCCACTCCCACCCCCACCTACTGGTGGCCCCCGGGACTACTTGGGAGTGGTCCTGGCACTGACACACGAACCCGTTTCTTCACAGCCAAGCTTCGGGGTTTGAGGCTGGGGACCCACGAGTTTCTGAATTTCCAGGTGGAGATGTCACTACCTCAGGAAGCAGAGCAGCTAAAGCAGAATCATACACAAGGTTCTAAAAACAATTTAATGAGGAAATTTGGCTTTCTCGTGGCCACTCCTAGACGCCCCTCCCCTTTTCTAGCCCCCTCCCCAACTCTGGCGCAGCGATGACACTCTGCTGACCTCTCGTGGTGGACGTGGGCAGCCGGCTCCTCCCAGGCTACAGAAAAAAAGCAAGGCAATCCACTCCTCCCTCATCCTTTCCCGCCCGGGCCAGGCACCGAAGGGTGTGGAGGAGGCAGAGGAGAAGCCCACACAAAGAAACCAGGGAAAAGAGCGCGCCAAGGGTGGAGCGAGCGCGGTGAGGGTGTGTGTGTGTGTGTGTGTGTGTGTGTGCAGGCTTTTTCTGGCACCTCCCACATAAACACTTCTTGGATTGTTCTAACTAGGGCTGGTGTGGAATCCCTTATTGCCTTGTTTTAAGGGGGGCTCAGGAAGGCACAATGTCTGGTTCTACCACCTGTCTCAGTCCGCCTGGTTGGAGAAGGAAGGCGCCGTTTCCCAGGCAGTTATTATCCTTAGCTGACCCCCAGAGGCAGAATCCAGTCCAGAGGTTGGTAGACTGAGAAACTCAGAAAATGTAAGCAATTTTCTTAAGGTCCGGCAGTTAGTAAAGAGATATTTGAACTCAGGTATCTCTGACATCAAGATTCCTCTTCTCCAGGGACTGGCCAAGCCTCTTAGTCCTTCCAGTCCTTGCAACTGGCCGCCCCACAGGCCAATTTCACTTTGGTGGTGGCCGTTCCAGAAGAACTTCCGTGCCTTGGGTCATACAGGAAGGAGTTAGCCTGAATCACTTTCCTTCCTGAGATGCCCCAAAGAGGTGGAAGTGGAGAGTTGGCGCCTGCTGCTTTCTCTGCCCATTCTCACCATGGTTCTCACTGAGCACATGTATAGGGGTATAGAAGGGGCTGTTTCCCCCACTTTACTGGACATCCACTTTCCAACATATGTGGAATATGGAATTTATTTCTAAGAGAGCAGGGAAAACTTGAACTATTTAAGGTACTGAACCTTGGCAGCTCCAGTGACCTTTGTTACTTTCTCAGGGTTTCTCCTCATTCATCCTCATCTGGGAATTTGTAACTTTCCTTCTGGGGCCAGGAACCTAAACTCAATTCTGAAGACCACCCCTCAAAAAAGAAAAAAAAAAAAAACCTCTCCAGTGAAGCCTGTAGCCCCCTCCCTCCCCTGCAAAGGACAAAATGCCAGCGAGTGGGGGTGTGCTCCAGCCCATCTGGCATCAGAGTACTGCCTTGGTTTTGGCCAGGCTTGACTCCCTGCCCATTCTTTCAGGGAAGCAGGTGGACACGTTGCGAGACCCTCTCAGTTCACCCGCCACCCTCAGTTCTTCAAGGCGGACTACAAGCCCCATGATGCCGCGGGGCGAGGTATTACAACCCTTGCCCCGACACCCTCCCCGCGCCCGCCCGCCCGCCTCGCGCTTCCCCTCATTCGTGCATCCCTCGCCGGCTGCTCCGGCTGAGGGCCGGGCTATGCGGCTGCGAGGAGCCGGGGGCTGCGGGCGCGCGTCCCCCACGGCGGCGACCTCGGGACCCGCGCCCCGTGCGCCCCCACGCCAGCTGCAGGCGCTGTTCCCTCCGCCGAGCGGCGTCTTTGTGTGCGGGGGTGTGGGAGGAGAGGCGCGAATCCGCGCAGCCGAGCGCCCGCTCCCTGCTCCGGCGGGCGGGGGCCTCTGCGAGCTGCCCGCCGCCGCTGCCTCGCGAGGACGCCCGCCGCCCGCACTGTGCCGGGCGCGCCGCCCCCACCCGCCGCTGCGCGCACATGCCAGAGCCGCAGCCCTGCGAGCAGGCAGCGCCGGCCGCCCGCCCCGCGGCCTCGGGCCCCGGCTCCGGCGCCGTCCCTCCTCCAGGGCTGGGCGCCGCGGCCCCGGCATGAGGAGCGGGCGATGATCCCCGCCAACGCCTCCGCCAGGAAGGGGCCGGAGGGCAAGTACCCGCTGCACTACCTCGTGTGGCACAACCGCCACCGCGAGCTGGAGAAGGAGGTCCGCGCCGGCCAGGTAAGAGCGCCGTCGGGGCGCGGCGGGGGCCCCACGGCCCGGCACGCCCGTGCAGCTTGGGGAGGGGGTGCGGTGTCAGCTGTTCCGCCTCCCGGGCGAGTTTGCGGCGCTTCTTTGTTTGCAGCCAAGGCTTTTTGTGCTTAGGGACCGGCAGAGGCTGATGGCAGCGGCCCTCACCCGGTCCCCTCCTGCTGGACCGACTGCCCTGGCCGGCTCGGGTGGGGGACGCCGTTCCCCTCCCCTCCTCTGTCGGGCAGTAAGCTCTGTGGTGGGGCAAGGTCTGCGTTCCGTGTGGTGGGAGAGTCTGCCCCACTGGATCGAGCCACGACACCTCCGAGTGAATGTGCGGAGGTGGAAAAGCCTGAGTTGGGGAGGGGGCCACAGGTCAGAATCGGGGAGTCGGCTGTGTGACACTGCCAGGCATCCCAGCCCCACCCAGTGACCTCTTCCTCACTCGTGAGCGCTTTCTCCGTTCGCTCAGACTAGATCGAGTCCCTGGATTCCTGGGAGCCCAGCTTGGGGTGGGGAATGGGAGTGGAGAGAGACCCTCCCCGGAGGCCCAGAAAGGCCTTGTCCAGGTGCTGAAAGGCGCTCTCCTGCCCTCTGGTGCTGGGGCCTGGCTTCTCGGCTCAGGGGAAACCACAGGAAAAACTGGAGAGAATGAGCTCTCTGGTTCCTGCTAGTCAGCCAGAACCCGTGGGTCAGCCAGCTTTGGGCTGGGCAGTGGCTTCAAGAAGAGGTGGGAACAGGGGACTTCACGGCCATTCTTCAAGACAAAGACAGGCACAGGTCACAGATAATCCTCAATTCAGCCTTTGGTACCCAGGCCACTGGTGGACCCCTCAATCCTCCGTGGGAAGCAGTGGCCAGAGCAGGGTCCAGCCTGCCCTCGGTTGCCTCAAATGGAGACTTCCAGCCTTAGTCCGCATCTCAGATCCTGGGGTGGTGGGTTGGGAGTGGCTAGCTCAGGGGTTTCCCCTGTATGGGTACCTCATAGGAAGGCTACTTCATGAGTCACAGAAGTTCACTGTGAGGAGCCCAATTCCCAAGGGAAATGCTGCAGGTAGACTAGACTGTAAGCCAGGGGAGGGTCAGGCTGTGTCTCCTAAATTTACCACTGAGCCCCCAGGTCATCATGGCATCCAGCTCTGCATGACATCCCTGTGGAGTGGCCTGAGCCCACAAATCTCTGGGCTGGTCTGGATGTCAACTTCTTTTTAGCTGTGCTTACACAAGTACTCTCAAAGTTGCTCCTCAACCCAGGTGGTTTATCTATTGTAACAGAAGTAGTCTTCACCCATGAGAGGCCTGGAAGAACAAAGAAGAGCAAACAAGGCACCAGCAACTATCCTCAAGGAGGCTTGGGTAGCCGGAAGTAGTGGCATATGCCTATAATTCTAGAACACTGGAAGACCAAGGCAGGAGGATTGCACATTTGAGCCCAGCACAGGAAGCATAGCAAAACATAGAAACTTAGTGAGAGTCTGTTTCAAAATAAAAAATAAAAAGGGCTGGGGATGTAGCTCAGTGGCAAGGCCCTGGATTCAATTCACAGTATGAGAGAGAGAGAGACAGACAGACACTGACTTGGTTCGAGGGAGGCAAATGTGGAAAGGAGATTATAGTGTGAGGTGCAGGGTGCTAAGACACAGATGGTCCAGTCTCCTCTGGCTCTTCTCCAGAGGGGAGAAGAAGACAAGCTTCCAATAAAGATTACAACTGGAGGGATTTAAGTGTGATCTGAGAGGAACTTCCTGAAGGTTCAGGAATTGTTGAATTGGAGGCTAGAGACTGAACTGTGGACTGTCTCAGTCCCACTCGCTTGCATGAGGGATGTGGGTGGTCCTTTCCCTGCAAACTGGAAAGGATGCCCTGGATGGAAGGACCAAGGCCTCCCTGTTGACAGACCTGAAGTCAGCAGCCATTTGCTGGGTTGGCTGGGCTGGGGAGCTTGTGCCTGTGAGTATTCCTCTTCCTCTCAGGTTGTCACAGAGACCAGGTGCCAGGTTTGCCCTGTTCCCATCCTGGTGAGTTCATATCTCCTTAAAATGGACACTACCTGTCCTGCCTTTGATCTAGGCCAGGGCAACATAGGGCATTGATCGGGTTAACCATAGTTCACCCCTAGAGAGACCAGGTCAGTCCTCTCCTTCCCTCAGGGGTGCTGAAAGAGCCATGCCAATTAGTCTGGCTCCAAGAGCCTCTGACTGTACACTATCTCCATGTTGGGCCAGAGTGATGCTTGCATCCAAATGTGCACTACTTGTCCTCAGGATACCAGGCTGTTTCCTGGGGGGGTACAGGTCTGGGGCAAGTTATGTAAGTTCATGAGGAAACTCCGGAAAACCCCTAGCATCCTTGTTGGGGGTCTCTGACCTCCTGGCAGCAACCACCATAGACAACAGACAGGCTTTCCTCAAGCACTTGGCAGCTGAATTTCCCTGGGTTTGGTCTTTGCTTGGCATAGCTTCCTTTGCTTCACTCCAAGAAAGCCCTTCAGAGGCCTCCTGGGGGCAGGCTTGGCAGTGCCAGCTGGCCACAGAGAGGGATAGCATGGCAGCCTGCAGAGCAGGCTCACAGGCTTGGCTCAGCCCCTGGGTGCTCTTCTGGGAGTGGTGGACAGGTAGGAGGTGCTGGTGTGAAGGGAAGAGGGCTGCTGGCACCTGGTGGTACTATGATTGCTCAGTGACCTGCCAGTTTAGAGGGGACAGCTAGTTGTAGCCATTGGATAGGCTAATTCCTCCTGACAGCCCTGAGATTGGCACAGTCCCTGCTATTCCCTGGGGGTGAGGAACAGGCAACAAGCTGCACTGCTCCCTGTGGGAGGGCACATGTGCAGTGAGGACCAAGGAGCTGGATTCTTCTCCTGGCAACATGGATCTGAAGGGGGCCCAATTGTGGTCTCAGGAAATATTCTTCTTCTTCCTGGGGGTGCCTCTGTTGCTGGCCTCCTTCCTTCCTGCTGTCCTCTTTCATCCTGACCTACAGGCAACTGAGATAGTGTGGGGTGGCCTCAGATGCTCTACTAATGGTATTGGTTATGTCCAGGACCACAGGGAGCACTGTGACCTCCCCTGCTCCCTAAAGTGGGCAGTCCTGGGTGTGGGCATCACCACAGCTGGTGAGTTAGGGAACTCAGGAGAGGGAGCCACAAACCCCAGAAACCAAAAATCAATGGGCTCTGGGATGAGAGGGAGGGGCTGCATAGAGCTAGATGGGTTAGGGAGAGTCGGCAGCCCTGACCCAGCCACCCATAGCCCTGAGGAGAGGAGAAAGCACCTTGCCTTCCTTCCTTAAGAGACCTCAGACATACCCGGCCCTACCACCAGTGTCTGCTGGCAGGGCTCAGAAGCTATGGTGAAACCAGGCTGCAGTTGACTTCCCTGAGGCTGGGAGAAGGAGGGCCAAGAGAAGGAGCCTGTGGCCGAGCATGCAAGTCCCATGCATGCTCTGGGGCCTGCACCCTCTAGCACCCAGCCTTAGTCTCTACATTTGCTGTATGCTTTTAAGATGTCACTCAACAAAAGATTCTGCCAGTGTTAAAGGAGTCTGTAAAATGCCCTCCTGGTGCGTGTGGGTGTGGGGGGTGTTTAGTGCAGATATGCTGGTATGGAACATGTGACACATATGAAGACTCCTGCAGAGCCAGAGGGCAGTTGTGCAAGCGTGTGCTTGCACGGGTAGGGGTGCACAGCGACATGTGTGTGGAGGTGGAAGTGTGTAGGAGTGTTTGCTTATAGTACCTGTGCACAGTGACATATGTGTCTGTTTATGCATGGGTGTGTGCTCCTGACTGGAGGCAAGGACATCCACTGCCAGGGAGTCCCTGCCCATAGCCTCCAAAGACTCTAGCTTTGACTGCAGCCAAGCCCTGCCGGGGTGAGGAGGCTCCATGCTCGTGGTGGAGATGGCTGGGTATTGGGTTTCTTAGGAAAGCTTTTCATTCCAGCAATTAAACAGCTGTAGGCCTGTGCTGAGGAGAGTAATGAGTTCTTCCACCTGCGCCCAGGGCAAGGTGCCACATGTGCTGAGAGCCATGCTGTAGGAAGAGCTTCTCTGGGGCCTGGCTGGGTCAGTGGGGGTCCATGTTGGCCCTGGAATCAGTGGTGCCCTTGAGTGGCTGCCAGGAGCACTCCTGAGGAGTGGGGCTGGGGAGGGGCACCCCACAGAGTGCCAGCATCTCTCTGGACCCGAAGCTGGGGCACCTGATGGGGTGGGTGTGCAGCATCTAGGGCCCTGGTACAGGGTAGGGCACCCTGCCAACCCCCTGGGGCCTTGTTAGCCAGAATAGCAGCAGCATCTGGGCCAGGGCCAGGAGAGGCCCTCAAGACTCAGCTACAACCCCACGGGAAGGGCACCTGCTGATGTCCCCAGCCTACTTGGAGTCTGTGGAGCCTTCACCATCTCCACCCCAGTGTGCAGAACCCCACCTAGATCAGCTCAGCCCACAACAGGCAGAGTGCATAGTGCTCTTTTATATGTGGAGAGCTGGTGTGGAGGAGCCACAGGGGGATCCCCTTGCATCATCAAACCACAGCTCAGAGGTTGAGAGGTGCAGGGAACTGTTGTTTTTTTGAGGCTCCCAGCACACTTAAAAGTGAAAAAATGTTAACACAAGGTTGCAAAGTGATATAAATAATTTAAATTATTTAACATGTTTCATTTTGGGCTGGGGAAGTAGCTCAGCAGCATAAGTGCTTGCTTGGCAAGTGCAAGGTCCTGAGTTCAATTCCCAGTACCAATAATAAAATAAAATAAAATAAAATGTTTCATTTTGGATGAAGGAATGCATATTTATATTTTAAAATATTTAGCTGTTGCTAGAAGGCTTCTGAGAAGCAATCTTCCTCCTTCTATCCCTACCCAGCCTGCTGCATTTCCCAGAGGCCACTCCTGTGAACTCCGGCCTCTTTCTTATTATTTTCCTCTGTTATTGTAAATAATATACTTTCACAACCCTGTCTTGGTTTACCACTTTTAGACTTTATTACCTTCTCCTTTTTATGCACCCTCAATATACTCATCTATACATTTATTTCACAAATATTTCTTATACACCAGTTACATAGCAGATGCTATCTAGCAGGGAACTTAAGAGGCAGGGCTTCTGCCTTGCTGGGTGCGCATTTTGAGAGAGGGAGATGGTAAAGAAGTGAAAAAGCACTGACTAAGCAGAGAACTAAAGCAGGACAAGGGATGGTGGGCGAATGAGCAGCACCTTTCTGCTCCGATGACCTGTCAGGGCAGACTAGTCGAAGGAGTTACCATTCAGGCAGCAACTGGAAGTGAGGGCAAAAGCTTCAAGGGGTGCTGGGTGGCTCAGTCTGTGTTGCCTTAGCAGAACCCCTGAGGAGGGGCTGGTGGTGTGTCTCTTAGAGACCCCTCATTTCTCAGCATCTTCACAGTGGGACCAAGCTTCAAGCATATCAGCCTTTGGGGAACAAACCACATCTAAGCCATAGGATTGGGGTACCCACAAGAAGATCACTGCAGGGAAGGCTGGTGGCAGGCATGAGGGGCAACAGCACAGCAGAGTGGGTTCCCGGGGCTGGAGGTCTAGGGCTGTTGGAGTAAGCTAAATACCATGGACAGCCACTGGGAGGATTTGAGCTGAAGCGTGTCAGGCACGGAGTGACATTTCACAGGATGACTAGCTGCCATGGGTGACAAGCAAGAGAAAGAGAGAGCAGTGAAGGGTGCTACCATCCTGCCACCCAAGAGATGGGGAGCTTGGCAGTGATTCCACTGAGGGGTCTCTAGATCTATTTTGAGGGAAGAGCCTACAGGTTCTGCCAATAGATAAGATATGAAGCGTAAGGGGGAGAAAAATCACAGACAATTCCAGAGGTGTTCAAGAAAGAGAACAAGCAAGAAAGGTGAAGGAAGGTGTTTCTGGAGTGAGGAATGCAAGGGAAGTTAGTGCGAATTCCCAATTGTGAATGCAGTGATTTTTTTCACAGTATTTTTGAAGATACAAATCACTATTTTTTCCCCAGAAAAAGTTTCTTTTACTCCTTGCACTGAAAGAGTTTCCTCTGTGTCTTTGAGGAAACTTATTTGTATGTTTGGGTTGATTTCATGCTGGAAGCTTTCCTTAACGATCCGCTCTAGCTTGGCTGTTGGGGGGTTAGGAATGGGTGGGTGTGTGGAGCTGACTGAAGGCGTGGTGCTACTGTAAGATGATTGGACTGCAAACTGGCCTGCTCACTGCGAGACCCCCCCCCCCCCGCCCAATGTCTTTTTTCAGAGGTCCTTGGGGCCTTTAGTTTCTCCAAGGAAAAATTTTCTAGTCTGCTCCTTGGGGGAATGGAGGTTGGGGCTGGGGACCTATTATAGTCTGGCTGCCGGTAGTGCAGGCTGCAAGGTAGGGAAGGGGCTGAGGTCTCACTGGTCATTTCTCAGCCTCATGGTCTCTGCTGTGGTCAGTGTCCTTGAGACCAGCATATCTCGTGTTCAGTTCCTATAAAGAATAAACCTCGGTGTCCTGTAGTGAATAGGGGGCACTTCCTAGCTTTAAGAGGATGGGCCTTGGGGTTCTGAATTTTACCCAGACCTCCTTTATCCAAGTCTGAGCCTCATTCATTCCCACAGCCTACAGGTTCTGAAACTCTCAGGGGTGCTGGGGTGGCCTGGTTTGCTACTCACAGGGTTCCCCTCTGTGATTGCTTAGGTTCTAGCTTGCCCTGCCTCCCCTAAATCACTTGAGACACCTGGGCCACTTCCCGTGTTCTAGAGATGTGTTGAAATTTCTCATCTTCTGATGTCTCTTCTCTTTATTCTTGTGGGCTTTAAATATTTTACTGGCATTCTTATCCTTGCAAATTTAACATTTCTGGTGCCCTTCATTCCTTTGTATGGATCCGTGTCTCCATCTGGTATCAACTTTCTTTCCACCTTTGAAAAGCTTCCTTTGACATTTGCTTCACATCTTCTGGCAATGAATTCTCTTTGCTTTTCTTTGCAGAAGTATCTGCTTCCCCTCCATTTTTGAAATGTTCCCCCCGCCCCAGCTCCTTAAAGATCTCATTATATTGTCTTAATGGCTTACATAGCTTCTGAGGAGAAGTCGGTACTTGTATTTGGTTTTTTGTGTAGTCTCATTTCTTTAAATATCCTTAAAATTTCTTTTATATCATTAATTTTAAGCATTTGATTATGATAGGCCTTGGTGTAATTTTGTGTTTGTTTTGTTTAGGGTTCTTCGAGTCTCTTGGTTTTATAGGTGTATGCTTGGTTTTGTCTTTTTTACAATAAATTACCTCAAAGTGGATGGGCTAAAACAACAAAACTTTGATGTCTATCAATTCTGGAGGCCAAAAGTTCGAACTTGAGCTGCTGGCAGAGCCACACTTCACCTAGCGGGGTGACCCCTTTCTTGCTTCTTCCAGCTTCTGAAGGCACCAGGCATCCCTGGGCTTGTGGCTGTATAACTCTGGCCTCTCTCTGTGGCCTTCTCTCTCCGTGTCTCTCACGAGAGTACTTCTCATTGGCATTTGGAATCACCAGGGTGATCTCACCTTGAGATTCATTACCTACCTACCTCAGTAGACACCCTTTTCCTACAGAAAGACACAGTCGAAGGTTCGGAGGGCTGGAATGTGATGCGAACCAGCCCTTTTGAGGGACATCACCATTCAACCCAAAATAAAGTACTTTTTATCCACTTTGGAAAAATCTTGGCCTTTTTTTTTTTTTTTTTTTTTACATTTGTCTTATTTCCCCTACATCCTTATCCTGTCCCTGGGGTTTCAAATGAAATGTTAGAATACTTGACAGTGTCTCACAGATGAGTGAGGCTCTTTGAATTACTTTTTCCCATACTTTTTTGTCTCTCTTCTGTACTTCAGTTTGGATGGTTCTATAGCTGTCTCTTCAGATTCACCAATTTTAAGAGAAAAAAATTCTCAAATATCTATCTCTAGCAAATTTTTCATTTTCTAAAAAAATTTATTTAAAAAACTTTTTTTTCATTTTAGATGTATTTATTTACTTTATGGTTGGGGGGGGCCTTTTTGTTTGTTGTTGTCATTGTCTGAGACAGGGTTTTGCTATGTAGTCCAGGTTGGCCTTAAACTTAAAATCCTCCTGCCTCAGCCTCCTGGGACTACAAGGGTCATCTGGCATACTGTTTTTTTGTTTTTGTTTTTGCTTTTTTTTGAGATAGAGTCTTGCTACATAGTCCAGGCTAGTCTTAAACTCACTATGTAGCCAATCTGGATCGCTTGCAGCTGATTCCTCCGTCCAAGTACTGGGATCTCACGTGTGTACCACCACACCCGGCCTGGTACTTTTTTGTATTTTCCCATTTTCTCCCCATGAAAGTCTTGCTTAACATTTTTCTTGAAACTCTTGAGCATATTGAGCCATAATTTTTCTTGTTTCTCTTAAGTCATCTTTCTCCTGATGATAGAACATAGTCTCTATTTCTTGGCATGGCTAAAATTATTCACTGGATATTGGACATTGTAAATAGTAAACATCTGGATTTTGTTGTCTTTCTTTAAAGAATGTTATAGGCTTTGTTCTGGCAAACTAAGTGAGTTACATGTAAATAAATTTGATTCGTGTGTGTGTGTGTGGTACTAGGGATTGAACCTAGGGCCTTTGCACCGAGCTGCATCTCTAGCCAGTTTTTTATTTTTTATTTTGAGATGAAGTCTAGGTCACTTAAATTGCCCAGGCTGGGCTCAAACTTGTAATCTGCTTGCCTCAGCCTCCCGGGATGCTTGGAATTACAGGCATGCACCACGTAGCATCTAAAGGATGAGTTTGATCCTTTTGATGCCACGTTTTAATCTTAATAGGGTAGGTCTGGGCAAGCCTTTTCTCTAGGGATAACTTAACCCTACTACTAAGGCATAACACTTCTGGGTCTCTATTGAATATACTGAGCGATCAACAAAGATTCTCTACTCTAGCAGGTAGGAGCTCGAAGTTCTCTCTGTCCTCTGAGCTTTGAAAACTCATCACTTCAGTGCTCCTGTGCTGCAGTTTCATTGAGTTTACTGCACACACATGCAGTTTAGTATGCAGCAAAGACTCAAAGGGACTCCCATTCCTCCAAGCAGAGAGGATGAGGATGTGATGGATGAGTGAAGGAAGATCAGAGGAGTTCGCGCTCTACAAGGCTCGTTCCTTGCCAGAGCTGTGCCTTGCAGCTTGCAGCTACCTCGACCTCCCTGGATCCTATCTCTGTCTCCTAACGGGGTGAGACCACCAGGCTCTGCCAGGCGGTCCCCTCTGTGGAACGTCCCCTCAGGCCAAAATCCCTGACTTCAGCCATCTGAGTCACGTATTTCCTGCGGCTTTATGTCTGAAAATAATTATTTCAGATATTTTGAAGCAACAGTTACCTCATTATGCCTGGTGGCAGCATCATTTCTGTTATCGTGATGGTTAGAATGGAAGCTTTTTAATGGCATATGAACCAGGTGTGGGGGAGAATGAGTTACATGCCTGTGGTCAATTCACTATATTTAAGCAGAAGTCCCAGTCTCCTGAGACATATGCTTAACAAACATATGCTTGACCCAATTTGGAAAACTTTTGGCTATTTTTTTCTTTTAAATTTGTCACACAACAAAACTCTCATGTGGTGTCATCATGAAGTACAATGTATGGAAAGTGTTAGTGCATCGTGTTCCACAGGTGTGGGATGTGGCTTTGAAGTTGTACCATGAACATTTTCTTTCACTGCCAGTGTGTCACTACACCTTTTTGCCTTTTTACTCCGTGTTTAATGTCAGTGATAGGAAATTGGTGGCCTCAGCTGAGGGTGTGGTCTGGGACCTCTAAGACAGGTCTGATGGCCTCTCTGAACTGCCCTTCAGTGTCTGGCTTGCTCTTCCTGGGCTCCACTGGGCCTTGGAGGGAACACAGCAGAAAGAAAGGAAGGCCCTCCGTCCCCCTCTGACAGTTACTTTCTGCCCTGTCCCCTAAGTTCCTTTCCGTATAGTTGGTGCCAGCTTATCAAGTAGGTCTTTTTCACAGTCTTGTGAGGTGGCCCAGAGAGTAGCTGCCTTCTAAGGGGCTGTTTTAGGTCAGTTGCCTCTGAAGTGACCAGTGCTACATGTTCAACTCCTCTTGCAGGTGGACATCGAGCAGCTGGATCCCCGTGGCCGGACTCCTTTGCACCTGGCCACCACACTGGGGCACCTGGAGTGTGCCCGTGTGCTCTTGGCACACGGTGCTGACGTGGGCAGGGAAAATCGCAGTGGCTGGACAGGTGGGCATGGACAGCCAGGGCTTCCCCAGGATCGAGTACTCGCCTCAGGTTGGCTAAAGGGTCCTGCCCTGTGACATTGCCTTCCCTCCCCCAGTGCTGCAGGAGGCTGTGAGTACCCGGGACCTGGAGCTGGTACAGCTGGTGCTGAGGTACCGGGACTACCAGCGGGTGGTGAAGCGGCTGGCAGGCATCCCTGTGCTCCTGGAGAAGCTGCGCAAGGTGAGGTGCAGCCACCCAGCCTTGCCGCTGGGACTCTTGCACCCCACTTCTAGCATGAGCTTAGCCACTCTCCTTCCGTCCTCTAGGCCCAGGACTTCTACGTGGAGATGAAATGGGAATTTACTAGCTGGGGTAAGAGGGGCGGAATGGGGGCCTGTCTGATCTTGGGGTTTTTGCACACGCTGTCCCCTTACCTGAAGCATTGTTCTGTAGTTTTCAGGGCGATCCTATTCATTTTTTAGCTCTTAGCTCAATGCTGTCAGCTCAGTGAAGTTTCACAAGACTGCCCTAGACACTGACTTGCTTCCATTATTTCTTTCATTCTATAATTAATGATTTATATATTACTTGTCACCCCTTGCTAGAAGGTAAGTTCTAAGAGGGCAGAAGTTCCTGCCTTGTTCACTGTTATATTTCCAGTGACTTGAATATTTCCTGGCATAGTAGGTGTTCAGTAAATACCTGTTGAAAGGTTAGATGAGCAACTGAGTGAATGAATTACCATGCAAAGGAGGGGACTCACTGATGAGACTCAGCAAAGCAGTCTATCCCCAGCCTCAGGTTCCTTGCATCTAAGGGAGTGTGGTCTACATTCGTCAAGGTGGGTGGTTGGAGAAAATGCTGCTCTTACATCAGGGCCCTTGCCCTTTCCTGGCCATTCCACTGACTCCAACCCCTGTCCCCTGAGCTGACCCAGGCTGGGAGGGCCACACAAACTGAAGCCACCTCTGACCTCCACTTCCACCCAGTGCCCCTGGTGTCCAAGATCTGTCCTAGTGACACCTACAAAGTGTGGAAGAGCGGCCAGAACTTGAGGGTAGACACTACGCTCCTGGGCTTTGACCACATGACGTGGCAGCGAGGGAACCGCAGCTTCATCTTCAGGGGTCAAGGTCAGGCAGGCAGGAGGTGGGGCAGGGAGGGAGGATGGGACAGCACCATGTCACCCTGACTTCCCTGTACTTTCTGTGGCTGGCAGACACGAGTGCTGTGGTCATGGAGATTGACCACGACCGCCGGGTGGTGTACACAGAGACTCTGGCACTGGCCGGGCAGGACCGGGAACTGCTGCTGGCTGCTGCCCAGCCCACCGAGGAGCAGGTGCTGAGCCGGCTCATGGCACCTGTCGTCACCACGCAGCTGGACACCAAGAACATCTCCTTTGAGAGGTGAGCGGGCTTGGGCTTAGCCAGCCGGGACGCAGCATGGTGGGGTGCCTGCCTTACCTGGACTGCTCTGCTTCCCCAGGAATAAGACTGGCATTCTGGGCTGGCGCAGCGAGAAGACAGAGATGGTGAATGGGTATGAAGCGAAGGTGAGGCCACAGCTCCCAGTGCCAGGGCTATCTATGCACTTGTCTGCAGCCAAATGGGCAGGTGTTTCCTGACCATCCCTCCCCAACCTTGGAGGTGCAGAGGCCACGTGGCATGGGAGAAGGGGTGTCAGGCTAACAATCACCTGGATGAGAATGACTGCACTCATGTTCCAAGCCCTGTTCTGGCATTTTATACCAATGTGTGGTTACATACAGACATGTGCATGAGCGAGCACATACATGGCCTTATTTATTCTTTATCATAATTCTTTCAGGAAGATGCTACCATTATTCCTATTTCCAGATACTTAGTCATTTCCATGGTATCCAATTTAATCTTTACAACTCCACAAAGTAGGGGTTATTGGCCCATTTTTATAATGGAGGCTTGGAGTAGCTCGATGACCATGTAAAGCCATTGTAAGTAACTGCACTGTACACAGCTGTAGGTGGCAGAGCTGGGGGTCTGGCTCTGGCAGTCTGACTCCAGAGCAGGGCCTTTGCCCTTAAGGTTGGGTCTGTCACTCTAGAACCTGCACTTTGCCCAGCACATGATGCTGCTGGTGAGTGAAGGAACTGGCCAGTGTTCCCAGCTCTGGTACATGCTGTCTCCAGGATACCCTCCCTGGTTCTGTAGGTTGGGATAAGGCCCTTTTCTACCCCTTACCAACGTATGTTTCACACTGAGTTATAGGTGTCCTTTTTCTTGTCTCTCCAACTAGAATGTGCCCCTCAAGAGGGAAGGAATTGTATCTGGTTCATTCAACACTGTACCCACCTCAGTGGCTGGCATATAACTCCCCCTTAAAAGAATGTGTGTTGAATGAATAAGTGAATGAATGAACAATTTGATATATTTACTTGCCTCAAAGCTTCAGAGCTGGAGCAAAGAGCCCCTTCAGGACCCATTATTGCAGGGAATGCTTAGCATTCTGTTAGGTGGGGCTACTAGAACTATTTCTGAGCCCTTCCTTCCCACTTTGCCTTCAGGTATATGGGGCATCCAATGTGGAGCTCATCACCCGGACCAGGACAGAGCACCTTTCAGAACAGCACAAGGGCAAGGTCAAAGGTAATGGGGTTGAGGTGTGAGAGGGCGGTGCTGTGGGGCTGAAGGAGCCAGCTTCCCCTTCAGTCGCCCTCAGTGTTCTCTTTGGTAACCCAGTAAGAGCCAGGATGGTTTATTCAGGTCAATGGGTTTCAATTCAAGTGCCAAGCCTTAATGATTGGTAGCAGCTCTCTATTGCACTGCTAACATTCTAAAAGGGCTCATTTGGGATCAGTGGAAAGGCAGGCCACAATTGATTGCTAATGTCTGCATTGTACTTGGAGAAAAAAAAATGTTATACATGCCATTTATTGGTTATTTTACTCTATTGGGACATAATCTGGGTAGAAAGTGAGGGGATGTTGTTTCTGTGGGTCCACTGACACCACACCTGATTCTCTGGGCATCAGCTAACCTGTCTCAAATAGAAACACATAATTCCTACCTCACAGGAAAAAAAATGAAGTCAGTAGTATACTTGTAAGTGCCAGAGGGAAACACATGCACACCCTCAAACTGCCTCCAAAAGGGAGGTATTCAGTGTAATCAACCCGGATTGTGGCACCTCTGAGTGTTTCTCTTGGGACCCAAGCCTATTTCTAGTCCACCTATGCTTACAGGGGTCCTGGCCCCTGCCTCATGGAGTCCCCAGTCACTTTTAGATGAAGGTCCCTGGTTACGTGCTGTAGGTGAGCAGCCCCACTCCCCAGTAACCAGCCTCATCCCTAGGACTTGGGTCACTTCTGCCGAGGTACCTACGTGTGTAGGGCTGCAGTGTCCTCTGACATACCACATTTCTTGTAGGCTGTAAGACACCTCTCCAGTCCTTCCTGGGAATTGCTGAGCAGCATGGGGGCCCCCAAAATGGGGTGAGTGTGTTCAGGGGCATCATTGTGTGTAGGGGTGCAGGTGTGTCTCAGGAGGGTATCCTGCTTAGCATGGCCTGTGTGGACCTCTTTTGCACAATAAAGCTGTACCACACTGGTGGGGAGAGAGATGGGGGCCTTGTGTGTCAATGGCTGACCTGGCCTAAGGGACTGAGAAAGGCTTATGGCCCCTACCCATGTGGTACAGACCCTGATCACTCAGACCCTGAGCCAAGCCAACCCCACTGCCATCACCGCAGAAGAATACTTCAACCCCAACTTTGAACTTGGCAACCGGGACATGGGCCGTCCCATGGAACTGACCACTAAGACACAGAAGTGAGGCCCCTGCTCCTGCTGGGGAGGGGTGGGCGGGGCAGGGGCTCCAGGAACTGCCTGGAGGCCATGGCTTCCTGAAGCGTCCCTCACCCCTGGGGTCTGGGGGGCAGGTTCAAGGCCAAGCTGTGGCTGTGTGAGGAGCATCCCCTGTCCCTGTGTGAGCAGGTGGCCCCCATCATTGACCTCATGGCGGTCAGCAATGCCCTCTTTGCCAAGCTCCGGGACTTCATCACCCTGCGCCTGCCTCCAGGGTTTCCCGTCAAGATTGGTGAGACCCCACAGCCATTGCCCCTCCGCCCTTTTGGGCAGCGGGGTGGGGTTCAGATGAGGTCAGGGTTGCCGGCCTGAGGTATGAGGGAGTGGGTGGTGGTCCTGATGGTTTACTCACCCTTAGAAATCCCGATCTTCCACATCCTCAATGCGCGCATCACCTTTGGGAACCTCAATGGCTGCGACGAGCCGGTGCCATCTGTGCGAGGTAGCCCCAGCAGTGAGACCCCTTCCCCAGGCAGCGACTCCTCCAGCGTCAGCAGCTCCAGTTCTACGAGTGAGGCTCTCTGCTCCCCGTGCCTTGCCACCCCCAGCTTCCTTCCTGCTCGCTCTGAGCCGGCCTCGCCTTCCCTCCCTGCCCCGTGCTCTGGAGGCCCGGCCCACGCATGACCGGCAGCCTCGCGTCCTCAGCCTCGTGCCGTGGCTGCGAGATCTCCCCAGCCTTGTTCGAAGCGCCCCGAGGCTACAGCGTGCTGGGGGGCCAGCGGGAGGCGGCGACTCGCGAGGAAGACGACGACCTGCTGCAGTTCGCCATCCAGCAGAGCCTGCTTGAGGCAGGCAGTGAGTATGATCAGGTGCGTCCCGCAGCCTCCACGGGCCTCGTGAGTGCGGGGACGTACAGCTAACGGGCTCCTCGCTTCAGGTCACCATCTGGGAGGCGCTAACCAACAGCAAACCAGGCACGCACCCCATGTCCTACGAGGGTCGCCGACAGGACAGGTCAGTGCCCAGTAGGCTGAAGAGCATTTGGAGACGCCTGTTCTCATACACCCCCTCCCCCCCACACACGCACAGAGTACCCCAGCACCCTGTCACCCTGGGAGATGACACTGGAACCTCGCTAGGCCCAGAGAATCTGTGGTGCCCTAGCTGAATGCGAGACTGGTCGCCTCCCCTAGAGGGTGGCCACCCGTTGGGCCTTGTGGCCTGTGTGCAGTGCTCCGCCCAGACACCTGGGCTGGCGCGCAGCGGCTGAGCGCTAGAAGAATCCTCCCCGCCCCCAGGAGCGCCCCGCCTACGCCGCAGCGCCAGCACGCACCCCCAACGCGGGTACCCAGCCCCCGACCCAGTCCGGCCCGAGGTTCGGGCGGCCACGTGTTTCGGAGCTACGACGAGCAGCTGCGCCTGGCAATGGAGCTGTCGGCTCAGGAGCAGGAGGAGCGGCGGCGGCGCGCGCGCCAGGAGGAGGAGGAACTGGAGCGCATCCTGAGACTCTCGCTGACCGAGCAGTAGCGCCCCCTGCCGGGGCCCTCACCTACTCCACCCCTGCGGGACCAGGGACCCCAGAGAGACAAACTGGCCGGCTGGCCTGCAGAGCTGCGGCTGGAGTCCGGAGCAGACACCTCGGAGGTGTAGCAACAGTACACCAGGCGCGAGATGGAGAGGGGTTCAACGTGGGCGCAGGGTAGCTTTCCAGGACAGAGCCCTGGAGGTGACTGGCACCGCCCGGTCCCCCTGCTTTGCTGTATCCTGACTCCTAATCCGCTCCTCCTCGACCTGTCCGAGGGCGAGGTAGATGATTCTGAAGGGAAGACGAATCCTCAGAGGAGCACTGTTCCCATCCTTTGCTCCTTCTGCCCGGTCCTCCTCTCTGCTCACCGACCCTACACTGGGACACTACCCGCCCCCCAAGCCTTTGCATCTCTGCTCTTCACCCCTAGAGGGCAGCTGAGCTCGCCACGTGCTGTGTCGCTGCTTGTCCCAGACACAAACCAGCACGTCGAGGGCCCAGCCCCTCCCCACCCCGGCATTTCAGCGTCAAGTGCACTTAGCGGGGTGCCCGGCTCCTCCAGCCCCCACGCCCGTCCTGGGTCTCAGGGTGGTCTCAGCTTCTCCTTGGGCAGCCAGAAGTTGAAGTTCCCACCCCCTACGGCACAGTTTTGTGATCAGGGAGTGGGTCCAAGGTGGCCCCCTGGCCCCAGAAAGGCCTGATTCCCTCCTGGTGCCTTGGAGAATGGGGGGGAGCATATTCGGCTGGGGGCAAGCACTAGACCCGACACAAAACTGGATACAAAGGATCACTTAGGGCCCTGGCACCACCACCCACCCCTTCCTACCAGCTGCTGCTAGCCCTCTGTGGTTGTGCATCCCTCTAGCCCCTACTTAGGGGCTAAACCCTTCATCCAATGGTGCTAACCCCCGGCTCTCCCCTGCCCTGCCTCACCCACCCAGAGAAGCACAGGCCCCTCCAGGGGCAGGGGCCCTGGCCCACTGCACATCCTTGTCCTGGGCCTCTCAGACTGGCCTTCCTGGCTCAGCCAGTGAGGCTCAGAAGGAACCCAAAAAGCAGAGAGAAGAAAAGAGCAACAAAGAGAAATTGTTCCTTCCTCTCCCTTCCCTGATGCCAGGGGCACCAGACTGATTCTGAGGCACAAATAAAGAGGCTTCAAACCGGAGACTTTTTCCTACCTGATTTTACTGGGGAGTGCCCAGGGCAGGTGGGGTGGGGTGGGGAGTCCTGCTGAATCTCATTGTGAGGATGGCGCCAGGGTAAGAGGCAGTTTTGGTGAGTCCTGAGCCCAGGCTTGCATTTTTGCTAGGTTCTCCAAGGAGCCTGGCAATGTTTCCCCTTCGCCTGCCCCAAGCCATGCAGGAGGCACAGCCTTGCCCTTAGTAAAACTTGTCATTATGTCTTGTATTCCTCACAGAGTTAAGGCCACAGCAGAGAGCTGGGGGAGGGGGAAAGCGTGTGTGTGTATGTGTGTGTGTGTGTGTGTGTATTGCAAATCTACTTTCTTATTCCAGTTCTGAGATTTCTCTGGCAGAGACTGGAGGAAACTGCCCTATCATCTGCCATAGACCCCTGGGTTGGGGTTGTGCAGGCTGTGTATGTATCTGCAGAGCTGGGGTGCTGTCAACTCACAACTGGGGTTTACCACTCAGACTGGTGGAATCAGGTGAGCTGATAAGGAGAAACACCCTAGTTTTCCCCCACTTAGTCTGGGGGAGGCCCATGGAGTGGCCACCCCTTTGAGGTCAAGCCCAGACTCCCCAGTATCCCCAAACATTCTGTTAATAACTAAGCATTTCCCATGCCTGGGGCGAGGAACAGAAAAGGCTACCACCTTGCCAAGCAGCACCATTGCTGAGGCCCCGTTCCCTGGGGGGCCCTTAGGCCAGCTTCTGCCAAGTCCCGGACCAAGAGTGCAGCCTGGTCCCCCGACAGATAAACAAGTCTCCCCTGAACTCCCTCTCCAGGTCTCCCACGAGGGTCATAGTTTCCTTCCCAGTCCAGCCTCGATCCCAGCCCAGGAAGGAGAGGTCCGGAGTCCCAGACCAGAGGCTGGAGTGGGCCGGTGCGTCCCGCCTGCCGGGCGCTGAGCACAGCCGCTCAGCCGCTCTGCGCGGTGCTAGTCGGTGCCGTCCACCAGCTCGCACAGCATGTTCTCCAGAGCCGTGATGCGCTGCTCCTGGGCCTGCACCCGCTCGCGGAGGGCCTTGACCTCCTCTAGCAGGGTCTCCAGGCTGTGCTGCTGCTGGGACGGAAGAGGAGGGGTTGGGGGTGGGAGCAGGGGTGTGTAGACGGGGTCAGGGTGCCGCGGGGCGGGATCTCACCGACAAGGGAGCGTCGCTGGCGGACTGGCTGCGGCGGGGGCCAGGGGGCGGGCGCGCGTCCAGGATGTTTCGTTTAGTGACCCGGAGCTCGCGGTGCTTGGGTGGCACGTAGCCATCCCTCAGCGAAATGAGTACGGGTTCCGCGTCCTGACCGGAGAGCCATTCCTCTGCTTCCAGGGCCGCCTCGGGTCCGGGCGTGTCTGGGTACAGATCGTCCTGGAACAGGTCTGACTGCGGGGGTGGGCGGGAAGGCGGACGCGTGTGAACTGGAGTGCGGGGCCTGCTGCGCCCCCTAGGCTTCGGCGCCTCGTCGCACCTTCTCCCAGACACTCACCTTGCGCGGCACAGTCATGATGATGGGTTCGCACTTTCTTTCGTGCAACTTGTAGAACCTGTAAAGGGAATCGAGTTCATCGCCCCCGCAGATTCCCACCCCCTTCGCTTCTCTTGTCTGGGACCAACGGATGGGAGGCCAACACTGGCTGGCTGTCTACCAAGCACGTTACACTTTACATGCATTACCAAGTTAGGCATAAATCACCTCTGATTGGATGTTTGTCATTTTATAGGAAACTGAGCTGCAGAGCTTTGGGGTCGGTGCTAACACAGACCTGCTTGATCCCCACCTCCAACTTTGTTTTTCAAAACACAGCACTACAGGGGAAGCCCGGTGGTTAAGACCTGACGTGAGTAGGGCAGAGGGAGGCATGCGCAGGGCCACGGCTGCTGACCGGGCGATCTCACACTTGCTGACGTCCAGCCCCCGTTTGGGCATGAAACCCATGCCTCGTTGCGGCTCTTTGCTGCTGAATGTGTTGAGATAGTGCACGAAGGGTGGCTCGTCCGTAATCTCAAAGTACCGAATGCTGCTGTCACCCTGAAAAGCCAGTCGGTTCAGAGGGGGGCTCAGGCCGCCCCACATACCTCCATCCTGCTCCCTGCTCTTCCCGCCGCTGTCAGCACCTTGCCACACAAGTAGACGATGCTCGAGTCCGGGTCGTAGAAGGGCAATAGGACTCCGTTGCTTGTGTCCATCTCCTGCAGGGCCACGGGTTCCTCGAAGTTGTTCTGCCCAAGCACAGGAGGCGTGACCAGCCCTGCCCAGCCCTCTGCGCTACTTCTGCTACCTCAGAACCATGGTTAAGTTTCCTGCCCACCCCAAATCCCACTAGTTCCCAAAGCAGCTCTGGTGAGTTACAGGCCCCTCCCCCAGACACATGACTACCCTGCCCTGGCACAGGCACGCCCTGAGACACTGCCGCTGCATGCAGTCACCGCAAACCACCCCCAGGGACTCGGCATCACTGGTGTGGGCGCCAGTGCGAGCTTCTTCAGGCGACGCAGCAAAACTGGGCAGAAGGGTGGGCGTGAGGAGGCGGGCACTGCGGAGGCGCAGCAGCCTCCAGCCCAGTCCAGGTGGGCATGACCTGTGGTGGGGGGCGCCTGGCCCCGCTCGCGTGATGCCAGTCCCCGGGGCACACACCCCAAGCCTCCAGCTGCGTTACCGGGTCCCACAGGCCCAGCTCTCGCTGGCTCATGCGAGTGAATCCCGTGGTGAAGATATGACCCTGGCGCGTGAAGACAGCCCGCATGGGCCTCATCCCCTCGTGGGCTGCAAACCTCTCCTGGGGGAAGGGGGAAGAAGGGAGGGGCATCACCCAGCTGCCTGCCCAGGGGAGCATGGAGCGCCGAGCAAGCGAGCAAAGAGCTTGCCGACTTGGGTGCAGGCGTGGGGGCGAGGGAGTGACAAAGGGGTCCTAAAGAACTCGGCTTCCCTGGAGCCAGAGGCTGGCTCCTGGCCTGGAGAACGCGCGGCTCTCGGATCCGGAGTCCATAAGCGCCCTCGAAGGCTGATCCCTACAGCAGGCGATGTCTGCTGGCTCCCTGGGGTCACAGCGAGGCTTTTCCCAAACGGGAGCTCCCTGCTCCACTCGAGCCACCACTAGGCAGGGCGCTCCTGGCTGGCCCGGTGAAGAGCGAAGAGCGAGCGAGCGCGCCCAGCGCGGCCTGGCCTACCGGGTCCCACAGCGCGACTTGCCGCTCACTCATCCTGCTGAAGCCGGTGCTGAGCAGCTTCCCGTCTGCGGTGAAGACGGCCCGCAGCGGGCGGGCGCCCTCGTGAGGCCGGGCTCGCTCCTGCTCGCGGGGTTAGTGAGTTAGCGTGCCCGTCTGCCCACCCGCCTGTGGCCATGCTCCACGCGCCTGCTCCACGCACAGACATGCACCCGCCCTGCACGCCCCACGTTAGACTGAGGCTGGTGAGGCTCCTAGGGCACTCATCAGGGACACGTAGCATGCATGAGGGTTGCCTCTACCACCCCCGCACTCCCACCCACCCACCCAGCAGGTCCACAAGGGCGGGAAAGGGCCAGCTCTGGAGCCAGTGGTCCGGCCCCAGACCCTGGAAGATGGTAGTGGCTGCCGGCTGAAGGAGAGGGTCCGGGAGCTCAGGTCTCATGCAGGTGCTGGTGGGAGGGTGGTTTCCAGCTTCTCCCCTCCTCAATCTCAAAGCAAGGAACCCTCCTCTGGGCTTCTGAGATGCAGGGGAGGGGAGGGAACAGGAGCAAGGCAGGAATTGCAGGCTGGGGGCTTACTTGGGCAGGGAACTGTGGTCACAGACTGGGGGAGAGGACGACTAGTCTCTGGAGTAAGGGATAGGGCAGGTGAGAGCTGGGACCTGGGGCTCTGCTGACTATTAGGTGCTAACTGCCGGTCACCGGGCAAAAGCTACTAGGGAGTGGGCAGGCCAGGCACTCACCGCCACCACTTGGCCCTTTCTGGGATCGATAATGCGTAGTGTCTTGTCCTTGCAGGTAGTGGCTAGCAGGCTCCCATTGCTGTTCCAGCACACGCTGTGGATGACATCTGGGTGCATGTCATCTAGGCTCAGCAGCACCTCTCCAGTGCCCACATTCCAGATGATGATCACGTTATCACCACCTGTACAGAAGGGCCAGGCATGGTCACCTAGGCCCACCTTTGTTACCTTGGGTCTCCTCTACAGTAGGGACCCTCCCTAGGGCCCCAGACCTGCACTGAGCAGGACGTTCCTGGCAGTGGGGTGCCAGGAGAGGATGCCCACACGCTTGGAGTGGCCCTCGAGTGTGATGATAGGTTCGGTAATGTTTCGCACAGGGGTATAGTCTGGAATCTGCCACACCTAGGTAGGAAGAAAAGGCAAAGGATAGGTGGGATTAAGGGCCCAGTTCTGTTCCTCCCCTCCTCCCCTTAACCCTACTGGTTATCTTGAATGGAAGGAGTAAATGCAGGCAAGATATGGGTGATGTCTGCCTAGGGCAGAAGCAGCTGGGAACCAGGAGGGGGCGCTCTAGCTCTCCAGAGACCTACCTCCCTATTCAATCCACCAGGGAGACTTAAAAGTACCTGCCCCCAGGGCCCCAAGTTGTTCACAACTATAATTAGTCCTAGGCAGTGCATCCTGGGAGGGCTTGGGCATGTAGCTAAGAATAGCCTGGAAGCTGGGCAGGGCAGAGCTCTGGGAGCCAGCACCTCTCTAGCACCTTCCCTAGCACAGGTGAGGCAGCCCTCCCTGCTCCGTTGCCGAGCTGCCCAGCAGCATCCACCTGGCTCCTACCATGATGGTGGTGTCGTCCGAGGCACTGGCGATGACATTGTCATTGTGTGGGCACCAGTCAATATCCAGCACAGGTGCAGTGTGCCCAGTGACCAGCGGGTAGTTCTTATCCACTCGTCCTGTCTGGAGGGGTCAGAGAGAGCTATGGGACCACTTTCCTGTGGTGTGTATGTGTCTACATGTGAGTGTATGTATGTGTGTTTGAGGTCCTGGGGTTTGAACCTAGGGCTCTGCAAATGCTAGGTAAGCACTCTGTCACTGAGCTACATCCCCAGCCCACTGTGTGTGTGTGTGTGTGTGTGTGTTGAAGTGGGCAGTTCTGTTTGTATCTTAATTCTCTATCATCCCTTTCTCTGTGCAGACTCTGCACCTATAACTCCCTTCAGTCCATTTCCTTTGCTCTTTGCTGAAGGCAGAGTTGAAATAATTTATTATTAGGGAACCTAGCACAGAGAAGCAAAATAACTTAAGCAAAGATCCATAAGATACCGGTGGAGGCCAGACTTCTCAGTTTGGTACTGTTTTGAAATTCACCTACTTGGAGGAAGCAGTTTCTGAGCCTAGTTCCCCAACTGGAATGTCTTTGGGAAGGCCCAGGTGGAAGAATTCAAGGTAAGGTATTCCTCAGGGCAGTGCTCCTAGCCACCTTCGGCAGATTTCTCTCTTCTTTCTACTGGTTTCACCTTGGAACTACAAGTGGCAGACAATCCTGGTGCCTACTGTCTCCCAAACTGGGGGTGGGGGTAGGAGCTACCTTTTTTGATCTCCATGTGCTCCTTATAGAGGTTCTGAGACCTCAGCAGGGGTTGGCACTGGCCCAGACCAGACAGTAGCAGAGGGGGTGACTATGGCATTTAAATGGCAGTCATACTGGGGAAGGAGGCAGTTCTAGCTGAAATATGAGCTCTGGGGATGGTGTCTCCGGATGGTGTCTGCATTGTCTAGGGTGAGTCACTGGCTATTGTCAGGCTTAACCCTGTCACTCATGGGGTGCTCCCCAAAAAAGTATAGGGACCAGAATCCAGGCTAAGAGTCTTGAAGTTACACAGCAAAAGTGGCAGTCATTGCCTAGCCCCCTTCCCTAGGTAGGGAGAGCTCTGGCCTTATGTGTTGCGCACCCCTGCCTTTCATACATTCTACCTCATTGTAAGAACCATTGTGGAGCCAGGTGCAGCGGCACATACCTGTAACTTAGTGAGTTAGCGAGACCCTGTCTCAAAATAAAGAAGGGCTAGGGATGTAGCTCAATGCAAAGGACCTGGGTTCAATCCCAAGTACTGGTGAAAGCAAGCAAACAAACAAAAACAAGAACCAGAGTGAGGAAGTAGCTATGGCCTCTTCTGATAGAGCCTACCCTGTCCTAAGTATATACCTCTGAGCTGTGATTTGATCAGTCATCCTGGGCTGAGGAGAATCTCCAGCACTAAAACATGATGGGGTGTGGCATTAGGCAAGAGAGGGACAGAATACACCTCTGTTGTATCCAAACAATGTTCACCACCTGACCCCCTGGTCCCTGCCAGGAATAGAGTGCTGCATGGTGAAGTGGCAGGATAGGGAGCAGGTGTGGGCCACTGTGACACTCAGGATGGCGTGAAGAAGTATCCCCACTGGCTCCTGAGAGGTTGGAGGGACAGGAAACAACCAATCCACACAGATTGCCCTCCTCACTGAGGAACGGAACCAAGTGAGAACACAGGGGCCCCAGCCAGTGTTCCCCCACTTGCTTCTTTTCTTTCATCCCTCACCTTGGCCAGAGGCAGGACGATGAAGGTACCCCCACCTCCAGCCTCCACGATAATGGCTAGGAATTTGGGGTTGACAGCACAGAAGGAGCTGTCCCATGTGACCTTGGACACACGGATGTCCTCGTAGGTCTGATCGGCCTTTGCTGCCTGCCCAAACACATGGCGGAACTTGCTCTGCCGAACCACGCGGCGGCTCATGGCTTCTGTGGAGATGAAGGATCTTGGTGCTCAGAAATGCCTTTTGTCCTTAGTTCTGTGAGCTGTGGGAGGGAGGAGGTGTGAATGGGGAGGCAGGTAAGAAGGGTTATTTGACCAAGAGTCAGATCCTATAGTTTTCTTCAAAGTCATGAAAGTATGGGACAGTTCTTTGCCACCTATCAAATGACGTTTAATGTGAAGGGCTTACAGACCTGGCTGGGGTACAAAGGAGGCTGACAGAATCTGAAAGCTTCCTAAAACAATGTTTTGGGAACAGCTCGATGCCAGGCTGCCCTCCTGCTAGTGCCTTGGGTGAACATCTCTTCACTGAAGTGGTATAGCTCCTAGAGACACCTTGTCCAGAATCAAGAGGCCTTGGCCATTAGATCTTGGCTAAAGGCCAGTTATGGGGCTCGGACCGCAGCCCCTCTCTCCAATCCCAAACTTATATGTGTATCTGATATAGATGGAGTGTTGCTTTCTTATAAAAATTTGCCAAGGGTGTAGTTTTTCCTGTCAGCTAACCTGTGCCCTTCCCACAACTGTTTTCAGCAGTTTCCTCCCATGCTGCTGCGGGTGGGGGGGGCACGATGCAAGGTGGATCGCTCCTTCCATTCCTCCCTTGGTCTTTCGGCCTCTACCTACGAACTTTGGGTCTCCGCCTAGGCTGGAGCTTTCTGCTTGTAAACTCTCCTGGGGTTGTGGCCCTCCATCCTCTACTCCCCACCAGGTCCAGATCTGCAGAGGTGGGAAGGGTGAGGTGCCTTTTCTCCACCCACGGCCTGTGCTAAGCTACTCTTTCCGAGGGGCCATACCAAGCTCTCGCAAAGGGGCACTGGCTCCTGCCCCTCCTCAGCCCAGGGCATCCCTGTGCCCTTCAAGCCGCTTCTGCAGCCCCAGGCCTGAGGCCCGGCCTCCCAGCACCCTCCTCCGGCCTCCTGTCCCGGCACTGCATTCCTGCGAGACTAGGTGTCCGCGCGCTGGCCCCGTCCGGCCAAATATAGACACCCAGTCTTCCCTGCCGGGGACGAATTCGGCGGCGGGGGAGGGGGCGCAGACCTCTGCCCTCCGGAGACCCCGCCCGCCCCGCTGGCTACGGCGGCGGGGGCGAGAGCGTGTACCTGGTCCTAAGCCGGGAGGGGGTGTGCTCCCGCTGCGACTCCTCTGCGGAGCCGGCCAAAAGCGCGCCGGGGGCGAAGGAACTGCTTCTCGGGGTGTCCGAGGCGTCTGGGCTCGGGTGCGGGCTGCGCGTTCCAGCCGCTGCCTGCGGCTCTCCGGGGCCGCGCCTCGCTGCGGACCCAGCTGCCGCTGCCATCAACCCGAGGGGCGGGGCCAGAGCCGACCGGGGCGGGGCCAAGGCCGACGTGGCCCCGCCCCCGTCGGGGGAGGGAAGCCGAGCGCGCAGACTGCACTTCCGAGCGTCCGCGGGGCGCGGGAGGCTTCGGGAGTGAGTGTACGTGTGTTCCCGGGGTGCGCGCCTCTTCCCCAGTCTCCGCGCCTCCAGCGGGCTGGGGAATCCATGTTCCCAGAGCCAGAGCGGGCCGCTGAGAGAGGCAGCGGGCGAAGCGCACGCTCCGCTGGAGCCGGCGGCATCGCGACCTCGGGCGGCTTCTCGCCGCCTTCCTGCCGCAGTCGGGCTCCCGATTTAGGCTGTCCCTGCGGGCCGGCGTCGCGGGACTGCGGTCCAGGCCTGCTGGGAAGAGGCCCCAGAAGATGCGCCGGCAGGACGGTCTCAGCCATTGGATGAGGATCCCCGGAAACTCAGAGGGTACCTGACAAGGAGCTGTGAATGTTAACTGCTGTTACTAACGGCGATAGCCATCACCGACTGCCTCAAACGCTAGCACTGTGCTAGTCATTTCAGTCAGTGAGAGAGGCTTCATTCCATGTAGCAGGGCAGAAAGCATCTTGAAACCAGAGAGGGGAGGAAAGTGAACCCGCGTCGAGCCAGGTGCAGAGGGAAAAGGCCGGCACAAGTTTTTGGCCACAGTTTTAGAGGCCAGAAGAGCCGTTCAGACGCTGATGATGCCTGACTCCTAATGTCATTTGGACCCCCTCTGAGCTGATGTGACCTGATGTTAGCTGATGTTCAGGAAGCCTCCCCTCTTTTCCAGGATCCATGGATCAGAATATTGGCCAAGGTCAAGGAGGAAATTAAAAAGAACCTGATCAACATAGAGCCAGTGCTATAGTTTACCCAATGCCTGCACACTGGATTTCTTCCTTCAGATGATAAGGACCTGCAAGGGAATGTGGGGACAGTTACTACTTTCTGCTTTCCAGGGCACACCTGAAATCAGTAGTACACAACCTTTTGGAAGGCAGAGGCCACAAGTGGAAAGAGGGACCCAAGGCTCTTGTCTCTCAAGAAGATTCTAGACCAATGAATAGTGGCTTATAGGGGAACATGCTCAGAAATTGTTATAGGTCTTCTAGAAAGAATTCATGGCATGAGGGACCAGAGGATGAATGAAGAGTCCAGGTACACGACTAGGAAGAAAGGACCTGAGTAACTCAGTTGCTTATTTATTTATTTTGGTACCGGGGATTGAACTTATGACCGCAGGCTTGCAAGGCAGGTGCTTATGCCACTGAGCTAAATCCCCAGCCCCTGTTGCTCCTTTATAATGATAGTATAATGTAGTGGTTAGCTGATTGTGTCAACTTGAGAGGTTTAGAAGCTTAACTAAGTCAGCTGAACAATTCTACCCCTTAGGGTGTAGAGGAGCCTCACTCCAGGTTTCACCTTCAGTTTGGATGTCATTTCCTGGCTTCTAGCTTCAGTCTTCCAGCTCAGTCCTTCAGCCTTCTGACACAAACCCATCAGTCTCCTCGATCTGTACTTGCATAGAACACTGAAATAAGCTCCAGACTGAATCCCGCAGCCTCCAGTGTGAAGACACCCTCTGCACATTTCCTCATCCAGCTCTGTAGCTGATCATCATGTAAAGCTAATCTTGTAATTTCTTATACATTTGTATATCTTACATCTGTTTCTCTAGTAAAACTTATATACTCATACTATGTTAGGTACTGTTGTAGGGGCTTTACACATATTAATAACATTCTGGTAACAACCTTCACAGATGATTCCATTTTATGGAGGAGGAAACCAAGGCACTTGTTGTCATTTACCTATACCTATCACTCCACTAGTTGACAGAGCTGAGATTCTTGTCTCTAGGGTTTGGCATCTGGGTCCCATGGTTTTTCATGTCCCATGTATTTCTGCCTCTCTTTGAAGGACAGTGCCACTTTATCTCACAGATGCTGACCTTTAGAATTATGCTATGTGGCACAGAGGAGGGGTTACCTGGTTTAATTAGAAAACAGGATCTACTCCTGGTCTAGTTGTCCTATTTGTCTATTCTGGGCTATAAAATGAAGAGGACCAGATCAAGTTCTAATTCTGCATCATTTGTGAGCAAAGATGAGATTTCATATGTTGTCTCCTATTCTGAAACATATCCCTACCTTTTCCCTTCACTTTAAAGAGACCTGGGGACCTAAATCCCTCAGTCCATCCAACCTTTGTTTCTAACATCAGGGAAGGATGCCCTCTGGGTACTTGCAGCAGGGATTCACAGGTATTTGCGTGAGCATGGCTGGTTGAGCTTAGCTCTCCAGCTTTCCTGCCTAATTTTGACAAAGTTGTGGGTGGGTGGAGCCAAAGCATAACGAACCAATCAGAGGAATTTGGATTGCAATCCACTGAAGACAGGCATGAATTTCATCTTGCGAAGCCTTTTTTTTTTTTTTTTTTGAGGCATGGTCTATGTAGCCTAGGCTAGCCTTGAACGCACAGTAATTCTCCTGTCTCACCCTCTCAGTTCTGGAATTACAGGCATGAAGCCACTTTCTGCAAGTGTTCTGGCAATTTGGCCATGACTTTGTCCATCTGCTTCAGCTTGAACGCCAAGATTGAGCTTATCTAGACTGATCAGAGACCCCAAGCACTTGTAGACTATTTTGTGATGTGACTTTACCTTTACCATTATACATTCCCCTAGACACCAGCAGTGTACCTTTTTTCAGTTGAAGCATGTGACTTAGAAGGAAGCAGGATGACTTAATTTTAGTTCAAGGCAGGGTTTTCTCTGGAAGCTTTAGCAAATTTGGTGGGCATCTGGGGAACAGCTCACTCCCTAGAGTATTTCTCTCTTAAGTGATAAGTAGCATCATTAAACATTTCATGATGCGTTTGTGGAAAAGTGGAAGTGGGGCCACTGTCCCCAGCTGTTTTGTCACAGCTGCCTTTTGGTTCTGTCATCCTTCTGTACCACTGACACCAAATGTTTCTCCCCTTTTTTTCAGTGGATTGATATTTGTGCTGAAGGCTTGTTAGCTCTGCTTCACTAATGTCTAGAGGTCACTCACCTAACAAGTCTAGTTTCTGCTGGGCAGGTCACTGCAGCTGTCCCAGATCAGTCACTCTGCACCACAGATGGTGGAGGAAATTTTTGTCCCTTTGCTTATTCATTCTAATATTCATGTGGTGACTTTGACAGGTGCCTCTTTGACCAGGCAAGTTCCCAGCTTGGTCACTTGGACTTCAGTAATTTTTAGTCACCTTATTTCCTATCCAGTTTTTTCTTTGGTGGAAGGTTGTATCTACTTTTTCCTTAAAGTTCATCAGGGTACACTTGATTAGAGTCAGTGAACACTGTTCTGCTTGTTATCATTGTTTGCTTCGTTCAACCCTTCCACCTCCACCATGCCCCTGCCCCACTGCACTTGAAGCACACATTTCATCTTCAAAATAAAAATTTATTCAGTCTGTAACAAGAACATTGCATCTGCACATTTGCGTACAAGTTCACATTTAAAAACAGCAGAGCACATCAGTAATAAAAAAAACTATGATACAAGTGGAACATCCCAACCACCAGGAAGATTAAGGAAGGAGATGAGACCACTCTTTATATTCTGCTTCAAATGCCTCAAAAAAGTCCCAGAGTTTCCAGGGAGCACCTGCTTTATTTAATAAAATGTGAGCATAAAAGTTGAGGGGAACCTAGGGCAAAGGTAACAGTCAGTGGGAGAGTCTTTGGGACTTATTTTCTATGTTTAGAACAAGTCCTACAAAATAAAGTAGAAAAACAAAACTGAAAAAAAAGGCACCTTTAGCTATGCCAAGCAAACCAAAATCCAACAAAATATAAAAATCGAACACTTTTTGGTGGGCTTGATTAGGAAAGATTTCAGAGTGTTTCCCAGTTTTCAGTTTGGGTCATCAGCTTGAGTGAAGCCCTGGGATTCAGCTCTGCATATGTACACAGGATGCTGCCACCAGCATTGCTGTGAGGGTACTGATGGCGGCACTAGTCGTACACCTCTTGGGGGATCCTTAGGCTGATAAGGGATGATGATTCCAGTTTAGAAATCCTGTCCTATGTCTCTGGGGCATTGAGAAGATGAGGCTGGTTCTCTTTTCATAGCAGAAGGCAGGCCCAGGCACCCTCCACTTCCAGGCTGGAAAAGTACAGAAGCACCTTGCAAAAACTCCATGGTGTCAAGGGACCCCGAGACCTGGGAGAAAAGTTAGGAGTGTGCAGCCCCTGCATCAGTGGCAGGTCTTTTCCTACTGTGGTGTCAGGTGACTTGAGGCAACAAATACACTTATGTCTAATACATGCCTTGATCTTTTAGTTTGAAAGGGAAAACAAAATCCACAATGCTTTCAAGTTGGATTGGTGCTGAAACAACTAAAATTTCATCTTGTCTATCGTCAAAATGCAAAACAAACAAAAACTGTACTAGCCATTCACCATTACGACCATCACTATTAAGACATCACCACTGAGGAAATGACGACTATTCCATAGAGAATATTGGATAAAGTGAAGGACACAGATGGAAGTCAACTCCAGGTTTTACCACTTATCCACAGGGCTGACATTATGGCGATGCTTTGTGTAAGGATTCACAAGACAGCCAGGGTCTCGGTGCCTGCAGGACTGAGTGGCCAACAAGATGATGCATATTTTAATATTCACAATGTAAACAAAGTATCCACAAATAGTTATCAGAAAAAGCCAAAAAATGGCTTAATTTTAAAATGCCCTTAAAAGTGACTTTTTGCATAATGCTTTTTAAAGAAAAAAAATTCCCACAAAACATTTTTAACAAACATGCCTAGATCACTTCAGGATGAAATCCTCAAAAGAAGCAGATGAAGACATCTGTGGGCTGGTATGTCTCAGAAGCTTCACATGGGAAGCCTTGGGTCTACTTGACAGCATCTGTCTGAAGCCATTAGCAGGCGGGGACCTTAGAGCCTGGGCTGTCATCATCAGGCTGTCCTTAGAGCTCTTGGCAGTTCTCAAAATGAGAAAAAGAAAATACTTGGGACAAGAGCAGGAAAAGACTTAATAGTCTACAGAGGCTGAGATGCTAGAAATGATCCAAAACAAATATTCTAAATAGAATCTGAAAGGCGACCAAAATGAGGAGAGATGAATATTACTGTACTATAGCACAGTATATTTACTACAGCACACACTACTCCTAAGAGTTTCTAAAAAGCAAAAAGGGGGTGGGGTTTCCTCGCCTGCTGATCAGGTAACCATTCAGATTACAGCTCTAATCCTATGTGCTCCTGGGGCTTTTTAAACCCATGCACTGAAATGTCAACTTTTGTATACAATGCTTAAACACACACACACAAGACACACACACACACACACACACACACACACACACACACACACACACACACACACCCTCCAGAGTTACTGAAAGACTATGGTCATCTTTAAGAAAACCACAGAGGTACTGGGTATGAAGTGAAGTATTGGATAAGAGGTCAAAATTTTTCCTGCTCATCTTTGTTAACTTACCAAACCTGCTGTTTGAGGCCTAGGTTTTCTATAAATAGAAATGAGAAATAAGCCACATGAAATTTTCAAGACGTTTGACGAGAAGTCATCTAAAAAGTCCTCACTAGCTTATTCTGTACCTGCCCTGGATATTGCTCAGCCATACATATAATTCAAGAACACTCAAGAGCACAGGGTTTTAGAGGGCTGGCAAATCCCTTGGTGGAGTTAGATTATAGGCCGTATGTAGAAGATGTTTAGCTGGGCAGGTTATTTAAATGATAAAAAAAAAATACAGTTTAAATAAAAGGAAGGTAGAGGAAGATTGTACCCTCTACTCTTTAAAAAAGTAAAGTTTATGTTTTTCACAGCATTAGAGAATTTCCTCCCCTTCTTAATTGCTATTAAATGAGACAGTGAACATTACACACAGTGGCAAGTGAGAGGTGGTGTCACCCTCTTGATCTCCATGCAAATCCTTTCCTTACTCCTGCTACGATTTATTGTCTTTTCCCCATCACACTGCTAGTGGAATTGCTTCAACAAGACAGGGTGGTTTTGATGGATGAGCCCTGGATTTCATCACCCTGTTTGACAAGCCTCCGCACACTGGCATATATACAACCCAACAAAACACTTTACAACATATAAATATATCCAGGAATCACAAAGCTGTGTGAATGACACATTTGGACACTTAAGGAAACTACTGAAGGACAGCACAGATATACATAATTATTACACCATAATGATACTTTTAGCAGGTGGTTTCTTTCCAACCTGCCTCCAGGCAGTGATGTCACACCCAACCATGGCTTCCATGTGGCAAATGGATCCATAACTCCTCTGGAGCACCTGCAAATAGCCTCGGTTCACCTTTTTTGTATCCTTTTGGTTGCCCAACTGTCTGAACCTCCAAACTCTGGCCTGTGACAGCACCTTGACAGTCTGAACACGTATGTCTTCCTCTTATTGCTGTGATGAACCAAAAACCTGTCTCAAGTTTGTGCTCAGTCAACCCTGAGCAATATGGACATCAACCAAAGCAAACAGGAAGCAAATTTGCAAACTTCTTCAGTTCTGATGAGCTGTAGTAGGTGTGTCATCCCAGGATAAATATGCTTTTTGTAAGAACCTTGGAGGCTTGATTATGACAGATGCTCCTGTGTTAAGGATCTCCATAGCCACAAAGCAACAGCATCCTAAACACAGTTATTATGGGCACTTGCCCTTGGCAGGGATCTCCCCTGTGGCCTCTCAGCCTCCATTAGGCGCTTTCACTCTGGGCAATGCATATACACTTTCTGGCTGTGGTTCATCTACTGGCAAATAATATTCTAGGCTCTTAGTCTCAGACAGAAATCAGCTTTTAGTTACACTGTAATCTAATGGGAATCTTTAGGGGTTTCTCAGAGGAGGAAGTTACTAATGCATAATTTGGCAGGAAAATCACCATCAATATATGGTACAGATTCCTATCAACAACTACCAGTTTTATTCCTGGTGTCTTTATGTGTTTTCCAGTTGCAACTCTATTTCTTCTTTAAAAGAATAAATTGAAAAGGGCCCCACAACATCAACAACAAAACATTGTAAGAAAATGACATTATGTACATAAATACTGTGTATACTTTAGAGAAATGACAAACCTTCCAGGGAAAGAAAGGAGAAAAAAAACTTATGTCAAGTGTTAAACAGTGATAACATAGAAAACTTTGCATTCAATGGAGATTATATGTATGTAACAATTAAAATATAATCTATGAAATTAAAAAATAGGCAGGATGGGGCATACAATGAGAGGAAAATAAATTGGGAAAAAATATGGCCATTAAACTCAGAAGGCCCACAGAATTATTCAAGTAATGGAAAGGGTTTAAAAACCCTACATAGGTATTCATTTTATAAGAACACATTGACTGTTGATTGCTGTTTTTCAAACTTGACTCTACTGCATTTTAGTTGGGGGGACACTTGCAAGAGCACATTTTCTGGCAGGGAGAGTCAGGATGACCATCTGTGTGGAACCCACTAACCCAGAAGTCACTGGAAGGTGGCCTCCACAGAAGGCCTCCTGGCTTTCATTTGGTGTTCCCTTATAATTGTAAAATTTTTATTTGGGCTAAAAAATTGCTTGATAAATTTAGAGAGCAGCTATTTTCATGCCTTTCAGTATACACTCTACAACACCAAAAGAAATGAATTCTAGAAGACTCCCTTGTAAAGCAAAGCAGAACATATCTTTTTAGAAACTTCAAAGGAGTAGGGCTGGGAATGAAGGCTAAGAGAACTCTGAAGTCTTGGCTGCTCTTCAGCTCATCTGATGCCTGAGGTATGGAAACCATCATCACAAGGCCTGGAGAAATATTTCTAATTCGGAGCCTCAGTGCCACCCTTGCCATCTGCTCCTTTCTCTCAATCAAGCAAGCATGTTTGCAAAATGAGGGGCAAGTGGTAGCTACTGAAAAACAGCAATTTGCCTTAAAAAAGGTGTTCTTTGAAAATGAGTTTGAGGTTTGAATTTTAAAAAAATAAACAATGATAAAATGGTCCTGCCATCGAAATCAATCTTTGTGTACACACACACACACACACACACACACTAAAAAGTCCAAACTCTGCATGCGCCAGGAACAGTAAAATGACCAAAATATTATAAAATTAACCAATAAAGTGCATGTTCCTTATATATTACACCTGCCCCTTTTACATACATTTTTTTTAGAAAAAATCACATGTAGTAGGCTCAGAATCACATGGTGTTGTAGAAGGGGTTGGTTGTCCGTTTTTTATCATTTGCCCTTTTCAGTCTTCTAAGGGGGTGAGTTCTGCCATGCTGCTGACGGGGTGCCACGGCCAGCCCTGGAGCTGAGCCTGCTTCCTGCAGTCCCTGGGTTTGTCGCAAAGGAAGGCCTCCTTCAGAACTAGTCAATTCTCGTCCCACCCTGGGGAGCAAACACTGCTGACTATAACCAAAGTCTTTGGCATACTGCACAAGGGGCCTCTCCACTGGTTTGCTCTGTGCAATACACTCTGTTGTTTTGAGTTGCTCTACAAAATACTTAGTGGGCTCTGGGTTCTGGGAGGCACCTGGGTTTTCTGGGGGCTCCTGGGCCTCCATGGCATGCATCCCTGAGTCTGTTCTGATGAAAGGCTGAAGCAGTTTGAGATGAGGGTATTCAGAAGAGACAGTCTGTCTCTCTGGTAAACAGTCTTTACAGAGGTCCAGGTAACCTAACTTGGCAAGAGAAGCTGAGCGCCTCATTTGGGATGGTTTGGTGATCCCTGCCTGGAAAATCACTTGGGACTCGACTTTAGCATACTCCTTTACCTTACAAGGACTGTGGTGGAGACCCTTTATATTTTCACTGCTAGAACTATGTGGGAGTTGCCAGGCTACCTGTGATGGGTCCAGTTTTTTCTTAAATTCCCCAATGTTTCCACCAAATTTGCTAATTACACTTAGGTCTTTGCTATTTAACTGGGAGTCCTTGTGTGGTACTTCATCACCACCAGAGAGATGGCCCCTTTGACTTTCTTCCCAGTTAACCTGTTCTGCAGAGGGCTCACTATCTGTTGTGCTGCTTTGCTTTGTGCAACCTTCCAGATGAACCATGGTCTGGGGATGCATGTAATCCAAGTTGGCAGGTGGTATGTGGGTTGTATGACTGATAAAAGGTGCTGTTGTTTCTAGGGCTGTCGATGGACTGTTGCTTCTGTCTTTAGGGCTACTCAACATGGATGCTGGGTTGGCGGATCTATCATACTCCAGTGAAGAATGAGGCAGAGGTAGCACTTGGGGGTGCAGAGAAAGCTGGTTGGTGTCCAGAGTCCTATTCAGATTTTCATCCAGCACACATAGCATAGTGACAGACTTCTCTACTTTTATTTTTCTTAGTCCTTGCTCTCCCTTCTCTTCTCTTGTGGCTGTTTCATCCTCTGACCCAGTGAGACCGAGTGATGTAACTGTGTGAGTATATTCAATGATTTCTATCCTTTTGGGAAGAGGGATGGTTTGTGTCTCAGACCCCTGGCATGAAACCACAGTCCCTTGCTCCTCTGGGACTCCTTGCTTTGTTCTAATATCTGACCCTGGGTTCTCCTGAGTTGCTGTCAAAGGGTGACACTCCAGCAGCTCCAGGGCTGGACCAACCACATTCTGCTCACACTGGGAGAGTGAGCTAGCCTCAGACTTACTGCATTTCCCTTTGCCCTTGCTTACTTCTGGTTCCTTGGGAGCAAATGAATATTCTGAGGTGGCTTCATCATTTTTTCCTTTTGGTGCTAGGTCTGCCACAGAAGAATCATTCTTAGAATTCTTGCGAGTGGACAATGAGGTACACACAGGGGCGGGACTATGGTGTTCCTGGTCCTGTCGTAAACGCTCTTCAAACTCCAGGGTGGCTCGCCTCACAGACCCAGGGTACCAATTGGTACCTGAATGCATGCCTGGACCCCAGAGCTCATGTTCCCCTTTGGTTGGTTCCTCTTCTTCAAAGTCTACTGTGGATGACTGTGTGGTTATGCAGCCTTCTGGGTTATACTTCCCTGAGTCTCTAGGTAGTTCAGGATGGGCTGTACAGAAAACTTCCTCTTGTTCCATGTACCCAGCTTTATTCTCTGGGGCCTGGGCTCTCTCAAGGGACAGCTCATAGGTGGTACTCTTCTTTGGTGTATGACATGGGTTGGATAGCATGTCTCCTTTCAGCTGCATCTGCCCAACTCCTTGACTGATAGACTCAATTTCAGTAACAATTTCTTTGACTGAAATTGCATTTTCTGAATGAGAATGCATGAAGATATCTGGGCTGATCAATTCTGAGATTGCCTACAAAGAGAAAGCAATGAGATTATGGCAAATTATAGTCTAACTAAGTGCTAGTGTTCTGCTAAATAATCCTCTGATCCAGAAGAAACTAACTATGAGAAAAAAAGATAGAGTGCCTGGGTACCATATTCTTTCCATCTGTCTTGTCAGGCTACAAGAAAACCAAACCAAACCAAACCAAACCAAACCAAACCAAACCAAACCAAACCAAACCAAACCAAGAAAAACAAAACAAAACTGGGATTCATCAAAGTCAGATAGAGAGAGAATTCATCATAGGTTACATCACAACCTGCTAAACATTCTAATTTGTTTACTCAAGTGATATTCTAATCTAGTATCTTGCTCTAAACTGAACAGCAAGTGGTTGTGGGGACTTCTACAATCCATAGTTTCAAATCAGGCCATATTGGCCAAAATGAAACCTTTCTACTCTGGCCTATCAATTTACAGTTTTACCTTAATTTATTTAGGGGGAAGAGTCTATTTGAAGGCCCATATGGCCACCACAGGCAATGCCCAATGTGAGACAGGGCAAGATGGATACATCTGTCACCTGATATTTGATCTGGAAACTCACTTTTATCTTCTCTCCTGTCTTCCTACCTTTCACCCATATCCTCCCCACTACAACTCTTAGCAACAGCATTTCAGATACACTCACATATGTGACTACACAGCCCTAAGTTTCACATGCTGCCTTCTGGGAAACGTTTACTTAACTTATGCAGCCATGTGCTTCAGCAAATACTATCACTCTCAGACATTTCACCCTTCTACCAGTTACAAATTCCCTGATATATTTGGAAAAGGCTAAAGAAAACTGCCCAATGCCAAATCAGATCCAATTGTTAAAAAAAAAAAATTTAAAATCTGGAAATGGCTCCTGTGTGCCTCTTGTAATGGTTGATACATTGTGTCAACTTGAGAAATTTAGGAGTTTAAGCAATTCAACAGGGGGCCAGGGTCTCATTTTGTAAACATCCTGAGTCTGTGCAAGAGGAGAGCACAGAGATGGTGGGAGATGGTATGAGTGCTATACCCACAGGAGTCGGAGTAGCCTGCTTACAATATAAGTGCAGAAAAAAGGCTTGCTTTTTCTCCCCCTCTTTTGTGTTCTTGTTGCTTTTTCTGTCTTCTGCTGCCTTGAACTGTTGCTCCTGTGCCATGCCACCCTGCCTTGGAGCCAGCTGATTATGGACTGACACCTCTACAAACTGTGAGCTGAGTAATCCTTTCCTTCCTTAATTTTGGGCATTAGGTATTTTGATTCAGCAACAAGAGAATAGGAACCAAGACATAATTTGGTACCACGAGTGGGGTCATTGCTGTGCCTGTACCTGAGCATGTGGTTTAAGAGACTCTGAGAATGGCTTGTGGGAAGAATTTGGAAAGGTTTGGAGATGTCACCTGAAAGAATAGAGCTGAAATGCCTTAAGCTGTTCTATATGGGAGATTCTGGTCAGAACTCAGACCAGAAAAGTAAACACCAGGTTTAGGAGATTTCTGCTGGGAAGAAGGACTGCATTGGCTGTTAGATTCCAGACAATATATGTTATGGTTTGTCTGCATTTTGCTCATATCCAGAGACTTTGTCTGAGACTAAGACTAAGAGCTGTGGACCAATTAATCTGGCAGAATAAATTTCATGGCAGTCAAATGTTGAGGCTGAGGCATGGCTATTGTTGGGGGCTTTTAGGCAGATTTATGTTGCAAATCATGAGCAAAGTGCCCAGCAGGATGATTTAAACCATTGTAAATTTGGCCAGAAAGGAAGCTTCAATGAAGCTGTGGACTGCAAAGACAGAGCTGAGGAAATCTGAATTGCTGAGAAGGAACAGGACAATAGAAAAGATGGCCTAAGAGCACTACAAAAAGTAGCCTCAAAACTGCTAAAGTGAAAGACTTTGCTTTGAGGAGAAAGCTGAAAAGCACCATGTTACAGGATGGCAGCAGCTGTACCACGTCCAGAATGGTGGTAGCATAGAAAATTTGTTCCTCAGAATTGGATTCAGAGTGCCTAGTGATTCAGGCACTTGACCCCTACAGCCAAGAGAGAGGAAAGCCTAGTGCTACTGCTCCTGCTGGCAACAGACCTTGGCATCATCCACATGGTGCTGGCTTTAGGTTTATGCAGAATGCAACAGTTGCAGGGTTAAGAAGGCTTCCATCCCAATTTCAGAATGCCTGGGAGGTCAGGCAGTTGCTCCCAAGAGGGCAACGTGTGAAACTGTAAGGGTGAAGCCAAAGGTACAGTAGAGACTACAGGAGTATGGAGAAGCCAGGAACATGGATTATCTGAGGAAACCTGCAAGGAGGGAGCAGAACAGGTCTAAGAGAAAAACTGTGGGAGCTATCACCACCAGAAATGCCATAAGAGTGGACACGTGCAAATACTTTGGAGCTCACAATGTGCCACAGATTGTCTCAGATGCTGGACATGGAACTATAGGACTTAATGTCCTGATGGATTTTGGACTTGCTTTGGTCCCAATTCTTTGTGTTTCCCCGTTTGTAACTTTTGGAATGAAAATGTTTGTCTTGTGCCATTGACTGCTGGAAGTGTTTAACTTCATTTGTGCAGGAGTTACAGTTAAAGAGTTTGCCTTTCATCTCAGAGGAGACTCTGGACTTGGACTTTTCAGCAATGCTGAAACTGTTACGACTTTGGTAACTCTTAAAGATGGACTAGATGCCTTTTGCATAAAGGGATGTGCATGAATCTTTGGGGGGGTCAGGGTCAGAATGTTATGGTTCTAATATAATATGACATTGATAGACTTAATACTGGTTTTTTTTTTTTTTGGTGCTGGTGATTGAATTCACCACCTAGCACTTTCCAGGCAGGCACTTATGCTGCTGAGCTAAATCCTCAGCCCCCCTTTTTTGGTCTTTTTCAGACAGGGTCTCACTATGCAGTTCAGGTTGGCATTGAGCTCACTTTGTAGCCCATGCTGGTCTCAAACTTGCAACAAACCTCCTGCCTCAGCCTCCTGAGTGCTGGGATTACAGGTGTGCACCACCACACCTGGCCTTTTAATACTGGTTCTTAAGGATTATTAAACCTGTGCTATAATGTTCAAGTTGTGAAATGATAATAAGCATGTCTTTTTATCTGGAGACCAGTTTAAAGAAATGTGTCCATGACTTGGGGTTTAGAAATATGTTAGTGGCACAACGTCTGCCTGGCATGTATGAGGTCCTGAGTTTGACTCCCAGTACAAAAAGAAAAAAAGAGAAAAAAAGAAATGTGTCTGGTTGCTAAGTTAGTAAGGAGTAGATTGTAACGGTAGTGGTTGATAGTGTGACAACTTGAGAAGTTTAGAAGTTTAACTGAGTGACTCAACAGGGGGTCAAGGTCCTCACTTTGTAAACAAGAGGACAAGCAGGGGATGGTGTGAGTGCTATACCCACCAGGAGTCAGGGTAGCCTGCTTACAATATAAGGGCAGAAAAGAGGCTTGCTCTTTCTCTCCCTCTTTTGTGCTCTTGTTGCTTTTGCTATCTTCTGTTGCCTTGAACTGTTGCTCTTGTGCCATGCCACCCTGCCTTGGAGCCAGCTGGTTACTGAACTGAACCCTCCACAAACTGTGAGCTAAATAGACCTTTCTCTCCTTAATTTTGGGTATCAGATATTTTGTCTCAGAAAACAAGAGAAAAGTAAGACACCTCTTAAAGTAGGATCATTAGGATGATCTACTGTGCTTATATATGACTTCAAAGTATAGTACTGTGCTTATATATGACTTCAAAGTATAGTATTTCTCTAATTCTGGCATTGAGCTCACTTTCAAAGGAGAAATTAAGCTAGTACAAATTAACAAGGTCAGTCATGCCTCTGGGGAAAATTTGCCAGGACATCAGGAAGAGGGGAACCTGTTACTGGAGAGAAGCCGGGGGCCTGATGTGTGCATTGGCCATAGAGGGAGTTCTCATATGACCCAGCAGTTCTGTGGGAAGGCTATTTATGTCAGTGCCACTGCACTCATTGGTGGTTCAATGGAGAGCTAAAGCATTTTGACTTCCCAGTAAGAACAAAACAGAGACATGGGCTTTGGGAAGGGGAGAAGGATAGAAGCAGAGGCAAAAAAAGCTTGGGGTGGGTAGTTAAAGAGAAAGTTAACAGATGAGTGATGGACAAGGTGAGGTAAATGTAAGTAAAAAATCAAGAGATGTCAAGAATCTAGTCACACTAGTTAAAATCATCAACTGAAATTTTACTATTTTAGAGTAGATCTATCACTTTCCTCAACTATTGCATGGTTTTGATATAAGATACCTGTTGCTAATATAATCCTAATTTCAGAAGTGTCAAAATGAGTAAGTATGAGTGTTAGATGATACATGATGACACATAATACTTTTTTTTTTTTTGAAATGGCTTATATTTTTGCTCATATGCCAGTGAAAAGAATCACAGGATCCTGTCTGTTCTCAAATTCATTTTCCCAGATCAACCCTTGATTCTTGAGTAACACAAGACTGGAGATTAAAGAATTCAGAAACATTAGCAGAAAGAACTCAGCATGGACTCAACTGCTACTTCAGTGACTATTTATATAAGCCTCACCTTTGAATTTGCTGAGACAAAAAAAATTTCCCAAATTCATTTTCTGACAGAGACACAGATCTTTGGGTAGCATTATGAATCCTGGACATTTTGTTACTGTTTAGGATTTGATTCAAGTTGCAGAGGTCTATGGAGGGTACCTCTTCTTGTTCAGCCAGTCAGTACATTTGTTTCCACTAATCTTTTCCACCAACAGTCCCACTCACAAGTGTTTCCAATGACACCAAATCCCCAAAAAGTTAAAATCCTCCAAATTGATTTATAAAATATTTAAGCTCTAAGTTTTCAAATAAATCTCAGCTAGACTATCTTATTGCCTTTCTAAATCTTTTACTAACATCAAAAATAAAGCGAACATAGTAAAGCTGAACATATTTGGTGTTTGGTGAGAACATCATTAGGTGGAGAATTATAAAGACAGTTTTTACCTTAGACTGTTCTTCATCCATTGAAGATTCTTCTGATGCATGGGGAGTATTACTCAAAGAGCTGCTTCTCTGGTCATCAGTGGTCACTTCAGAAGAAGGTACTTCTACCACTGACAGTCGACAGCTCTCACTCCTTCCTCCACTAAGTTCCTCCATCCTTGAATGGGAAAAAGATCGAGACCGGGTTTCTTGAGAGAGCTCCACAAACTTTTCTAGGGCACTAAAAAAATCGATGCGATCTGTACTGAATTCTGAAATCTCAGCATGACAGCTAGGCTGGGGGCTTGGTGACTCAGGATCAGGTGACATGGGGAGGTCTTTCAGTCCAGATGTTAACTCTTCCATAGGTAGTAAGTGGACGCTTATGTCTGCTTTCAGTGCATCAGTCTCCAGATCTTCCACTGTTAAATCTGGGAATTTGTTGGCCATTTCTGGGACTTGCCCAGGTTGGATTAAGGCTTTGGATGCATGGCAGTTGTCAAGAGGAAATTTTGACTCATTGAGACAAAATCCTGATGAGCATCCATTGATATCATTTAAGTTTAATTCATCTTCAATCTGTCCAGCATGAAATTCCCTAGAAGTAAATTCCAAGCAGATCATTCTTTCTTTGGTGCACAGGGCTTTCTGATTTGTTTCTTGTGGGACCACATGTTCCACAAAGACAGGAGGTATGGATGAGTGACTCTCCATGGTCTTCACCTCAGCAATCTGGTCTGCTGAGGTGGTGATCTCTTTCTTGTTGAGTTCTAGTCCTGGTTTGCAGATGGGTTCATGGTGGTCCGAGAGATCACTGTCTGAATGAGATCTCCAGAGCTTGTTATGTCGTTGTTTGCTGTGGAGGACACACACAGTAATCACCTTACTGTGGTTTATGAAAACAGTTCACACCCTCCCAGGAAACCACTCCCAGATAAACTTAACCTGAAAAGTGATTTGATACTACTCAGTGGAACTAGGCAATAAGCATTTCAAAAAATGCTTGCTTCAACTAATAGCAAAGAAAAACAAAAGGCAAAACAGAAACAATAAATCAGTATGACATTTGACTTTTTTCCTTGTCAGACTGACAAGAAATAAATGGTTGGTAAAAGCCATTGTTGATAATGGTATGGTAGCCAGGGATTTAGCTCAGCTGCATAAGTGCCTGCCTTGCAAGTGCACAGTGGTGAGTTCAATCCCAAGTACCAAAAAAAAAAAAATCGTATGGTAACACAAACCCACTCATATGTTGTTGGTAGAAGTGTGAATTGCAGAATTTTTAAGATCTCTTCAAATTTAACCCATTTGCCAAGAATCCTTTCTTTTTGTTGGAGAATTACAAATGCACAAATATATAGATTCTGTGATACTAAAAATTACATTCCCCCCAAAAATTACAGGCCATATATCTGTGCTCCAAGGAATTTCAGTGGAATAATGTCCAAACTACATTATTAAGTGCAAAAAGTATGTTGAGCACATATATTAGAGTAGTATAGGAAAAAGATTGGAGAAACAACAACAAACTGATAACAATGATTCTTCAAAGAGGGCAGAAAGACTTCTGAGGAAGGCTATTAGTTTCTACAATTATATAATTTTTAAAAAAAATTTTATGATTTTTGAACTTAAAAAAGTGATGAGTTAAATACCTCCTTCTTTATAATTAGAAAAAAAGTAAAACAAAAACAACATACAAGTCACATAAAGGGAAATATTACACTGGATTCTATTACCAAGTTCTCATGATGATTGAGAGGTGAAGGGGTTATATGTAGGATTAATGGCTGATGTGGAGGTGTGGGAGAGTGGTGATCATTCTTAAATTAGAAAATAAAGGTCAGATAGCTCAGTGGTAGAGCTCTTGCCTAGCACATGTGAGGCCCTAGTTTTAATTCCTGGTGCCACAAAATATCAAAACAAAACAAAACATGATTTTGCTGGGCATGGTTTCACATGCCTATAACCCCAGGTACTTGGAAGGCTGAGGGAGGACTGTAAATTCAAGGCCAGCCTGTGCAACTTAGCAAGATTGTTTTGAAATAAAAATAGTAATACAGGGCTAGAGATATAGCTCAATACTGCCCCTTATTTCAGTCCCAGTAACATAAAACACATGCATGCCTATAATCCCAGCACTCAGGAGGCTGAGGTAGAAGGATCAATGTGAGTTTGAGGGTAGCATGAGCTACAAAATGAGTTTAAGGCCAGGCTGAACACAGAGTTGAGTTCCTGTTTCAAAAACACAGAGAACAAAACAAAACAACAAAAAACCCATTCATACATACACATTCAAATCAAAAACCAAACAAATAAAGGTAGTGCTAGTTTATCTGAAAATGCTCTGAAACATAATGGAGAGGATGAGCATTCAGGAAAGGCCATTTTCAGAAGGGTCTCTGGATAAACACCATCATGCTAAGCAGACACATGGAAAAGTGGGTGGGGCAAAGGATGACATCCATCTACCCTGTCTCACATTTGTCCTTTGGTTGTTTCATGGAGTGAAGCTTTGAGGTGGGGATGAGATTCATTTCAAGCCATACACTACAGGAAGCACAATTTAAAAAGCCTCAGCCAAAAAGAGAAACCTGGCAGTGTGGCTGGTCAGGATCACATGCTTGGTATCAGGTCACTAAGTCTACAGTGGTATAGTGGTATTTAGCTCAAGAATGACCACCATCCTCCCATACCTCCACATCAGCCACTAATTCTGCATAAGAGCTCCATGACTTACAAGCTGATGCAGAGTTGCCTAACTGCTAAATGGAATGGGAAACTCGGCCTCAAACCACTTTTCCCAGGACTGCTCCACAGTCATGTGCTTGCACTAGTATGACCCCCTTTGTTCTCAACTTTGCACCTGCTCTCAGCTCCCTCTGTTTGGGTGGGGTTCTCTGACTCAGGCCTGCCTAGCAGGGTGTTGTGTTAGCAGGTAGGAAGTAGGTTGGGCTGTTTCTGAAGACAAGCCTTAATCAATTAGCTGAGTGTAAGGTGGGGTTTCACCTTTCCCAAGCTGCATGAATTGCAGCCACCCCTAGGAGGAGACAACATATCACACATCTCAAACAAGTGAGTGGCTGTCTTTTTGGTAAAGTGGGGCCAAAACTGTACAAGACTAACCAAGGGCAATGCATTTTCTTTACAAACTTTTTATATCTGGATACCTTTGTTTCCTGACCTAAATATGACTGCTTTCTCTCATTTCTATCTGTCACCTATCATGAGGACGTTCAAACCTGCATCAACTCCTCTCATTCCCCATGCTAAGACAATACCTGTGATATGTGTGACTAGGGAGACAGCTCAAGTGTAGCTGTTCTCACCCTTTTAATAATGTAAAATACCCGATCTTATTAATCAACAGGCAAATGATAAATGTCTATGATTCCCAAGAAGCTGCCAAAGTATAGTTTTTTAATTTGGAGTATAATTTTTTAAAAGTATTGTTCTAAAAAAATGCTTACTATCACTAATAAGGCAGGAGGGAATGAATGATGAAAATAATGCTAATGGGCATAAACAGTGCATATGTCAGAGGAAGTGGCTGACATCATAGCTGCGCTGCCCAGCAGGGATTTCCTTTTCTTCCTGTAACAGATAATCATCAGAAAATATCAAGTTGAGATTCTACAATGAAACTGACACAAAGGAAAAGAAAAAAATCCAAACTGAAGATTGGTGTAATGGTACTTCTGCATTTTTCATTTTTGTAAGAGGACTTGTAGGAAGGGTGGTATGCAACTCTCTGATACATCCTAATTATTACCACTGCCTCTGAAACACTGGTACTTCATGTGTCTGTTCACCTCATGTTTTGGACTTAGGAATATATTACTTAGTTTTATACATTATATAAATGAAATTGTACATGGATTCTTTTATGCCTAATTTTCCTTTGCCTAAAGTACATTTTTAAGATTACTATGTGTCAATGAAATGCATAGAGCTGAGTGTGGTGGCACAGACCTCTAATCTCAGCACTCTGGGAGATTAAGGCAGAAGGACTGAAAGTCAGAATCCTACTTGCACAATTTAGTGACTTAGTGGGATCTTGTCTAAAATGAAAGTAAAAAAAGGCTGGAAATATAGCTCAGTGCAAAGGTCATCAGTTCAGTCCTCAAAAACAACAACAACAAACTCACAGAATCTAATGAATATGTCACGATTTATTAATTTATCTTTTAATGAACAGTTTTGGTTATTACAAATAACACTGCCATGGACGTTCTTGTGCCTTGTACACACTTAAGTTTCTCAAAGTTGTTATATATAGGAATGGAAAATATGGGTCATAGTGTATGTAAGCGTCATCAGTTTTATTTGGTAACATTAGACTATTTTCCAGTGAAGCTTTGTTTGGAGCAGTGTATTCTAATGGGCTATCACTGGTAGGGATAGATTTAAGACATTAGATCATATCTATTATTTTAAACTGTTAACTTTTAAATCCAGCTGACCCCTCCCCCATCCAATCTATTCCAGACAGACAGCAAGTAAACAAGTTGCCAAAAAGAACTTCAGAGTTCAGAGTCTGTGGCCTGGATGATGCAACTAAGTCTCAGATCCTCTCCCTTCTGAGTGAACTCTGACCTGAATTTAGATTCATGTAAACACACACACACACACACACACACACACACACACACACACGGGAGGTCTGGGCCACTCTGGGTAAAAATTTAGCTTTCTAATCAGTAAATGAATAAGAAGGAAATTTAAATGAGGAGATACATAAGACATTTCATTCTCTTTACTTTTTAAAAATTGTTATATGTTTGCTAAAGTATCAACTCTGAGAAAGTTATACAAATGAAAATGCTACTAAAAATCATGGCATAGTCACAGGGAAATCATACTCTTTGTGGTTGCTTTTTAGGATATTAGGGGATCTGTAAAAAGAAAGGAAAAGCATTAATTATCTTCTGTGTGCTGTGCATGGTCCTAGATGCTTATTATGCTTATGATTATTATTATTTTTTTTGAGACAGGGTCTCATTATGTAGCCCAGGCTGGTCTCAAACTTACAGTAATCCTCTTGCCTCAGCCTCCTGAGTAGTGGGAGTAAAGTTGTGTGCCACCACAACTTGCCTAGATGTTTATTATTTAACTGAAAAGGCATTAAAATTCTTTTAAGGCAGCATGGTGGTGCACACTTCTAATTCCAGCACTTACAGAGGATGAAGCAGGAGGATCATAAGTTTTAGTCCTGCTTAGGCAACTCAGGGAGACCCTGTCTAGAAATTAAAAAAAAAAAGTTGGGAATGTAGCTCAGTAGTACAGCATCCTTGGGGTTGATCCCCAGTACTAACAACAACAAAAAATTATATCTCTATCCTTTAAAATGTCAATTGAGCTTGGCTGCCACCTGACCATGAATCCACGTCCTTTCATTCTCAGATTCCATGGGGTTGGCTCGCCACTGTGCATCTGCTAACTCAACCGTAATGTGCCTACCAGCAAAGCCAACCACCTCCCTCAGGTCCTTGTGGGAGAGGCCGTCAAAGAATCAAAACTGACATTTCTGAGGACATGTAGTACAAATTCTCCCTGGCTAACTACCCAGTTTTTCTTCCTTACCCTCTTGCATTGGAATCTTATACTGGAGACACATGGTCCAGCTTGCAAATGGTCTGCTTGAAATCTGAAACTGTCTAATGGAATATAAACCTGCCAGATACTTGCATGATCAGAGTGCAGAAAAATAAACAGGGCTGTGGAAGTTTCATGAAGAGTTTCAAAACACACACAGACACACAGACACACACAGACACACACAGACACACACACACACACCCCTCCTGTCTCACTCCTGTCCTGCAACCATAAAACCAGAAGAAAAACCAGATATACATAATATCAGTAGTTTTATGATGCTACCTTTTTAGGTCTAAAGAGGAATATGAAATAAGCATTTCCTAGCTTTTAATATTTTGAATGATGCAAAAAGTCTCTTAAAAGGGGTTTCATAATGTGGCCTACACCCTTACACTCTGATTAAGAATGTAATCAATTCATAAATCACTGTTGGAAAGTGGTGTCACTTTGTAAACTTCTTTTCTACTAAGAGGCCAAACACTAAAACTAAAGTCTTCCAAGAGAGAGCTTCCACCTCCAGTTAAGCATCTACTGGATAACCATAGAGCTAGAAATGCTAGGATCAGGGTTAACTTCTTGAGAAAATCACCACATGCCTCCTGGGAGAAGATATGAAATATAGGATGAAAACACCTGGACAGGAAATGGAATTTCTTTGGAAGGAAAACTGAGTGAGTTTTCTAAGAACTTTACTCTCACAGTTACCTAAACCACAAGGCTTGACAGAGCTCCAGACACCCATGGAAGTCTAAAGATCCTTTTATCTTTGCTCTTCTAAGCAGACAGATTGTTGCAGGACTTTGGGGCAAGTAAAGGGTCTATTGGGCCCAGGTCGCCGGGATTCAAAGTACCAAGGTTTCTAAATAATATACATTAATGGCTAAATATGCAATACTTTTTTTTTTTTTTTTTTGGTACCAGGAATAGAACTCAGGTCCTTGCGCTTGCCGATCAGGCACTTGTGCCACTGAGTTATATTCCTGGCTCCCAATAATTACTTTTGTTACTGTCAGAGACTTGCGTTGGCTGAGTATTCAGTGTCCCATGGATTCAGAAAATGTGGTACTTCTTAGCTCCAGAGGATAAATATAAATGTTTTAGCCAACCCTGGAAATTGTTTTCTTGGCCAGTGATTGGCTTTAGACAACCTACCCAGTCCTGGGCCCAACAGTCTGGAGGGGAAGTCTATAGGAAGCTTGAAAGGTCATTTAAATACTCCTTTCCTTCAGCCACAGCTGTACAATTTACATGTAGATGCCTACAAGTGTGTCTGACACATAGTAATCATGGGGTAGAATCTCAAGGTTGAAATGTTAACTATGGAAAGTAGAGTGGAAACATGGAACACACTAAAGTCCCAGGTCACATCAATATCAGGCCACTAGAGATTACTACTTTTTTTTTTTTTTTTTTGTACTGGGAATTGAACACAGGACCTTGCATTTGTCAGGCAGGTGCTTATGCTGCTGAGCTGTATCCCTACTCCAAGACTACTTCTATGTCAGAGGAGATGAAAACTTTTAAAACTACCAATAGTATGGGGTTAGAGCAGATATTTCCTATTTATCCCTGCAAATCTGCTCTTCAACTTCTGTACCCTGCTCTCTGTGTCAAAAGCTTCAACAGGCTCCTTGTCTTCTGACTTCCACAGGGTTTGGCTAAAAAGGAGCACTAAGAGGAGATTAAAGACACCTACGGTAAGGTTTTTTTTTTTCCTCCAAACTCCCCTCAGACTAGCTGTGTCCTCCTAATTGAAGATTATTGTCTATCTTTGAAGGTACCTTTTTCTATCACAGTCTCTTTCTAAATTCTGGTAAATGCTTCCTTTCTCTTTGGATTTAGGAAAACAAACAGTTCTGTTGACACAAATTCATTCATTGGCTACAATGCCAAACCTCTGGAAATAGTCCCTTCATAAAACTCTACAAATAATCTAGGTACATTGTTTCTTGCTGAGATCCTTGTTGTTGGAGGTATTGTATTACTTGTAGCCTAAAGCAGTCTAAGTGATCTCTCTAAACTGGACTCATATTTAAAATCTACGAAATATCACAATACAGGGAATTCTAGGAACACTTTCTCATCCACCTTTTAGTGGAGTTGGTGTGTTTTTGGTGGTGGGAAGCAGTGATTGATGTTGAAGAAGAAATAAATAGCATGCACACATACGTGTTCTCTGGGTAATCTCTGACAAGGGACTTGATGAAAAATAACCCTCAACAATATGCAGTAACATTTATACACATTTTTATTCATAGTAACCATGTGAGATAGCTTTCTCAATTTTCATTTTATAGGTGGGGTTGGGTAAGCATGGGAAATGTGAAGTAACTTTTCATGGTTTTAGTAAGGGGGTGAGCATGGAAACTAGATCTAGAGTCAAATTCTGTGGTTTTTCTCTCCCCAAGGTTTACTCTCCTATATGAATCAAGCCCAGAAGTCGGGATGGAATAGAAAAAGAGAGGGAAGAAGAGGGGTGATTTTTGGGCTTATTATGCTTTTGTATCTTTAAGATTTTTCTGAATTTTTTTTTAATATCTAAGAAAAACCACATATGCTAAAAAAACTCAACCCAACAGCTTGCAGTAGCCTGGGATTCCATAGTAAATGCCGAAATTGGCAGGACACACGGTATCCTTCCTCAGTGGGTCACGTGAGGACATTGCCTAACATCTGTCACGCGTGTGTTTGGGAATTACAGTATTTATGTCTTGTCAAACCCTTAAATGCTTCTTTCTTGCCAAAAAGAAGTACTGTGCCCTACCTTTTGATTTAATCTAAAAATGTGATCAAAATCTGATTTCCAAGACGTACAAATGGAGTAGGCTTGAGTATTCTCTCAGCCTCCTAAGAGAACAACTCAGATGAAATCATGCCAAACGCTGAGTAAAAGGGAGGAGTTTTTTCAGTGGAAACCATAATGCTATTTTGTGGTCACATTTTCACAATACTTTAGGGGGTGGTCCCCCCGTTGGCTAAGTGGGAAAGCTATTTCACATTTTGTCCAGGGGAAACAGAGCCCAGATTCGAGTCGAAACCAAGTCATGAGACTTGCTGGAGTCAAATCCTGGCACCAGCTTCAACTGTTTCTAAGCAGCTATGCTTAAACCCTCGCAAACTTACCTAAAATGTGTCCATGTGGAAAAAATAAAAGCAAAATCTAGCAACGGACAGAATTTCAGCATGTGGAATCTCAAGAAACTGATACTCAAGTCACTTAAGATCTGATTCTTATTCCCAAGAGAAACCAAAGGTAGTTTTCATCCCTAAACGGGTAATGATGCAGTGAATTAATTACTCATTTTCGTAAGTAATGATCATGTTATTATTGAAAACAGCTGCCTCTTACTGATACAGGAAGATAGTCAAGATTGAGCAGTGGGTGGAAAGGCAGGCTATAAAATAGTTTTCATGAAGAAAACAATCATGAAAATACGTGATAAACCCTTGAGAAATAAGTGATGTCAAGTGCTGCCTATGAGTACTGAGCTTATAGATTATTTTTTCCCTTTATAATTTTCTGCATTTTTTTCAAACGATATACATAAACTTCATTAAAAGCTTAAAAACAACAACAACAACAAAAAACAAAAAAAGGAGCCATGTGTGGTGCCACAGGTCTGTAATCTCAGGATTTGGGAGGCTGAGGTAGAAGGGTGCCAAGAGTTTGAAGCCAGCCTTGGCTATATAATAAAACCTTGTCTCAAAAAAAAAAAAAAAAAAAAAAGAGGAAATCAACAGCTGTTTTTGGGAATTACCTTTATACTGCAATGGATAATAAACATCTGTCACATGATCAAAATTACTAGAGAGGACTGAATGAAATCAAGCACTGAAGGAAAAAATACTCAAAAGTAATAGTGGGTATCTTTTTTAAATGCCCCAAAATTTCTAAGAATTTCATTTAAGTCTAACATTACCTTAGATATAACTGGTATTCATTTTACTAAGGTAGCTATATCTGGCTTTATAAGACATTGAGACGTATTTATTAAAATCTGAGCCTAGTTGAGAATGAAATAAGGGAACAGTATTTCCATCCTTTAATTTGTATCAACCGAATACCAACCTGAAAGATTAAAATGCTAGCTGGGCATGGTGGCCTATATCTGTGATCCCAGCACTTGGAAGGCTGAGGCAGGAAGATCACTGAAAGTTTGACATCTAGGGTATCTAGTGAGTTCAAGGCTAACCTGAATGACATAGTGAAACCCTGTCTCAAAAAAACCAACCTCCTCCCTCCCACAAAAGATTAGGTGCCTAATTTTCCATGTTAACCTTAGACACCTGTACTTAATTTTTAAAAATGTGATTGATAGAAGTTAAAATCACATCCACATTTGGCTGAAGGAATGAACACTTCACCTTTCATTCTGGAGCCTGAAGGAAGAAGCATCTTGAGATAGAAACTGATGGACTCACCTTGCCAGTAAGATTCCCTGGTACTCTTCTAATTGTCTCATGAAGCTGGGGTTGGGCTTGGTCACTGTTCGTCTCTCCTTCACGTAATCATAGGCTCGGTCCAGATCCCAGCCATACTCTTTCATTGCATAGGCAATCACTGTGGAGGCTGAGCGACTCACCCCCATCTTACAGTGCACAAGACATTTAGATCCATGTTTCCTAGTTTGGAGGATTAAGGTACAGAACAGAGAAAAACAATAGTGAGTATATTTTAAAAACCAAGTTCCAGATTCTTCCAAGTCTCCTGTCCCCGCTCCCATTTTCATGCTATGCCATCTCCCCTCTCTTGGAACAGTTATGTACCTCTATGATCAAATGCAAGGGTGGGTTAGGCGGCTTTAAGTGTTCTCTTTTTGGGGCTGGGGATTTAGCTCAGTGGCATAAGTGCCTGCCTTGCAAGCACATGGTCGTGAGTTTGATCCCTGGTACTGATTAGAAAAAAGTATTCTCTCTTTTTTTTTATATGGAGGGGGGGATCGAACTCATGACCTCACACTTGCAAAGCAGGCGCTTATGCCACTGAGCTAAATTCCCGGCCCGCTTTAAGTGTTACCTTAAACAACAGTCAACATTAAATTATGCCTTTAACTCATTCAACAATCATTTACCAGGCATTTTACCATATGTAAGATAATGAGCTTTTACTCTCACAGGTAGGATTCAGTGGGGAAAACAGACAAAATTAAACACGGTAAGCGCAATGAGAAAAGAGACATTTTGCATGTAGAGACTGGAGTCTATTTTGTGTGTTGTGGAACATGCTCATGGCTGGTTCTTTCTTGTGTTATAGGTGTGGCAGTGATTCATTATTCAAATGTTATGAGCTGTTTCCGGTTTAAATTTCAATAAGGGTTTTGTCCCTTGAGGAAGGCATAAGCCAATTGAAACTCACCTTTCTTTCTACTCAGACACAGCCCTAGATATTACTTTTCACAACACCACAACTGACATCTTGTCTAGAGACTGGTTATACAACCCAGAGAATATGAATGGGTTCATTTAATGTGCCCCATGACTTTTTCAGTGATGAGGATAGGATGAATGACAGTTATCTTTTTTTGTTGTTGTTTGCTTGTTTTTGGAACCAGCAATCAAACTCAGGACCTGATGCTTGCTAGGCAGGCACTGTGCTGCTGAGCTACATCCCAAGCCTATCTTATCTTATTTTTTTTTAATGATGGGGATTGAGCCCCAAGGCCTCATGTACACTAAACATGTGCTTTACCACTGAGTCACACTCAGGCCTTTTATTTACTTATTTATTTGTTTATTTATTTATTTTGGAGAAAGAGAATCTCCGTATGTGATTCAAGCTGGCCTCAAACTCAGGAAAGTCTTCCTGCCTCAGCCTCCTGAGTGCTGGGATTATAGACGTGTCCCACCTTGCCCAACTAGCCCACCATTTGCTTGCTTGCTTGCTCTTTTCTTTTCTTTTTTCTTTTCTTTTCTCTTCTTTCTCTCTTTCTCTCTTTCTCTCTTTCTCTCTTTCTCTCTTTCTCTCTTTCTCTCTTTCTCTCTTTCTCTCTTTCTTTCTTTCTTTCTTTCTTTCTTTCTTTCTTTCTTTCTTTCTTTCTTTCTTTCTTTCTTTCTTTCTTTCTTATACTGGGGATCAAACTACTCAGGGCCTTGTGCATGCAGGGCTAGAATTCTACCACTGAGCCACATCCCCAGCCGAGTCTACTGTTTTATAATAGGGTGAAAAGAAGAGAAAACAGGGCCTGGGGATTTAGCTCACTGCCTTAAGCGCCTGCCTAGCAAGCACGAGGTTGTGACTTCAATCCCCAGTACTACAAAGCTATCATAAAGCTATATGAACAAAATGCCTGAATCTTACTATGCCAGAGATAATTACCTTGAATATGACCATTCTTCAGTGATGCTAATTCTGTTAACAATACAGTGTCTGGCACATAGTAAGTCTTCAAATATTTGCTAAATGTATGAACAAACTATGGACCTGCTGATTACATTTGCCAGATACTTAAGTAGGAACATTTTAAAACCTGGGAAAAGAGAACTGGTGCCATCACTGGTGTATATATATTCCAGAATCATTCCCAGGTAGTTATTCTAATAAATAAACATATGCATGTTTAAGGGGAAGTCAATTCACTGACTCACTCATTGTGTCATGGCAGACAAAACTTTTGCCTAGAAGTTTATAATCTTGTTTCTAGAGACAGATACATGAAAGAGTTAAGTATTAGTACAAACATACATGAGGTTACCTGCCAAAATGAATAAGCCAGATAAACTACAGGAATATGGAGAGTGGTTTGGAATAACTGAAGCAGTCTCAAGAGGGAAGAAAGATTAGTCTTTTACCTGTCAACTAGGGTTCAAATTTTAATGTCCTAAGGTTGGCTTGGATGTATGTCTTTGTGTGCTTATTTCAAATGACAGAGAAATATTTGTTTTATTTATGCTTTATTCACTTAAACTATAATTATGAAGCTAATGTCAGTGACTCTGATGAAAATTAGGACATGTGCTTTATATTCTCCCATTGGCCTCTGACAACATTAGTGTATCAAATTTCAGGTCTATTCCTGCAGGCATCAAAGGTGCTCAAACTTGGACAAATCTAAGTAAAGTGCAATCATGAAATTCATTCCCATGAAAACATCTTTTTGGCATATTTTCAACTGGGACTTTTCAGAGGACAGCTTCTAACTCACATAATGAAAAATCTAAGGCAGTTTTCACATAACCTAATTCTACCCTTAATTTCAGCCCTGATGTCCATAACACAGGGTTGTTCAGATTAAGGGCATTCTATTAAGAATTGAGGTTCTCATTAGGCTATGACACAGGTCTCAGAGCACTGAATTTAGGAGGCACTCCCTCTCAGATGCTGACCCACACCTACAGAAGTCTGAAAAGGTGAGCCTCCATTTGTGCCCTGGGTGCCTCATATGTCTCTCTAATCCCAGCTGCAACTAGACCTTCTTTTCATTGTAAATAAGGTCTTCCCTTGCTCTATCCTCTTTATATAGGACCCTGAAAACTTGCCTGCTCTTGCTGGTTCACTTTTCTTATGGAACTAGACTATTCCTGTACACACAGACTTTGTTATAAACACAATCTTATTTCTAATCCTTATTATTTAATCTCTTTGAATCTCACGTCTATGGATTGTCTTCATTCATACGAGACAATAACAGCATCTGTCTCTCTAGATTTTAGAAAAAATTACACAAGAGAGTGCATATAAAGCAACTGGCACACATGTACACATACATACACAACTTGTAAAATAAAAAAAATCTGGGTGCAGTTGCACATGCCTATAGTTGCAGCATTTGGGAGTGTGAGGCAGGAGGATCACTGAAGTTCCAGGGCAGCCTGGGCCAGATAGTGAGACCTTGTCTCAATAAACAAACAAACAAAAAACCAAACAAACCTACCCATGAAGTAACTGGCACAAAGCAAACATGCCATGAATAGTATTATTACAGTGAATAGTTTATTAATAGGCTTCACTAAATAAAGCTCTCTTTTAGCTACTGGTTATGGTCTAAAGGAATAGAGGCCAAAGTATGAAGGTTTAAGGTAACTAAGAGCAAAAATGTCCTGACCACGAAGTTCCTCAACAGAAATGTGGAATCTTCTTGAATGGGAACTTTAAAAACAGAAGTATTTTTCACCTGCCAATGACAGTTTGAATGTAGTCCTACTTGAAGGAAGATGTAGCCGACAAGCTCATCTCTGATTCCTTACAGTGAATGAATGGGACTGGCATAGAAATCCTCAGGGATTTTTAAAAATGCAGTGTTGGCATTAATATTAAGCACTAAATTAATACTAAGTAGTTTCACTAAAAGAGTCAATTAATGGGCTGGGGATACAGCTCCGTTGGTAAGGAGCTTGCCTAGAATGTGTTAAAATCTTGGGTAAAAAAAATGGAAAAACATTTCCAAATCTCACTATGTTTCTCTTTTGTCTTCAGAGAAGATGAACAGGACTCCACCTACCTGGAATAATTCCTGTTATGCAATTTACACACAACACTAACTGAAAAGAATTTCATGCAGAACTTCTTATATGTCTCTCTTTTCTTTCTTTTCCTTTTCTCCCCCTATCCCAACTGATTTTATTTGACTCATGTCATTTCTATTTTTTTTAGCTGTGGTATACTGTTGTCTTTAATTTTGTGCCTAATGGAAATATGATGCCAGCATGAGGTGATCTTCTTCTAGGAGTTTCATTCATTTAAAGAAAAGTTATTAGGTCACTATTCTTTTGCCTATAAATGCAAAGTTTCAGTCCCTTTTTTCCTTTATGTCATTTTTTCCCCCTGAGTACTAATAATAAGTGATCTACAGCCCTTGGCCCCAGCTATGTGTGGTGCTTCAGGAACAGGGATTAGAGTATGTGTGTAGACAATTACTCACTTTGCTTTAGAGATGAATTTGTAAGTATCATTCCAGTAAGCCAGGAGATCTGTTGCTTCTTCATCATATACCCGGATGTTGTGATACTCAAAAACTCCTGGGAAGAAGTTATCTATCTCTCGAGTGACATTCAAGATATACCGCACCCTGTAAGGAAATCAAAGGAGAAAGTATGCTCTACTGCCCAGGCTAAATCCAATTCTCAGCACTGTTTTTCTAATTTAAAACATGTTTACACCATGTATTAAATACAAAAATAATGAAAAAAAGCCAAAAATTAAGAAGCTATTTAGTAAAGAAATTATCTGACAGGGTCTGGGTATGTCTGGACAAAGCACATAGCTACATGCCATGTTCAACATCTAAATTTGTTGCTTTTCTTTCTCTTTTTGAGCAGTTCTTTGATCAAACTTAGGGGATTCTGCTATGGAGGTACATCTCTAGTCTTCATTTTATTTTTTTTTGATACCAGGGATTGAACTCATGATCCCGCATTTGCAAGGCAGGCGCTTATGACACTGAGCTAAATCCCCAGCCCCTAGTCTTCATTTTAAATTTTGAGACAGGGTTGCATTATGTTGCCTTAAGCTCATGATATTCCTACTTTAGCCCCCAGGTAGCTGATATTACAGGCATGTACCACCAAACCTGGCTTAAATTCCATTTCAGTTTATGCATTGTTACACATTTTTTTTTTTTTTAAAGACAGAGTCTCACTATGTAGTTCATGCTGGCCTTGAACTCACTATATAGCCTATGCTGGCCTCAAAATCAGTGTGATCCTCATGCCTCTGCCTCCCGAATACTGGGATTATAGGCATGTGCTACCATGCCCAGCATAATCTTATTTTTGATAGCCTCTTCATATTGACTTGTATTTTTCTCCAAAGAATCAACCTAAGATCCCTAACATAATTTTTGTCACTAAAATTGATTTCATAAAATCAGATTATTGACATGTACCCCAAGAAAAACAGAAAAGAAAAAAATTCCTATTTCTAAATGCAAAATTGTTAGAAATTGCTCTGTTACTCTTTCTAAAATAATGAAAGGCAAATGAAGCCAGGGCTGGGAGGGTCAGAGGAAACTTGGACTTGGAACTCCCTTAATTCTGTCTGGCTACATTCTTGGCTGCCATAGCAGAGGGTGTGTCTGAGGGTTTTCTCAAACTGAACTGCACACAGAAAAGGATTCATCAGAAGTTTTTCTATTATCTCTCACTGCAGCATCTCAAAAAATACCTTTGTTTAATTAGCCAAAGGTTATCTTTTTTCAATGTTGTGTAGACCTAGACATCACTAGAGTTTATCCCAACAATAGAAAATGAAATACATTCTGAAGAAGCTGTTTTCTTCTCAGAACCAAATATGGGGCTTGACAACCTGAATCTTGGAAGTCAAAGAGATGACTACCAAACGAGAGACAAAGTTAACCAACTTTGTGTGGTTAAGGCCAAATGGCTAAAATGTTTGGGACATGAATCAGATCTGTTCTAACTTAGTATCAAAGTCCATTACTAGAAAGATTAAAAAAAATTAAAAAACAAGTATCTGATTCTTAAAAAGGAGAGTGAAGAAAATAGAAAGATGTTCCCTGTTCCTGGACAGGCAGAACCAAAACTGTCAAAATGGCCATATTCCAAAACTGATATTCAGGAACTGGGCATGGTGGCACATGCTTGTAATCCCAGCACTCAGGAGGCTGAGGTAGGAGGATTACCATGAGTTCAAAGTCAGCATAGTGAGGTCAAGACCAGCCTGTACTACAAAACAAAACAAAATAAAGCAAAACAAAACAAAACAAAACTGATATACAGATTTAAGCAATTCCAATAAAAATACCAAAAGCATTTCTCACAGAACTGGAGAAAATTGATACGGAATCAGAAGAGATCTAGAATAGCACATTAATTCTGGGCAACAAGAGCAAAGGAGGAGGCATAAAAATCCCAGACTTAAGTTATACTATAAACTACAGTGATAAAACCAACATGGTATTTGGGGGTGGGATGGAGGGAAGGAAGGGGGGAGAGAGAGAAAGAGGGAGAAGGATAGAGAGAGGGAGAGGGAGAGAGAAAGAGAAAGAGAAAGAGAAAGAGAAAGAGAAATGGGGGTTAGTGGAACAGAATAGTGGACGCAGAAACAACTCCAGGCACATTCAGCTACTGAATCTTTGACAAAAGGACCAAAAGCATATGCTGGAGGAAAGATAGCTACTCTAACAAATCATACTGGGAAAACTGCACATATGCAGAGGACTGAATACAGACCCACATATCACCATATACTCAACTAAAATCAAAATGGACCAAAGATCTAAATGTTAAAACAAAAACAATACATTGGAGGTAAAATAGGTAAAACTCTTGAAGAGATAAACACAGGCAAGGATTTTTTGAACAGAACCTTGGTTGCAGAACCTGGTAAATAATACTGATAATCTACAAATGATACTATATCAAATTAAAAAGGAGGAGGCATCAAAATCCCAGACTTAAATTATACTATAAAGCTACAGTGATAAAACCAACATGGTATTTGGGGGCGGGATGGAGGGAGGGAAGGAGGATCAAAAGAAATAACCAACAGAGTGAAGAGACAAGTGGGAAAAATTTTTGCCAGTATTTCTTGGACAGGGAACTAATATCTAGAATACATACAGAACTAAAAAAAAAAAAAATTAGGCTCCCCAAATAAAGATCCAATCAAAAAAATGGGCAACTGAAATGAACAGATATTTCTCAAGTACAAATAGCCAATAAATGCATGAAAAAATAAATGTTCAACATTTTTGGCCATTAAGAAAAGGCAAATTAAAGTGACACTGAGATTTTGTCTTACTCCAGAAAGAATGGCTATTGTCAAGAAATCAAACAATAATAAAAACTAGATATGCTGCAGACAAAAAGAAACCCTTACACATTGTTGGTGGGAATGTAAACTAGTATAACCATTATAGAAATCAGTATGGAGACTCCTTAAAAAACTAAAACTGGTTTTGACTCAGCTATTTCTCTTCTAGATTACAGAATTTGCAAGAAAGAGTTAAAGATGTATTTCCATATCCATGTTTGAAGCAGCACAATTCACAATAGCTAAATCTTGGAAGTGGCCTATATGTCCATCAATAGATGAATGGATAAAGAAAATGTGGTATTTATATAGGGTTGATTGTTTGAGCCTGGGACTTTTTTCAGCTAGCCATGCCTTCACTTCAGGGCTTCCAGTGTTATGTTTCCACGTGACTGGATGAAATACAGATACAAGACACAGCATGGTCAGAAAGCAAGCTGCAAAGAGATTCCCTGAAGGGTTTGAGCCCAAGTACATAGGCTTCACTCCCATGGGCAGAGGACAGGTCCACCGAGATTTGCTCTGGATTTGAAAGTCAGGGTATTGGTCCCCTCACCCTACTCCTATTGCCACTGGTGGCTGCATCCAGCATGGATCCGGACCTGACTGCCTTCTTTTATAGACCAGCATGAACAGCTTCTCATCTTGACTTGGACACTGTCCCCAAACTGTATTTTTTGTTTGTTTTTGTTTTGGTACCAGGGATTGTACTCACAGCCTTGTGCTTACCAGGCAAGCACTTGAGCCACTGAACTAAATCCCCAGCTCTGCCCCCAAACTGTAGAACCTGGAAGAAATCACATGTTCCAAATCACAGGAAAATCCTTTTCTCTTTTTTTTTCATAGTGTGTGTTGAGTATTCTTTGATATTTTTCTTCTTTTCTTTATTCTTCAGCAGTTTATTGAGGTTTGGGGTTTGAGGAATTTTCCTGTCTCATTTCCTTGCTTCTTACATTTTTTCTAACTTATTTTTTTCTTTATTTTTCCTTCTCTTCCCTTTTAATTTTTCTCCTTTTGTTTTTTCCCTTATTTTTATTTCCCATATAATTTCTTTCATCTTCTATTTCTGATGAGTTTTTTTCTGTTATAATCTAATCCTATAAGCATCCTTCTATTCTCCAATAGGATATTTTGTATCACTTCTATTTCCTTCTCATATCATAGTTTAAGGTTTCATATTTTTCCTCTTGAATTCCCCCATTCCTAACTCACTGTATCTGTAATAGTGTAACTATAAAGTTGTACTATAAAGTTTAATAATGTTAACTGTAAAGTTTCAACTGTATAAAATTATTGTAGAATTTTTTTCTACCATTAGTGGAGATATAGCTGTCACATTTAGTACATATTATCTGTAAGTCAAGACCTGGGTTGTCTTAATGTTTACACTGTAATTGGATTTCTTCTCTGGTTCTTATAATATGTTAGTATTCGGTTTGTCTTGGATGATACTTCTGTAGCTTATTTGCTTGATATTACCATAGTCACATAATTGTTGGTATCAATGGGCTTTCTCTGTAAGACAATGCTCAAGTTCTGTGAAATTAACAATACTCAGGTACATTCCCAGAGAATTTGGTGTTGAGCCAATTTTACCACATCTTCCTCTTTCACATTAACTGAGGTGGCTGGATCTTAGGGTTGATGCAAAGGAATAGTTAGCCATGTCTTCAGTATATTACTGGCAAGCAACTCCATATAAGAGATCTCTGTATCAGCAACTAAATCTTTGTAAGTGTCCATAAACAGAATGTAGCAAATCATTATGGAGATCATATACTATGACTAAGAAAGAGTAATTCCAGGATGCCCAGATGATTCAACATATGCAATCACCAGATGAACAAAAGAAGTACAAAAATCACATAATCATCTCTTTTTTTTTTTTTTTTGTACCAGGGATCAAACTCACGACCTCGTACTTGCAAGGCAGGCGTTTATGCTGCTGAGCTAAATCCCTATCCCAACTTTTTTTTTTCCCACATAATCATCTCAATATGCTCAGAAAAAACATTTGACAAACATCCATTGATGACAAAAATTCAGAAGAAAATAAGTATAGAAAGTCTTTATTGAAACCTGAAAAAAAATCTACCTATATGAACCAATGACCAACATCATATTAAATGAAGAGAAGCTGAAATCTTTCCTCTAAATCAGAAACAAGGCAAGCATGTCTGCTAACACCACTCCTGTTCAATATAGTTCTTGCAACATTAGCCACAGCAATTAGGCAAGAGACAGAAATAAAAGGGATATTAACAGGAAAGGATGAATAGGTGAATGGATAAAGAAAATATGGTATTTATATAGGGTTGATTGTTTGAGCCTGGGACTTTTTTCAGCTAGCCATGCCTTCATTTCAGGGCTGCCAGTGTTATGTTTCTTATTATTATTAGCTGAAGATGATATGATCTTCTATATAAAAGACCCCAAAAACTCCACCAAAAGACTCCTAGAATTAATAACCAAATCCAGTAGCATAGTAATATACAAAGTTAAGACTCAAAAATCAACAATGTTCCTGTACACTAATAAACTCAGTAAGAGAGAAATTAGGGAAACAATACCTTTCATAATAGCATTAAGAAAAATGAATTACTTAGAAATTAACCTAAGAAAGTGGAAGATCTCTACAATGAAAATTATGGTACTCTAAAAAAAGGAGATTGAAAAGGATAGCAGAAAATAGGAAGATATCCCTTGTTCTGATAGGCAGAACCAATATAGTCAATATGGTCATACTTCTAAAATACAGATTTAATGCAATCTCCATCAAAATATAATAGCATTCCTCACAGAACTAGAGAAAATCCTAAGCTGCATATGGAATCAGAAGAGACCTACAATAGTGAAAGCAATTCTAGGCAACCATGGAAAGGAAGGAGATATCTTGGATCTCACCATTATACTACAAAGCTACAGTGATAAAAACAGTATAGTACTGACAAAAAAATGGGCTTGTGGATCAGTGAAACAGAAAATAGTATGCACAAACAACCCCAAGCACACTTAGTTACCTTGTCTTGACAAAGGTGCCAAATACTTACACTAGAGGAAAAATAGCCTCATTATTATTATTTATTTATTATTATTATTATTTTTTATTATTTTTGGTACCAGGGATTGAACTCACAACTGTGCACTTGCAAGGCAGGCACTTATGCCACTGAGCTAAATCCCCAGCCCAAAATAGCCTCTTTAATAAATGGTGTTGGGAAAACTGACTATCTATATGGTGAAGATTGAACATAGACCTGTATCTCTCACTACGCATTAAATTAAGTCAAAAGATCAAAATATTAAAGTAAAAATGTTAATCTGCTGGAAAGCAAAATAAGTAATAAAACTCTTGCATACACAGGCATAATCAAAAGACTTTCTGAACAGAACTCTGGCTACACAAGAAATAATATCAAGAATCAACAAATAGGATCACATCAAATTAAAAAGTTTCTGCACAGTGAAGGAAATTACTAAAAGAGTAAAAAGACGACCTACTGAATAGGAAAAAAAAATTTCCAGCTATTCCTCAAACAAAGGATTACTATCTAGAACATATAAAGAATTTTGAAAATTAGAAAATTTGAAGACCCAATTAAAATTGGGCACCTGAAATGAATAGACAATTCTCATATAAAGAAGTAGAGAAACAGCCAATAAATATATGAAAAAGCATTCATCATTGCTGGCTGAAAAATATAATGAAATATATTTTGAATAAATATAATTTGAATAAATTATATTATTGAATAAATATATTTTGAATAAATATAATTTGAGAAATATAATGAAAATAACATTGAGAGTTCATCTCACTCTAGAAAGAATGGCTATCATCAAGAAATCAAATAATAACAAATGCAGGAGAGGCTGCAGGGGATAGAGAATGAAACTTTTTTCATTGCTGGTGGGAGTGTAAACTGATACAACCACTATGTAAATCACTATGAAAATTCTTCAAAAAACCAAAAACAGAAATTCCATTTGACCTAGCTATTTTCCCTCTAGGTTATCTTTCTGAAAGACTTATATTACAGTGATACATGTGCACTCATGTCTATAGCATTAAAATTTGTAATAGCTGTATCTTGGAAGCAGAGCATATGTCCATCAACAGATGAATGCATAAAGAAAAAGTGACATTTATAAATAATGTAGTAGTTTGTCATAAAGAAGGATAAATGAGTCATTTGTAAGAAAATGGATGCACCATGAGACCATAATGCTAAGTAAATCAGATATAGAAATTTAAATGTCATATAGTTTGTATTACATGAGAAACCCAATATATAAAGTAATAGTTTTATAAATATTTACCTATGTCAAAATTTATCAAATTATATAGTTAGAATATGAACAACTTTTTTGGGTGTAATTTGTTGTATGCCTGTTATATTTTGACAAAGTTGTTTAAAAAATGAGGATAAACATTCTTTCATGAACTTATTAGCCATCTGTACTTCTTTCAAGAAGTACAGATGTCTATTCAGTTCATTTGACTACTTTTTTATTGAGTCTTATCTTGGGGTAATTAATTTTTTTTAAGTTCTTTATATATTCTAGATATTAGTTCTCTTTCAGATAAATGGTAACCTACCTTTCTATAGGTTGTTGCTCCCTTGTCTTATAGAAATCTTTTAATTTGACATACTACCATTTGTTGATTTTATTTTAAAATTTTTATTTATTTATTTATTTATTTATTTATTTATTTATTTTTACCGGGGATTGAACCCAGGGCTTTCACACTGAGTTCCGCACCCAGCCCTCTTTTTCTTTTGGACCATGGGTCTTGCTAAGTCACTAAACTGCCTAGGTTGTGACCAAAGTTTGTGATCCTCCTCCATCAGCCTCTTAGGATGCTGGGATCACAGGTGTGTGCCACCACACACGGCTGATTCTTGGTATTATTTGCAGTGCTACTGGAGCTCTATTCAGGAAGGATTTGCCTGTGGCTATGGCTTCAAGTGTTTCTTCATGTTATCTTCAAGTAGTTTCAAAAGTTGTTTTTATATCTAGGCTTTGATCCATTTTGATTTTAGTACAGTGTAAGAGATATGGATGTAGTTTCAGTCTTCTGTATGTGGATAACCAGTTTTCCTGGTACCATTTGTTAAAGAGGCTATCTTCACTCCAACATATGTTTTTGGCCTATCAAAAATCAGATGACTGAAGGTTCATGGGGTTGCTTCTGTGTCTTCTGTTCTACTCCACTGGTCCATAAGTCGAATTTCTTCTACTATCATGCTGTTTTTGTTACTATAGCTGTGTAGTGTAACTTGAAATCCAGTCTTGTGATACTTTGTGCTTTACTGTTTTTACTCTGGATTGCTTAGGCTATTGTAGATCTCTTCTGGTTCCATATGAATTTTAGGATTTTTTTTCTAGTTCTGTGAAGAATGTTAGTGGTATTTTAATAGGGATTGCATTAAACACAGTTTGCTTTTGTAATATGGCCATTTAGAAAGTATTAACTCTGATCCAAGAACAAGTTCTGTAGTTTTTATTATAGTAGCTTTTCATTTCCTTGGCTAGGTTGATTCTTAGATATTAGATATTTAATTTTTTGAAGGTATGTTGAATTGAATTTTTTCCTGATTTCATTATTGGTGTAAGGGAATGCTACTGATTTTTATGTGTTGAGTCACATTTTTTTTCTTAATGGGATGCTCTTTCTCCTGAAGTGAAGTTCACTGAGAAATGTAGCTGCATTAGCTAACAATTAAAAAGGGAAGAATAGTTTTTTGCTTGTTGAACATTCATTGTAGTCTCAATTTGTACAGTCTTAATCACCACACTGATAAGGGGTAATTTTTTTTTTAATACAAGGTATATTTTCTTATTCAATTTCATTTTATATTCATAACCTATTTAGCCTTCAAACAGCTAGAAAGAGATAAAAAGACAGGGGCTGAATCTAATTTTAGTCTGTGGATTTGTAGATGAACAATGTACCTGACCCACAGAAGATGCTCAATAAATGTTGAAAGAACAGCTCTATAAACCCAAAAAATGAAGTTTTATGTGCGCTTACATAGCAAAAGAACCCAAAATTACATCTGAGTTTAAACTGCACCAAAGACTTGGACATTTGCTTTTGAAGCCCTTCTATTAGATGATCTTCCCTTGTGTGGTAGTGCATGTTTATAAGTTCAGCTACTGAGGATGCTGAAGTAGGAAGACAGCAAGTTTAAGGCCAGCCAGGGCAATTTAGTAAGACCCAGTCTCAAAACAAAAACAAAAACAAAAACAAAAACATTAGAGACTGAGGTTAGTGGTGGAGCATTTGCTGAGCATACACAAAATACTGGGTTCAGTGACTAGTCCCCAAAAAACAAACCAAACCAAATCAAACCAAACCAAACCAAACCAAACCAAATCAACTCTCCCTCCCCAACTCAGTTGATCTTTCTTGGGAAGATGAAATAGACAACAGTTATCTTTATTTTTATTAGTTTATAACTGATTAGAATCAATTGGAAGTAACCACTAAGATTAAAATTAACCACTGATACTTTTTTGATGGGAAAATGTAAAGATTAAACAGAAGCTTTTGTCAAGATGTCAGCAACTGCTTTATGTTCTTACCCTCGGTTCTGTAAATCTTCTAAATTGGAAGCATTCCACTCTGAGCCCTATGGAATGAAGAAGGAAAGGTTAGGGATTATGAGGAAATCAATCAAATATAGTTAGTCGAAAGGAGTACAATGAGGGAAGCAGTGGTGTTCAAAGAGGGCCAATAACATCTACTCAGTGCTCTATGCTGTCACAGGTAGTTTATATGTTACTATTCTTAAAATTTTCACAGATGACAGAGTAAGAAAGTTATCTTCACTGGTCATATTGTGCATGTCTGTAATCCCAGCTACTCAGGAGGATAAAGCAGAAGGATCTCAAATTCAAGGCCAGCCTGGGCAATTTAGCAAGACCTTCTCTATACATAGATGGATAGATGTGCGCATGAGGTTCTGGGTTCAATCCCTAACATGGGAGAAAAAGTTAATTTCATTTTCATTTTCACAGGTATCAAAAGTGACCTTCATAAAATTCAGATCATTTTTGCTCAAAATGACACAGCACAAGTGTGTTTGACCATCTAACCTAAGTTAGATATCTTATATTACTGTCAATAAGTTAGATATCTTGTATTGTATTATTTTGCTCAAGCATGTATCACAATTTTTATTTATATATATTCTATTGCATTCTTATTTTCTAATTATCTTATCTACTGTAATATGTTTCTTTTTTTTATTGGTACTGGGGATTGAACTCATAACGGCATGCTTGCAAGGCAGGCACTTATGCCACTGAGCTAAATCCCCAGCCCCTCTACTGTAATATAAGTTTCTTGAGGGTAAAAACCAGATCTCTTGCTTCTTATACAATCTGTGCATCTTGCTAGTGTCTGGCACCTGGGAGGTACTCAATAAATATTTGTTAAATGAACATAGCAATGTTTATGAATTCACCTAGATCTGATTCCAAACCTCATATTTTTTGGTACATTATATTGCATCTAAACAGTTGGAGGGCAGGATGTGTCCATGTGATGGAAAAGTATGAAATAGCTTTTATCAAACAAAAATAGAAATGCAATGTATAAAATTTTAAGAAAGGAATAAATGGCAAACTTGGGGAGGCTTGTCTTACAAATTATCTGGAAGACACATCAATTGTAATATTTTGCTGCATTTACATTATTGTCTTTCCTTTTTCTTTCAATATATATCACTTAAAAACAACATAGGCTCTTGCTACTTAATCCAGGGCAGCCTTAACGTCCATACTTAAACCAAGATGGCCTTGAATTTGCAATCCTGCCTCAGCCTTTTTAGTGCCGGGATTACAGATATTCACTACATGCCTGTTTATAATATATTATATCATTTGATAGCAATTTAAGTAACATTTTCTTACACTATGCAATATCCAAGTAGTATAACACTAATACAATAACAATCAAACATACTATCTATATTTCAACTTCCATCTTGTTCTCAAAATATCCTTTATATTTGCTCAATTAAGGATCATACTTTGCACATGCTTGCCATACTTTCATTATCTCTTCTAAATTAGAAGGGTCCACACCTAACTTTTCAGTGAGGAGTCTTTCACGATATTGATATTTTTGTAGATTTAAGATCTATTATCTCTGAGAATTCTTTCCAGTATGGGTTTGTCAGATTATTTCCTGATTAGGTTCAGGTCAAACATTTTGGCAAGACTATTACAAAGGTGATAATATATCCTTTCTACTGCATCAAATCAGGAGGCACATAATATCATTTGTCCCATTATTTGACACACTGAGTTTGAACTCTTTGCCCTTTGTGTTTGCCATATCTCTCTACTGGAGATTCCTTTATAATTAACTTGTAACCTATGTGTATTAGTCATTTTTGAAGTTGTATGAATATACTGTTTTATAATAACATTTACTCTTTAGTTTAGTATCAATTGCTGATCTTGCCCTAACTAATTATTTTACTGCAGGTTATGAAGAGGTAAAACAGGGCTTTATTTATTTATTTATTTATACCGGGGATCGAACTTACCACCTAGTGCTTGCCAGGTAGGTGCTTATGCTGCTGAGTTAAATTGGCTTTATTCCTCTTGCTTTTTCTTTTTGAGTGTCGCTATGTCTTTTTTTTTTTTTTTTTAATGTTATTGGGGTTTGAACTTAGGGCTTCTGCATGGTAGGCAAGTGCTCTACCATTGAGTATCACTGGACTAGAGTCTAGCATTCTTTTGTATACAATGTTATGATCCACTACCATCACTATGTGATAAATTGTCCTGAGTTTGGCCAGTAGAAATCTCATCAAGCTGGTTCCTTCTGATAAGGTTCTTTTAGTCTTTGAATATATCTTTGCTTTCTGGTACAAAAAATTGTTCCAGATTCACTTTGTGAGTAGAATCACTATTTCCTCAAAAAGCTCTGTTTTCTTTTAGTAAAGAACGATACTTTGTAATCAAGATCTGGTATGCTTGCAACTATCAGGTATCATTGCTTTTAAAACTTTAGGGGACAAATATTTTTAAAAAGATATTGAGCTTAAGCCAGGTGGTGGCACATATCTATAATCCTAGCTAGTCAGGACTGAGGCAAAAGGGTCACAAGCTCTAGGGAACCTGGACAATTTAACAAAATCCTGTTTCAAAATAAAAAATAAAGAGGACTAGGAATGTTTAGTGGTAGAATACCACTGGTTTCAAATTGCCAGTACAGTAAAGAAAGGAAAAACATAAAACGAAAAAGAGTTTGGACTGTTATCTCCAATCTGCATTTAACACCATAGAGTTCTTCCTTACCCTCCTGCCCTTCACGCCATCTATCATCTATCTAGTTACGTATCTATCACACAGGGGGTCACTATGTGGCTCAGGCTAGCCTTCAATTTTTTGGTCTTCCTACCTCAGACTCCCAAGTGCTGGGTGAAAGTGTGCTACCATATCTGCTTCTTTTGCCTACCATGTGTATCTTCGTAATCTACACTGAGATTCTTGGTTCCCAGTACCTCATTTACAAAATAGATTCAACATTATTAAGCCAACACCACAACCAACAACAAACCTATTAAGTTCAAATTTTCTGTTTTTTTCCCCTAGTCATGTATCACTAAAGGTATAATTAAAGTTCATGCTTCAAAGTTACTTTAATTTCTTTCTCTGAACTCATCAACTTGATATACATTTGCCTCATGTTTGTATTTGATTTTAGAATTTAGAATTTGATTTTACAAAACAATTTTCCCATTTTTTTCTATTTATTTTTTTGAGCACAGCTAATAGTCAAAAGGTCATTAAAAAGTTAGCTTGGAAGTCTCATTTCTACCTATGTATCTTCAGCTCCACTGATGTATCTTCAATTCCCAATGGTATCCATTTTCATTAATTTCTGATTTATTTTACTTATGTTCTATTTTTTTGTATCTGTATATAACTTTTTTCTTATGATCTATTTTGAAAAATGTATCAAATTTATACTTATTGCTTGTTCCTTACTAATATTAGCAATTTTTAAAGTATTATACTGCATATTTGTTTTTGTTATTTTTTCCAAAATAGCTTTAAAACTATCCCATATTATTTTATATATATAAAACTTCTATATAGTACTTCATTAGGTAGTGATACGATAGCTATATTCAACTAGTCTCCTATGAATAATGTTTAGTATCTGTGGAAGTGAGACTGTGGTGTGAAAGGCTAAAAGAAATTTTGGTAGATGGTGTTAAATTCCCCTCTATAAAGGTTGAAACAATTCTATATTCTCACCAGTAAAGAATGAGTGTGCCACTTTCCTATAGCTTTATCAACAAAATGTGGTTTCTGAATTTATGTCAAACTGGAGGTATTAAACGTTATCTGTGTTGTTTCAATGTGTATTTCTAACACAAGTAAAAGCAAGCAAACTTTTAATATTTAGGTCAGTTTTCTGTCTTTGAACTATCTGTTCATATCATTTGAAATGGTAACCATTTTAATTTAAGAGTATATTTATTTCAAGAAAGCTTTTTTTTTTTTTAATACTGGGGATCGAACTCACAACCTTACACTTACCACGCAGGCGCTTGTGCTGCTGAGCTATATCCCTGGCCCTTATATCTATTTCAGAATTAAATGCAGTAAATGGAATTTAACATCAGAATACCTGAGTTCAAGTTCTGTCTGTCTTCCTACCATGGGTAAAGAGTGCATTCTCTTTCTTTATCTGTAAAATGGAATATACTTCCTGCTCTAGTCCTTTGTTTTTAATGGATAACTTCTCCTATAACTATATATATATATATATATATATATATATATATATATAATTGATCACACATTAAAATAGAAAAATTCCATTCCAAATATTTCTCCTTTCCCTTCATAGGTAAGATTTGTAGAAATAAAATATAATACTTTCTCTACCTCTTTCTTTCCCAAATACCCACCCACGGCACTCTGGCTTCTCCTCTTAACATGCTTGCTAACATTACTAATAATCTCTCCTAATTGTCTAGTCAGGGGTCACCTTTGCACCCTATTCCATTGGCCTTCTCTGTATCTCTGATGTGCTCATGACTTTTTTTGGAATTAGATGAGACCATACAAATGCCTAATCTCATAGCTGGCACAACAGAGGATCAACAAATGTTTGTTGTATGAGTGATCAAATAAATAAATGAAGCCCTTTGAAAACTGTCAACTGTTACATAAACACTATGATCATATTACAAGTGATCTGTAATCTGACAGTTAAACTGGGAGATCTCAAGGACATTCTGTTTAAGTTAGGAAAAGGTCAGTAAACAATATCTAAAGATAAAGGCTGAGCTGAGTTATTTTCAAAAAACATGGATGGCTCTGAAGGCTTTGTGTTCAACCTTAGAAAATTAGCCTCAAACCCCAATTTAAGGAGATAGATACCAAACAATAAGGGTCAAGTGGCTAAACTGGAGTCTGGGCAATGTGACTACTTCACTTCTTAATTTAGAAATCTAAATCCTCTACTGAACTCTGTCCAGGTAGATGGAAATAAACCCTGAAGTGATGAGAAAAGTCCATGGGTTTTTTTTTCCTGCCTATCCAGACAGAATTCATTCTGACAATCTGAAGTGACTCCTATTCAGAGTCAAAATAAATTAAAGGCACTGGTCACTGACTCAGTGCAGTCCATATAATGTGATTTGGACTGTGCTTAGGGTTGCTTCAGGTTCAATTTGAAAGAACTAGAGTCAACTTGGTGTTATTATTTTTCTGTCACCAGCACAAATACTATGAATACTACCCTCCTGGAGCTCTCCACAGACCCAATCATTTTTTTTTAAACCTCTATCTTTTCAAGTTTATAATGACGTAACTCCATACAAGTTTCCATTATATTGTGTACCATAATTATGCAAAAATATAGCCTCTCTTTACTAGAGATTGAACCCACGGCCTTGCACATGGCAGGCAAGTACTGTACACACTGCCTAAAGCTAAATCCCCAGCTCCTTATAGTTTTAATAAGTTCATTTCCATCTTTTATCCTGGTTCCTTCACACTGTACACTGGTTACAGATCCAAGTAACTGCTTCACTTCAAATGTTAACCTCAGGAAATAGCCTTGCTGGGGTCTAACTGTTCCAAGCAAAATAGGAGAGTACATTTATAGCAAATAAGTATTGTACTGGGGGTTCTGCTGGGATAAAAACAGCATGATATAGTCACCAAGGTCTGGTATCCCTATTTTCTTTATCATATTATACTGATATCTTAAATGTTGTAAGTCACATTACTGTGGTAAGCAGGCATATGCTCTCTATTAACCTTTCTTTCTAGGAGAAGTTTTATGCCACACATTTTCAGTGGAGAGACAAAAATCATGATGATGCTAAAAATAATCCATGTCATTATTGTCTCATCTATTCATATACTCTCTATTTCTCTGCATCTTCCAGTAAAATAACTAGTTTGAGGCAACACTCTTTTAAAAAGATTTTATCAAATCTTGAAAAAATAATCCACAGTAAAAATTCTATTTTTCTTATCAGCAAAATTACTCGTTGCATGTCCAATACTCTTTTGTTTTCTTGTTTAAGAAAGTAGCCTGCTTTTCTGTAAAGGGTCTCTGTTCACATCCAGCTTTCCTCAGCCAAACTGGACAGCCTCCAGGAAAGCTGTTGATATTGAAATTTGGCTGAGCAAAGGCTTCCAGCCCAGAGAAGTCATACACTTGTAATGGTATACAGGAATCTTTTTTCTAGTTAACATCCTGGCTTCCCACCAATCAATGTCTTCTCTTTTCACTGAAGATTTTCTTTAAACTATGTTCTTCATGTTCCCTCTGGATCCCTTTCCAAATAAACAGATCTCTGTGCAGTACACTGCAGAGCTGAGCATTCTTCCAAAGGGAGGGGAAAATCCTGCTGCCTCTGCACACAATCTGGTCGAGCTCCAGGCATGGCAGCTATGCACAAGATGAGACGACTTTGAAAATTAACACCACAACTTGCAACTAGGATAAGACTTCTTTTTCCATGTCAATTGCTGGGAAAGATAGCAGCTTACAAACTCACTAGAGAAGAGACAGGGGTTTGGACATAGAATATGGCAGCGCAAACAAAGAGAGGAAGCCACAAAAGAAAAAGTATAATATGTTTAGATAACCTGTTTGTTTACTTGTTTTGTTGGCTAGGAGTTAAATTTCAGGGTTCTCCAATTTGGAAGATGTTTTTCTAAATTAAAAAATATTCATAACAAAAAGAAAATGCCCATTTTCTAGAAAACAATTATATTTGAAGTTGAAGATATTTTTCTTTGCTCAAAACTATGTACATAAATATGTATTTAAAAAGTAAAACCTTTGTATGATAATATAGTGGTGAATAATTACCATAAATTTATCCAAACTCGTATGATGTAAAATACTGAAGGTGAATTCTATTTTTTTTTTTTTTGGTATGGGGGATTGAACTCATGACCTTGTGCTTGCCAGGCAGATGCTTATGCTGCTGAGCTAAATCCCCAGTCTGATTTTCTAGTTGGTTTTTTTTTTTTTTTTTTTCTGAGTGAATTTTAATGTGAGTGATGGTCTTTGGTTGAGTGACATACCAATATAGGCCCATCAGTTGTTAACAAATATACCATTCTGATGGGGAATTTGATAATGCAGGTGGCTATGCATTTGTGGGGCAGAGGAAATTCTTCATTACTTTCTTCTTAATTTTCCTGTGAATCTAACACTGCTCTAAAAAAGGTATACATATATGTGATATATATCACATATATGTAAAAATGGCTGGAAGGCAATAACAAAAGGTCACAATGATTATCTGTTTCAGGGATGATTAAGTGTTACTTGTTGTGACCTCAACTTTTTTTTATAATAAACATAAATTATTTTTATAGTAAGAGAAAAACCTGGGAAAGAATTATGAAGTCATAAGATGAATCTACAGATACATTTGTAGTTGATATGGAAATATAAATTTGAAGCAATCATTATTTTTCTACTTAGAGTACTATTAAAACTTGCTTTCATACCATTTGAGGAGGAGGAGAGGAAGTAGTTCTGGAGGAAGTAGTGGCAGACTTAGAGAAATATGTACAGAATAAAATAGGTTGATCAGTCAGTAATTGGCTGTATTTTATATTTGTCACGTTCAATATCCTTTTAAGGTGCTAAAATCCAAGCTCTGAACTCAAGAGAGTTGGGGGCAGAGCCTATAAGAATGAATGATTTCTAATACAACATAAGAGCTGGGTATCTTCGAACCTTCAAGGAAGTATACCTCAGAGATAAAAATCAGGTGCCTCACAAATGAAAGTGTGGCATGATCTACATTCAGAAACAGCAATATATATAGGCCAAGTGAAAGTATTGCAAAGAAGTTTCCCTCCAAACTATGTGTGAGTAATTTCATAGCTTTAGTTCACTATGAATCACTTTAGACACACACATGCCACCAGATTAACTTGGCAGATGCCTTCAATGGCACATAGTCTGACTGCCTGGTAAAATAAACTCTTTAGTATTCAGGGTGAGTTGATCCTTTCCTGTATACTTATTCTACTTATTCCTCTTCTTTCATATTTCCCAGTTTTTTCTTTTCTTTTTTCTTAGTACATATTTACATTACAAATGATTACATTTATTTTGGTGAGTTTGTACATGTACGTAACACACCTTGATTTATTTGTCCCCTTCCCTTCCCATCCTTTCTTGCTCCCTTCAATTCTTGTTTCCCTTCCCATTTGCAAAAGCTCTACATATTTCCCAATTTCTAACCTTTTGAACTTCATAAATGTCTTTACCAGAGCAACAAAATGAAATTCAAACCAATTGATTTGCTCCTGTTAATATTTTTGTTCAAAGTGTGTGGAAATAGAAATTAAGTTTTAGGGTTCCTTATAGGAAATAGAAAGGAGTGGGAATAAAATGAGGTCTTAGGGTTCCTCATAGGTTTTAATTACCCTGGTTAATCTTGTTCCTGCTACTGCATACACATGAAAACTAGAATATTCAACATTATTCAACATTTGAATAAATTGAATAAACAATAAAGCGGGTTTCAATTTTTCCTAACTCATCTGTCAGAGAGGTCACCTTGGGCTAATTACAGTTACTGAATGTTTGGGAACTATAAAGAACAACTTTTAGTCACTGATTTTTTGATAATTATGGAAAGTAATTTGGGGATTCAAAGTATAACTACATGTTTTAAGAGTCCTGGGCTGAGATGTAGTTTAGTGGTAAAGCCTATGTTTAGCAAGTATGAGGTCCTAGGTTCGATCCCCAGCACCATAAAAATAAGTCCAATAGCTTCTTATGCTTTGCTCAAATATATTAGATGTAATTCCTACATGCTTTGCTCAAATATATCAGACTTGGAAACATTTGGCAGACTTAAAAGACAGACTTTAAAGATTATACTATTTATGACTGGGGATGTAGCTTAGCGGTAGAGTGCTTGCCTAACATGCGTTCAACTTTCAGTCTTCCACCCCATCATGTTATTTAGGTATACTACAAAATATAAAACTACTATAAAAAATACTATAAAATATAAAACTACTGTAAAAAACCTATAAAACTAGAAACTATAAAACTACTGTACAAAACTATAGCAGACTGGTGTTTATAACTGAGTAATATGAAAAATAGATGATATATTTAACAACCTGTGGGGGAAAAGTCTGATTTGTAGCATCTGTCAGTTTCCTTGCTGTAAATATTCTTACTATAGTCAATTTTAATCCACTGTTACTAAGTGGGAAGAGAGCAGTAGTAGCATATCATTACACACAGCTGCTACCACAGAAAAGATATAAGTTTAAAATCACAGATTATATTACAGTGTAGTAAATGATTAGTAAGTGATGAGATTTTAGTACTTATTGCCTTTGCTTAGAATGCAGGTTACATTTTCCTTAAATATAATAATATTTAACAACAGCTCTCCACCCACCATGAGTCTATACGGACTAGCTTCAGCATAATACCTGAAGCCACCCTGAAACTTACCAGGAACACATGCTCAAATATCTGTGTAGGACTATCCATCTGACCAAGGATTACTATCATTTCATTATCTATAAATTCCTTGAATTCCCGCAAGTTGCACACCATTTGCATTTCCAACTCTGTTCGTATCTGAAACGAAAATGACATATTGTACTAATCTCTGTAAAGTCTCCGTACTTCCAATCACGTACCGTTTCTAGCCTCACAATTATGGTTATCCTACTGTTGAGAAGTCAGGGTTTCTTACCTCTTTGGAAGTGATGTTCTCCAAATCCTTCTGCATCATAATCTCCCTTAATTTACTTTTAATTAGCCTTTCTGTTCGCTCACGTTCTGTTGGTCTGAGGACAGAGAAATAATGTATTTTCTTAAAGAGGAAACAAGTTAATGAATATACCATTTTATTATGTTTTCAAACTGGCAAGCTTTGCCTCTATTACCCTCAAATTTATATTGTGGAGGCATGGAAAATGAAAATTTTGCTTTTAAAAGTTTCTTTTAAGAATGTACTGAATACAGCATGTAGAAATTATTACTTGAAGATGTTATATAAATTTTTTTTTTTTTTTTGTACCAGGGATTGAACTGACTACCTCGCACTTGTCAGGCAGGTGCTTATGCTGCTGAGATAATCCCCAGCCCCTGTTATATGTATTTTTAAACCATCAAATACATTCATGTATATAAATCCATGAAGGAGTAAAGACAAGTTAGATATTCTGAATGGAAGTATTCTTGAATGGAAGACACTTCCATACTTTTGTATAAAGCACACCTAGGTATCACTTACTGAGCTAGACTACAATAAATACAGTAGTGGTAGACCCACTTTTAAATTGGGTTTTTGTAGTTTAAGATGCTACTGTATGCTGATAATTCATTTTTGTAGTTCTAAAAAATAGAGAAGCAGGAAGAGTAATCTTGCCTTCTTCAATAAGGCAAATTCTCTCTCAATTGGATTGTAGGGATTAATTACCTACAGTACTTCCATCCAACATGCTTTCCTTTTCATGACAACTGTTACAGTATTATCCTTACTTTACAGATAAAGGAAACAAACATGTTAAAATACATGCTGATGATCATACCAAATGGCAGGAAAACCAAAATGCTGATTCAGCCCATTCTAAGAGTCTACCTACAGGATTCTGTTGTTTTCTGAATCTCCTAAAAATAAAATTACTCTTGGAACTTGAATGTAAAATCAATCTAAGTGGCTAACTGGCCAATTACTAGAAAGGTACTGGCTCAATGTAACTGGATGCTTCTCTCTAAAGGCATTATTTCAAATTATGTAGTAAATGAGTGAAGCTGACCAAAAGCACATTCTGCCTCACCTTTTCCCCATACTTACTAAAGAAAGATATCTGCTCTCTACCTCCTTATTTGGAGATGGAAATAGACTAAGGCTTCAGGCATCCTGCCTGCCCTTGCTGCCTACAGCCTTATCACTGGCTGCAAAAATAGCTTTGGTAATTTCCAAAAATGGATGCTCTAACCCCATAGCTTTGAGGTTCCACATCACTTGGGCTCTTAGCTTCTCATGAACTCTGCAGAATACAAAATATACTAATACCTGAGCCATTTTCCCATCAATCAGCAAAGGTAGCCCTGTCTTGACTAGGAATAAATTTTTTTTTTAATCTCTGCTTCACTTTTCCTTAACATAGCTAATGATAAAAACTAAATGTATAATTTTAGTATTCCATTAAAAAGACTTGGTAAAAACAAATTTTAGGGGCTGGGGTTTTAGCTCAGTGGCATAAGCACTTGCCTTGCAAGCACACGGCCATGAGTTCGATCCCCGGTACCAAAAAAAAAAAAAATTTAGCACTTGTGTGCAAATGTTATATTACCTAGTTTGGTAATATTTCTTTCAATCCTTCATGCTTCTTTGACACAAAGTTGTTTGAGAGTAGACTGACTTAGGTTTCAATTTTACCCCTGCTACTTACTGGTGACGTAACCTTGAAAAGGTTTCTTCTATTCCCCAAGTCTGTTTTCTTTTTAATAAAGTAAAAGCAGTAATAATACTTGTCTCCTGAGATTCTTATGGAGGTCAAATGAGATACCATACATGAAGTTCTGGCATAGCAGTAGATGTATCCTAAAGATATTACATATATATTCCTTCCTCCTTTCATTGGATTTCAAATATAAACTATTCATAAGCCCATGTTGGCATACATCATCCCTGTGTGCTCAGCAGTTCTGGGAGGATGAAGGGGATGGAAAATATATTACAGCACACATACATACTTTTCTTCTTTGTTTTCATGGATAAAATTTGGAAAATATGTAAAAATATAAAGAAAAATATTTCTCTAAATAATTATTAACAGTGTGGCTTATAGCTTCCATGTATTCTTAACAGATAGACATTTATTTATTAAACATATCTAAAACTGGTATGATAGTATGCATAAGAACTAATATTTAATGATGCTTTACTAGATGCTAGGAGCTACCTTTTACATTTCTTTTTGCTCAGGAATGTAGAGAGATTATGAGCAATTTCTTTTATTTGTCAGTTTTTTGGGGGTGTATTATTGTTTCAAAATTCTCTCTAGCTAGATGTCCAGCTCTTTAAAATTCATCAGCCAGGTGTAAAACACAAAATCATGAATAATATTTTCCATAGATTTGTATCTTTACTACTATGGGATCTTGAAAGGACTAGGGTACTGAAAAAGAAGTTCTAGTACTAATAACTTCCAGGGATTGTTTCATGTACATGACTTTTAGAAATTTCACCTTTTTTAGTAAAAAGCATTTACTAGAGTAATGTCTAACTAAAGCCTTTAAAACAAACCATGAACTTTTCCCATAAGACTTTAGGAATCATAAAGCAAAATCCTATTTGTAGGCTCAGACAGCTATTCTTTTCTAGCTTTAGAATACCTTGCAAGCACAGAAAGATTAATTCAGAGAAAAATAAACATTTTGAGTAATCTTCAGAGGAGGAAATAAGTGTAAAAAAATTTCCAAAATAGCTGAAGTTTCAGCACATAATCCTAAAAAGGAAATAAACATCAGCTCCACCTTAGTACTTTATCCAACTTACAGTACACCAGGAAGATTTAATAAAAAATCTCACTGACACAGACTTAAAGCAAAGTGTAGCAGAGTTAAGACTGTCCTTAAAAAAATCTCAACAGAAAGTAAATTTGAATATAAAGTTTAAAATTTGTTTAACAACTCTTCTTTTAAATTGATTGGAAACATCTTACTTTCTTAAGTACTACAAACATCTTCTCACCATTGATTTGCTTACCAAATGCTCTTTTCAGAGATAATGCTAACACAGATTTCAACTCAATTACTTCACATTCAAATTTCAAATAAGTACAATCTAAATAATGGATTTTATGGTACTGGAGTTCTTCACTATGGAGATTCTGGGTGCTCGGGTGTGAAATTCTTCATGTCTTTTCGGGCTACTGGAAGAAAGGGGTTCTTTATGGGTGGCTTCCAGCTGAAGTATGGTATTGACAGTGACTAAGATTGCTGGGTAGTCCCCCAAAGAGGAAACTGGAGAGGAACTTGCTGGGTGGGACATGCAGAGGGGTTTTGCAAGCTGACTTACATGTCTGTGAAGAGTGCTGGAGAGTCAGGTCGATGGGACTGCACGTCTTGCATGGCGTTCCATTCGTTGACTGAGGACTGATCTGAGTTGATATGGCTCTCATAGTAACTCACCCAAGTAAGAAACAGGCTGCCTGGGTAGTAGTTATGGATTCTGGCGACTTCACAAGCCTTGTGTAAACTCTGTAGTGCAGACCTGAAAGATGTGTTGCACTGTAAAATGGGCACTGTATGCTGTGGTTTACCAAAAAGTCAGTAACCCATGCATATTTCAAACTCTTAACTGAAAAATATGTCTAGAAAAATAGACCTATGGGGCTATTTACCTTACAGTTGAGACCATGCTGTGGCTGTTTCTCCAAAAAACTAAAGAGGTCAACAATTTAATATGCAAACATTCATTTCCCTTGGCACAGGATCATGTAAGCCTATATTCTTTATGATTTTTAGATGTTCCATAAGATCAGAGACAGAATTGGCTAAGCTATCAGGACATGTCATTTGATCCATGTCATTTTTGCTGCTTTAGTTTGAGAGTCTCTTTGGACCATTTATTAATCACATAAACTTCCTTCCTTCCTTCCTTCCTTCCTTCCTTCCTTCCTTCCTTCCATCCATCCATCCATCCATCTATCCATCTTTCCCTTGTCTCTCTCTTTCTTTCCTTCTTTCCTTCCTTCCTTCCTTCCTTCCTTCCATTCATCCATCCATCCATCCATCCATCCATCCATCCATCTTTCCCTTGTCTCTCTCCTTCCCTTCCCTTCCCTTCTCCTTCCTTCCTTCCTTCCTTCTTGGTACTAGGAATCTAACTCAGGGCCTTGCGCTTGCCAGGCAGGTGCTGTGCAGCTGAGTTATAACCCTGGTCCATAAATGACTTCCTATGAACAGTTTTGGTCATTCTAAAACTAATGAAACAGTCTATTTTTTGCTAAAAACAAAGTTGCAGAATCTTTACAAAGGAATGCTTTTTAGAGCTGGAAGTGATGGTACATAGCTGTAATTGCAGCATTAAGGAAGTTAAAACAGGAGGATTATGAGTTTGAGGTCAGCCTGGGCTAAACAGTGAGACTGTCTCAAAAACCAAAAATAGTGGCACATGCCTGTCATTCCAGCTCTCGGTAGGCTGAGGCAGGAGGATTGCCAAGAGTTCAAGGTCAGTCTAGGCTACATAGTGATTTCAAGGCCAGCCATCCTGAGCAACACAGTGAGACCTTATTCTAAAAAGCTAAAACAGGCTTTCTATTACTCAATGTCAGTCAAATTCTTAAGAATCTGTTTCATTACACAGATTCAAAGGTAAGGATTTGTGTTAGTGTTACACATAGGCTAATCACTGTGTGTTTTCTTTAAACTTGCTGCAATTGCCCTATGATACACTCAAGATATTTCAGAGGGGAGGGGAAGGTTAAACTCTTTTTCAAGCTCCTTTACTTCTTAGTTTACTTTGCCACCTTCTATCCATGCCTTTTGGTTATTTCTACTACAGAACAGGCAGCTGAATGAGAAACTGAAATTTAAATCCCTGTCTAGGGGATGAATTCTGAACTAAGAGTCTTGTCGCATCATTTTCTGATTATATCAGATCATTTTCCAGATAATAAAAAAGAATGAGTCTATTTTGTCTAAATGAATGAGAAACTCTCAGGTCAGTTATGCACCCTCTCTAAAGCCTCAGTGTTCCTACCCGTAGGAGGCCAACAATATTATTTTGGGATGTTGGTGTAATGATTAAATATAACCCATGTAAAGCACCTGGCATAATGCTTGGCACATAGTAAATAACTCAAAAGTGTCAGTAAAGGTTATGAACAACAACATTTTCTCTAGCTTTTATTTGTATTGTGCAAATACTATGCACAGTTTAAATGGAAATTTCTCTCTCTATAATATAATTTTGTCAGTGTTATCCCTGATTATCTCAAAAAATCAAAAGCTAATGCACAGCTCAAGGTATTCTAAACTGAGTGTGATTGCACATGCCATAATCCCAGTACTCTGGGAGACTGAGGTAAAAGGATTGTAAAACTGAACAGTCTGGGCAACTCAGCAACTTAATAAGAACCTAAGATCCTGTCTCAAGATAAAAAAATGACTGGGGATGTACCTCAATGTAAAGGCTCTGCAGCTTAATCACCAGCAAGACACACAGACACAGACACAGACACACACACACAGTGAAGTTATGGACTTGACTCTTAGCTAAGTAACTTGGTTGATATGTCCCCATAAAACTCAGTCCAACCAGATACCTAATACATTGTTTCTTTCAGAGCCTAAAAATACCTCTAAATTTTCCTTACTCACCAGTGCTCAAGGCCTTCCTCTATGACAATTTAAAAATTGCTCTTCTAGGTCATCTTTAACTATGATATCTACACAAACAGATCACAACAAATCCAATAGGCACTAACAATCATACAGCATTTCATAGTGCATTGTATCATGTCAAATACCACTTCTCACAAAATACTGGTCTTATATAAAAAAACAGAAGAGTTTAAAAAACACTTTTAGAGATAATAAAAGTCATCTTACCACATTGCCTGCACAGATACTGGTTTGAAAATGTGAACTCTGTTATCTGTTGAAACGCTGAATCCACTAAGAACAAAACAGAACAAGACAGAAATTCACAAATGAGGATAAATTATTTCAATTGTAAGTCTTCAAAGTTGTTTCCAGGCTAGCAACAGCTGGTTTAAAAGAAATAATCATTATATATTTCATAGTGAACTAGAGCATAGGATTTGACTGAAAAGCTTCAACAAACTGTTTCATTTTTATCTACCAGACAAAAATAAATGGAATCCCACACTGAAGTTATGGGATTATATACAGTTTCCCAGGTGTAGCTACTGTCAAACTGTTCTGCTGTGTACTTTTATTTGGAAATTTTGTGGCTCTTAGCAAACCTGACCCTAGTTTTATAAACTGGAGCAAATATCTCAATCTCTTGGGCATGCATTTTAAAAACACTAGGAGCTGGGGGAGATGGGGTCGCCGGAAAGAACTGGCATAGGAAAGAGGTTATACTGTAGGCTGATGGCTGGCAGAGGCCGCAAGGGGTTATTTGGAACAGAACACATCATCTTCCAAGAGAGCGCTCCAACAGTGCCACTTGCTTAGATTAAAGAGTGAGCCAAAAAACTACCACTTCTTTGTCTGGATTCTTACCATAGCTGGCCTAAAAGAAAAGAAGTGAGAGACTCTGGCAAGTTGTATTTTTATTCTACTTTATGAAACAGGAGTTTAAAAGGGCTCATTAAGAAGCTGACATGTCAGTTCAGTTGGGCACACTGGGCCTCCCATTCAACTGAATGAATGGGTCACTAAGATGGAACACCACCCCTTGGCTTTCTGTAGAAGAATAAAAAGGGAAAGCTCTTACCCATCACCATCCAAATGAATTAGGGTGTCACTCCAGAGAGGCAGGACTAAACCCATGGTACAAGTGCTACTGCAAGATAAGAAATAGTCCACAAGTTACTTCCTGTTATTGTGGGAAGTAGTCTTTTGTTCATTAACTTTTTTTTTTGGTCTTTTTGAGAAAGGGTCTCACTATGCAGTTTAGGCTGGCCTTGAGCTCACTTTGTAGCTCAGCCTGGTCTCAAACTTGCAACAATCCTCCTGCCTCAACCTCTGCAGTGCTGGGATTACAGGCATGTGCCACCACACCTGGTTAGTTCATTAACTCTTTCAACAAAGAATAAACCTCTAAAGGCAAAAATGTGGTCTATTAGGATGGAGAAATTCTTTTCACATTACTGCTAATCCTATATATTTCTCAGCAGCTACTGAAAAGAGATTGTTAGTCAGTTCCTTCCATGTGCTGAACAGTCAGTTCCTTATATGTGCTGTTGAAGTGAGCAGTTAGTCAGCTTCTGACATATTTCATAAACAAAACTTACTGAATGAGATTCCTGTATTGCTGTTTTACAAACGGGCTACTATCTTAAAACAAAACAAAAAAACCCCAAAAAACAAACAAACAAAAAACGCCCTGGTGAGTGCTGCTAACTTACATTTGGTAGCTCTTAGTCCAAGGGATAGAATCTAACTCAATTCCAAAGACTGGTTCTTAGTGGGGCGTGGTGGTATACATCTGTAATTCCAGCACTTGGGAGGCAGAGGCAGGACTGCTGCAAATTCAGACCAGCCTGGGCTACATAGCAAGTTCAAGGCCAGTCTGAAGTACAGTCTGAAGAGAGACCCTGTTTCAAAAATCAAAACAAACAAACAAACAAACAAACAGGACCTTTTTTTGTCTGTGTTGGTAGTGTAGTGGTAAGCATTAGCTGCCATCCAAGGATTGTTTCTTTTTTTTCTTTTTCTTACTGGGAATTGAACTCAGGGCCTCACAATGTCTAGACTACGCCCCCGCCCCATTTAAATTTATATTTTGAGAAAAGGTCTTGTTAAGTTCCCCAGGCTGGTCTCAAACTTTCGATCCTTTCGCCTCACTCTTTACATTTAATTTCAGTTCATTTTTAGACTACTGAGTATGTTCTGATGTTCAAAATGTTTATGTAAACCTCAGAATTAGAACTGAACAAATCACATATTCCAAAATTTTCAGTAACTTAATGTTCTTGGCGTTAAGTAATCCTTGGACTAGCTGGGTCCTATGGCAGATTTCTGTAATCCCAGCTATCCAGATGGCTGAGGCAGGAGGATTACAAATTGGAGGCCAACCCTGGTAATTTAGTGAGTCCCTGTCTCAAAAACAAAACAAAACAAAACAAAACAAAACAAAACAAAACAAAACAAAACAAAACGGCTGAGGATGTTAGCTCAAGCATATAGCATGTGCCTAGCAAATGTGAGGCCCTGGGTCAATTCCCAGTATGGCAAAATATAACACTCTCTCTCTCTCTCTCTCTCTCTCATCTCAAAATAGGCTAAAGGACATGGCTGTACCATATCTGAAGAACTACTTGTACTTTTCATAAACAATCTGGGTTCTGCTTTGGCTGAATACTATTCTGAAACATTAATTTTTTTATATTTTCAGATATGAAATAATATATATTTCTTCAATAACTGAGATGGAAGTGACATTAAATTATGTGAGCAACAGTATTTCTCCTCCTGTTCAAGGGCTCATTCAAGCAGCAGATCTATGGGAATTTCATAGTACATATCATTTACTGAGCAGAATGAAAACTAGCTTCTAGCTTCCCTATTCCATTTTTGTCTTCTACCAGCTAAAATTTCTATCTGTTAGTGGGGTTCTTGTCACATATAGGCAGGACTATCATAGCATATAGATATGGTTCATTAAGGATAAATTGGGTATCCATTTGCATTCTCTCTGGTAGAGTTTATAACAAAGCCAAAGAGATAAGATTAGACACCTGATTACTCACACTCTGGGTTGGAATAATCTGAATCACTGCCTTCAGTCCTTAGGGGAAGACTCAACTGAAATTTCTATGCAGCTCTAGGTTTTCAAGAGAAGGGTCAGGAAGGACTGAACAAAGGAAATACGATCAAGAACAGTTCTATCTAACTGAATTTTCTGCAATAATGGCAATGTTTTATATATTTACTGTTTCACAGGGGAGCCACTAGCCACATACTGCTACTGAGTACTTACAATGTGGCTACTTCCTATGACTGAGAAAGTGACATATTAATTCTATTTAGGTACGTATCATTATCTTTTATTTAAATATCCACAGATGGTTAGTGGTAAATGTTATTAGAGAGTACAAATCAAGAGAGGAAAACCCAAATCAAGAGTTCCTAAACCCCTAATGTAGACAAGGTTGGTGCTTTTATAGAAAAAGGAAAAGTTATTGCTAAAGAAGTGTTGTTTAGATAACTGAAGGGGAAAGCTTCCCAAACTGGTTTACAAGCCTGAGTAAATTGAGAGCATAGGATTATATGCTATAAGTGATTTACAGGCTGATAACTCTGGGTTTGTGATCCCTGTGAATCCACAAGTCATTTTCATGGTGATGTCTCTGTCTAAACTCAGGTAAACATTGGTTTGGAAAACTTTTGAGAGATAATGAGATTTTTCTGTCCCATCCCCCAACATCAGGACAATCAGAATCATTCCCATCCTTTTTTTGTGGCTAAATTCCCCCAGGCCTGGGTCACACCCCTACCTAGTCCACAATTCCATTCTAGTCCTCAACCAGGAAGTCAATGCTCTGAGACATCTGGCAGGATTTCCTGTGCCTTATTATCTCAGAGTATAAAGATCTGCTTAGCAGCCACATTCCACAGTCTTCCCAAGGTTTCTCCTCAACCAGTGAGAAAAGAAAAAGAGCTTCAAACTTTAAGGACAATAAAAACAAAACGACCAACAAAAGCCAAAACCTTCTTAGCCACAGGATGTAAAGCATAGCTAAGTCCAAAGATGCATGATTATAAAAGGTTCTGTTTTGGGTTTAAGGAACCATCCCCCACTGTTATTTAGCTTTGAAAAAAGAAAAAGCAGGCATAAAGGCTTTTTCATGTCTTGTACTTTTAAAAAAGAACCATATAAGATGTTTTGTAATAGTCAAAAGGCAACAATAACGGGTTATTTTTTGTGGTACCATACCTGTCATTAGAAGAGAAATCCATTCCTAGGACAATGCTTTCTTCGGTGTCTTGTCTACCGTTAGTTGAAACCACTACCATATAGCGTGTTCTATTTTGGTAAGTACTTTCCAGTCTCACAGCCTAGAAGATAACAGACAACAGAGAAATTAAGTTTAGAAGAAGAAATTTTAGATGATTTAAACCTTTTTGATCAGCCTGCTGTCTCCCCTCCCTTCTTTCCTTTTCCTTCTTTCTACCTCTTCCATCTTTTTTTCTGGTACTAGAGATTGACATTCTACCACTGAGCTACATCCCCAGTCCTTTTCTAAATTTTAAGTTTGGGTCTTGCTAAATTGCCCAGTCTGACTTTGAATCCATGATCCTCCTGTCTCAGCCTCCTCAGCACCTGGAATTACAGTCATGTGTGACTATGTCCTGACAGTTACACACTGTGTTTTTTTTTTTAAGCATTCTTTGTTCTTCACTGACTATTTCTCTATTGTCTTCCCATCCTCTGTTTCACTGATAATCTCGCTTCCCTATAGCATCCATATTTCTTTCCCTTTCATTTTGCACAAAACTCTATGAAGTTCTTCTCTCCTTGATCTCTGAATTTGTATCTTAAGGTAATGCTAGAAAATATTTATGTCTTAATTCTGGGGAAAAGCTATTGATCGCCCCACCCACCCACCCCAAGTATAGTTTAAGAGAAGAGCAGTAAAAACCAGCTTTGCATTACAATCATTTTTCTCTGCCAACCTCAGGGAGGTCATAACATATGTAAAGTGATTCTGTTTCATTAACATCTTAAAACATACTAAGGAAGGCAGCAGAGTCAGTAGTTAGGATATCTAAATTCAAATCCTAGCTCAAACTAGCATTACACACTTGTAATCTCAACTGGTTAAAAGGCTGAGACTGAGGCAGGAGGATATCAAGTTCCAGATCTGCTAGGAAAATTGAGATTCTGTTGCAAAATAAAACTTAATAGAAGGTCTGGGGATGTAGCAGTCACAAAGCTTGAGTTCAATCCCTAGTATCACACACATACAAAGACATCAACTCATACACTAACCATAAATCTTTTAGCAAGTTACTAAATGAACTGCAGGTAGGTATAACACTTACCTGTTATCTTAAGAGTCTTATGAAATAATGAATGTAAAGTACACTGGTTTGCATACAGTAATGAGCATCTCAGAAGAGAAACATAGTTCCAATCCATCAACTGACTCACGATATTTGTTACATAAATGTCTGTTATTAGTATAATTTATAACAACTGGAAGAACATGTTTGAAAGACTGAGGGGAATATGAAAAATACAAATGTAAGTAAGGGTGTTAAAGATGCAATTCCCACAATTCTATGAATTAAATTGGAAACTGAATCCAGGGCCTTTGCACTGAGCTATACTTCCAGGTTTTTTTTTTTTTTTCCTTTGTTTTTGAGACAGGGTCTCATTTTGTAGTGCAGGCTGGTCTTGAACTCCCAGTGATCCTCCTCTCTAAGCCTTTCGAGAGCTAGAATTACAGGTGCGTGCCACCATGCCCAGTCCAGCCATATTTTATTTTTATTTTGAGACAAGATCTCACCAAGTGGCTAAGATGCCCAGGTTAGGAATACACTTGAGATTCTCTTAACTCAACCACCCAATTGTGCTGGGACTATAGGCACGTACCACTATGCCCAGCCTACACTAAATTTGTGCACATTTATAAACTAGAAGATTTTCAATGATAATTAAAGGAGAGTGTTTTTTGAGAAGCTTCTCACTTTTTTTTTTTTTGGTCAAAAGGTTTTAGTTTATTGTTTATTTGTTATTTATTTGCTTGGTTTTGTTTAGTTTGTTGTTTAAAACAGGATCCCAGGGATATAGCTCAGTGGCACAGCACCTGCCTGGCAAATGCAAGGTTCTTCTGAGTTTGATTCCTGGTAAAAAAACAAAACAAACAAATAAACAAAAAACAGGACTGCATTGTGTAGCCTAGGTTAGCTTTGAACTCACTATGTAGCCCAGGCTGGTCTCGAACTCACGGTGATCCTCCTGCCTCAGCCTCCCAAGTGCTGGGGTTACAGGCATGCCTTACCATGCCCAGCTATTTGTTTTAAAAGTATTTTCAGAAAATTTGAATACAGTTAAGGTTTTAAGATGAAATTAGGGATTCACCGTTAAGTATGGCAATAGTACAATGGTTAATGTTTTACTTAAATATTTCTAATGAAATGATAGTATGTCTGTGTTTTACTTTAAAATATTCCAGTGAGGTGGGGGGAAGGAGGGAATAGATGAAAGAATCCAGGTAAAATGCTGATGGTTATTAAACCTAAGTAATGAGTTTTAAGAACATACTTATTACTTTGGTATGTCTGGAAATTTTCTTAAGAAGTTTAAAATGATAGTAAGCCTTAAAAATAAAGTAAAATGACTTCAGAAAACCTTCATGTGAAATATTTCCTATACATATACTGTATATATTATAATAACAGTACAATAGGTGAGGAATCAACAGTAGAAGAGACATGATCTTTGCCTTCATGGAATGTTCAGTCTACTCTTGTTATCTGTCAGTAACAGTAACAGTAAGAAGACAGATGCTTTGAAACCATGAAAATGTGCTCTGGAGGCAATTTCTTCTATATAAAACAACTCCCGAGCTTCATCTCAGAAGAGAAACATAGTTCCAATCTATCAACTGACTCAAGATATTTGTTAAAGATTTCTATTTGGAGTTCTTTAAGCTGGCCTTATTGGAGTCTCCTTCCCCTTATCTCTGTCAGTATTCTCAGGTGGACAAAGAAAAAAATAGGCATAATTACATAGTTCAAATGACCCATTTAGCAAGGCAGAGATAAGACTCCAATGGCTATCTCTGTGTTTCTCTCTCTCTCTCTCTCTCTGGAATTTAACTCAGGACCTTGCACTTTGCCAGGCAGATGCTTGTGCCACTGAGCTATATCCCCAGCCCCTCTGTGTCTGTTCTTGATACTCCCAGCCAGAGAGGTGCAAACAGCAGAAGTGGCTATATAAAGCTTGCTTCTAATAAGAGCTAATATAACAAGAAGGTAATGCCTTTCATTTAGATGCCAAATGCACGTTGCTAACTTTACGTTCCAGGAAGAATGGAACATTTGAGATCAAATTCACTTATGAGAAACTAAGAGGAACTAACATTTAAAAGGACTAAATTCTAGACCTAGTCAGCTGGGATGGAGGAAGAAGTATTAAACACACAGAGCTATGGGTAATAGGAACTGTACATGAAATAGACTTAGAGGCAGCACTGACTCTATTCTCTAACTGTAGAAACACTCCAAAAATGTTTAATTAACTAGACAACTTGATGCAAGTAAACTAGTATTTCTATGATCTCAGACACTATTGCATACTAAAACTTAGACATGCCTTAGCAGGTTTTGAGCTAACTGTTCAGATTTCTGAATATGTTAAGAGGCTTTTTAAAAAATCCTTTGTCAAGGTTCTGAGAATTTCTGGCCAGGTTCAAGTACAAATGGCATGAAAAAAACTGAACTGTGCTTCTGACAATTTATCTATAGCTCTTATAACAACCAGTGGCAACCAATTGGCCATTTCAAAGCTGATAAAAGGAAAAAAAAGTCTTCATAAATATTATTTGTAATAGAAGATATCAGGCCAAATTAGGAGTGGGCAGCAAATTTTTTGCAAGTAATATTCAGTATAAACATTAGTTGTCTCTTTTTATATATGTATTTTTTGGTGGTGCTGGAATTCCAACCCACAGTCTCATATTTTTTAGGCAAGTGCTCTATCACAGAGCTAAACCCCTGGCTCTAGTTGTTTCTTTTTTTTTTTTTTGGTACCAGGGATTGAACTCACGACCATGTGCTTGCAAGGGAGGTGCTTATGCCACTGAGCTTAATCTCCAGCCCCTCTAGTTGTTTCTTGATATTATTTATTTATAAGATCAATAACAAACCCCAAGACCCACGGGAAAAGATCTCACATTGCATTATGCTTGAATACCAGGCATATCTCAGATCGATTTAAATTCAAGTTTCTTAGAAGAATTTCACCATGACATTTCTTTGAATTTGCTCACAGCTCTCTAATAGTATCTACAATAGTTAATAAATTTTTATTAAAGGAGAGCTTTATTGAGGAGATCAGGAATCATGATGTAACTCAACACTACATCTTACTTTGAAGGATAAGGTGAAATCTTTAAAGAAAAAATTCTGAAATTACAGACCTGAGAATTCCTTGCAAACTTTAAGTTTCTATGTTAAGGAATTAAGAGTGTATATACCATAAATACAAAGAAAAATCTAATCCTTCCTCCCCCACTTGAAATTTAGTTAATATTCCTCAGCTAAGGAAAAGATTAGCAAAAACAAATATTTGAATTTATCATATCAATATATAAATCTAATTTATCATATCGATCAGTTTTTATGTATTACCCTATAATGAAAATAACACCACTTCTAATGTTTTCTCGGTTTCCAGATTTAGGAATAAATGACTGGAACAAGAATGTCAAGATTGGTTAGATTAAAAATTAAACAACTTATTGAAAGAAATGTCCTTTTTTGGGTACTGGAAATCAAACTCAGGACTTCGCACTTGCCAGGCAGGTGCTATGCCACTGAGCTATATCCTTGGCCCAGAAATGTCCTTTCTAATTGTCCAAACAATACAACTTTTTGGATGTTAAAACTTGAGAGGCAACAGTGACTGAGATAAGCTTTCTAAGAAAGTTCATTTATTGTCTAAATTTGGAATACTACTTCAGGTTTCAAGTGAATTGGATCCAGGAATCTTAGGACTGAGGTAGATCAGAAATCATTTCTTGCCTCTGCTTATTCCTAAAGATAAGTACACAACCTGTTCTCAAAGCTCATCATTTAAAAAATGATGTTAAAATTTCTCTATTTACGTTATATATTTAGCCTAAGTATAAGCTATTCAAACCCCAATGGGCACAAGTTTTTCTCATCAGCATTATCTATTATTAGGAAACAGTCTTCCTTAAACTTTCACTGCATTTTGCCTTCAATTTTCTTTTACTGACAATCTTACAACATGCCTCTGCATATATGCAATGTTTATCTCCACAGAAGCTTCATTATAAAGATCTAATGTCTAGACAGGCAGCTCACCCAATCCATTAGACAGAAAGGATTCAAAAGTATGTAAATACTAAATTTTAGCCAAAAGAAAAAAGCAAAGTGAAAGGAGTAAAATATACTTTATATGTAACACTAATCAGCAAAGAACATCATCTTTCAAGGAATTAGTTTGAGGAAGTCTCAATTTAAAGAAAGTCTGTATATGAGATTCTTAAAGTGAAATTAATAAATTATATTCTAAGTGTAGCCATTAAAAACCATGATTTGGCCAGGGATTTAGCTCAGTGGCACAAGCACCTACCTGGCAAGCACAAAGTCATGAGTTCAATATTCGATACCAAAAAACAAAACAAAACAAAACAGAACAAAATAAAGCAAAACACCACGATCTGCCAGGGATGATGGTAGATGCCTATATTCCTAGCAACTTGGGAGGCTGAGTCAGGAAGATTGCTGATTCAAAGCCATCCTGGGCTACATAGTAGGACACTGCCTCAAAAAAGAAAAGAAAAAAAAAAGGGCTGAGAGTATAGCTCAGTGGTAGAATGCCTGCAGAATTCCATTACCTCAAAACAAACAAGCAAACAATCACAAGTTAATGAGCGTGCACCATGATTTAAAGCCTAGGGATATAGGTCAGGGGCAGAGAGCTCACCCAGTATGTACAAGACCCTGGGGTCAATCCTTAGCACCAACGATAAAAAAAAACCAAAAAACAAAAAACAACTCTGTGCTTTATTTACTCACATGGAAAGATGGAAAGATACCCATGATAAACTCTGAAAGGGCAGGTCACAAAACCGCATTTTTGAAAAACAAAAAACCAAAAACAAAACCACAGTGACCATGTGTTGGTACATTCTGGCTTGTATGCTTTTTCTCTGTCTCTGTTTCTCATTCTGCTCTTCCTGTACAAACACACACACACACAAATGGAAGGATACTTATCTAAATTGCTAAGAATGGCTTTCTTAGAGTAGGATAGGTGATTTCACCTTTATAACTTTCTGAATTGTCTGATTTAAGAAAAAAATCCTACACAAGATATTTATACCTAGAAAACAATAAACATTTCCAAAATAAACATTCTGGGGGAAAAGTAACACACAGCACTCTTCCCCTGAGCTAAATCCTCGGACCCCATTTTCTTAGCACTAGTTAAGATCATTATTGAAGTTATTTTGAATGTCCTGAAAATTACTAATTTCCCGGTCTTTTAAAAAAATCAGATGGGTCTTTGAAGAGAATGCAAAACCAGCTCCTTATTGGAGCAGCTAATGTTCCTAAAGTTCATTTTGAATACTTAGCTTTGAAAAGCAGCACTTCCCTGGATAAAAAGGTTGGTTTTATTTTCAATGCTTAAAGAAAATATGGGATATAGTTGGGTTATTAAAAAAAGGAAAGGGTTTTCAGTTGACTATCAAACTTTTAACCTTAAGCACAAGTCTCAAGAATTTTAGCATTTCTAATTGAACTCAAAACAAAAGCCTTTGCTTTGAGTCTACAAATGCTCCATTGAGTTAGAAAAACGCTAATTTGTCCAAAATCATACAATGCATTCACTCATTTTCTTGAAGATGACTCACTCAATAATCTGAAACATAATGACTATGTGTGCATAATAATTCAAAACAACTGTAAATGGGCTTGTCATTTTAACACTGAATTTAGAGGCATCAGTTATATTTCCTAAATTTATATTTTAAAAATATAAAGCACCTGAAACAACATACTTTAGTTTGAAGAGAGATTTAATTGCCAACTCTGCCTTCTTAAGTGCATGTTTCATGTTCTTTCAGTCTCTTCTAGTTTAATATCCAAAGAGTCAAAGCAGAAAGACATCAATAAGAAAAAGATACAAATGAATGATGATAGACTTCAGCTTTAGCTTTAGCAAACCAAAGAATTCTTTGGAAGCTGTCAGCAAATATCTATTAGGCATCTAGTATATCACTCTAGTATGCCCACTGTTACTAGTTTTAGTGGAGTTGTACTTAGTGATTTCTGGGCCAGAAGAATCAACATCATTTGGAATCTTATTAGGAATACAAATTATTGCAGCCTAACTCTGAACAAAGCTTAGTAACTAATGATTTAGAAAACTAATGCCGGTTGTGGTGGTGCATGCCTGTAAATCCAGCACTAGGGAGGCTGAGGCAGGGGGATCTCTGTGAGTTCCAGGCTGGCCTGAGCTACAAAGTGAGTTCAAGGCCAGCCTGAACTGCATCGTGAAACTCTGTCTCAAAAAGACAAGACAAAACCCAAAAACCCAACAACCAACCAAACAACAAAACAAAACAAAACTGTAAGTGATTCCAAAGTCTGAAAGTCACTGCTTTAGATATTAATGCTGTAAGAACTGTATTCACCTGCCCTTATCCATTTTTAAAAGAACTGTTTGAGAAAGAAGTACAATCTTGGATTACAAATAACTTGTTCTGCAAATGTTCTGTAAGATGAGCAAACATTTTAAATAAATTTAAACTTGATAAACGAGTAATATCTTGCAATAGGAGTAGTACTTGTTGCCAAATGTCACATGATCACAACTGAGCCAATGCACTATTCTGCCCCCAAGAGGGACTGTGGGTGATCTCCTCAAAATAGTAAGAGGTTATGGAGATCTTGCCTGCAGAGCAGCAGGAGAAAACAGTGGGGGACTCTCACTTCAAATGAGAAGTGTAAAATATGAGAAACAGTGCAAAATTTTGTAGAAAAGCACCATCCAAACAAGGCTGTAGCAGTGTGAGCGATGAATCTGTTCAACAACAATGTAATGTCACTTTTCTGCAAAATCCTCAAAAGGAGGCACAACTAAATATAGTTGGGTAGTTTTGTTAAAGTTGTACAAGGAAAGTATTCCAGTGAGCCAGTAGATAGGAGTGATTCCACTGGTGGTAGTCAGAACTGTCCTACACTATAACCTTCTCTGTCTTCCCCACACCAATAACAAAGGCTTTCAAAGGTAAGTGCAGGTTATTTTTCTTTATATTTTGCATTTTCTTTATTATTTTGAATTATATAACAATTTTAAAATCATTTTTATATGAATATTTTTGGGTTGTAGAATGAATTACCTGAGTTTCCATTGCTTCTTACGGGGAAATTCTCTTTGATAAACAAATGCTTTGGATTACAAATATGTTTCCAAAATGAATTATGCTCATGAACCAGGGTTTTATTTATCAAGAAATTCAGGCAAAATTTACATAAATATTTAATATTCCTTTTAGACCAGGACATAAAGTTATTTAAACTTATGAAATGGTAAAAATTAAGATATAAATGAAAAGATTCCTTTAAATATTAGAGTCTCTAAACATCAATTTGTGGTCATGTGAAAAAAAGGCAATAGAAAGCATTTGAGAGGAAAGAATGTAAAATTTAAGCACGGAATGAGTACATAACAGAGATTACCATAGAGATTAGAGGCTAATGTGTCTATGGCTCTCACTCAATTTTCCTACCTTTCTCCCTTTGATACTTTCTTTTTTTGGTGTTAGAAATCAAATTTGCTATGCAAGTATTCAACCACTGAGCTACATCCTCAGCCTTCTCACTCACTCTCTAAGTAACTCTAGAAGAGTTCATGACCACATTCTTAGATAATTAGAGTAACTATTCATAGACCTCCTCTCCCTCCTCTCTACTCTGTATTATCTTTGGGATATTCTTCCTTCCTTAAATCCTGTGGCTGTCTTATTTCATTGTTTGGCTCAAAAACCTATAATGTTTCCCCTGGGCATGGTGGTATACCCTACAATCCCAGGTACTTGGGAAGCTTAGGCAGGAGGATAATAAATTTGAGGCTGGCCTGGGCAATCCTATCTCAAAAAATAAAAAGGGCTAGGGATGTAGCACTCCTAGGTTCAATTTCAAGTACCTAAAGGAACTCCCTCCCCCACAAAACCCTGTAATGTTTCTTACTGAAGAGGGAGAGGTACTACTTCTAGTTAGTAATCAAGGAAGTCAGTTCAGAGAAGTAAATGAGAGAAGTCAGTCCTGTGAATACTAAGAGTGTAAAAGTACTTTTTAATTTTCACAAGGAAACATGCTCATCTCATTTTTCTTATTTTATTATAGTTGTTACAATAAAAAACAAACTGCAGAAATGATGACAAATGGTGACTGATGCTTGACTTTAAGTATTTAGGAGACAAAGGATATGTGGGGGTTATGATAAATAAGAATCTACGCCGAAACTCTTTGCAGTACAGGCTGGCCAAGTTTTTCACGTGAGAATAAAATCCCAGGCTGCCAGATATTCTTGACTGCTTAAGATGTAAATATGGATTGCTTTTCTTTGTTCTTTTTCCTATGTGGTGCCAAGGATCAAATCCAGGGCCTTATGCATGGTAAGAAAGTTCTCTAACTCTGAGCTATACCCTAGACCTCAAAATTGCATTTCTGTATAAAGGCACCCTGCTTTAAACTTCTTGCTAATATTAAAATAAAAAATATTGTGCGGAGCATGGTAGTGTATGCCTATAATCCCAGCACTATAAGAGGCTGAGACCGGAGTGAGGCTGATTAGGGTATGGCAGACTGGCTGAGGAAATAGGTGTGACCTGTTAATTGCAAAATTCCAGAACACATGCTCAGAACACTTCTCAAAGCCTCTCATGTGGACTTCTCAGGAGAACACAAGCAGTTTTGGGTATGATTACCTTAGACTTGACATCAGCTGAGGAGTAGGAGATGCCACTGAGATCTCTGCTACTATATTCTCTCTTGCACAGTAGTCCACTTACACTGTAGAGTGTAACTTTTTCCTAATTTTAATTGGCCCAAACTTGCTCTGCAGAGCCCTTTTTTTTAAACCTTTAATAAATATAAAAGCTCACTATCTTTTGCACTTGGTTTTGTCCAATTTTTTGTCCAAGACACAAAGAACCTAGAAACTACGTCCAGCATCCAAAACCCAGTAATATATGTAGTGAGCCAGCAAGGAGATAAGGGCCTTTTAGGCATTTGTTTGTTTTTTGTCTCTAAAATCTTGAGCCAAGAAGGTTTCTTTGCTCCTTTCTTTCCTTTAAGATGGAGAATTCAGGAAGCTTTTTCATGGTGCCAGGAACAGTTTCTTAATGTGTCCCACCATTCGGGATGGGGAGGGACAGTGTTATGGCCTCTGTGTTTTTCCCAGCTGGTAAGAGGCCTACAGGTCTACCTCAAGTTTATGATCACTCTTCTTTCTTCTCTTTCCTATTTTTGGTCAGTCATTATGGGTACAAGTCAGTAAAGAGCTGCCAGTAAACAGCTGTTATTAACCCAGTCATTGAACAGACTGTTTAGTTTCCATGTGTGTGACCTAGAGTTTAGTATGTTTTTCTGTTCTCATATTTCTGTTGTCCATGATACTTGGCTCAGCTTTCTTAATTTTTTGGGGAAAAATAGTTATTGGTAAATGCGTCAACTGCTTAAATAGCCACCTACCCCAGTTTATTCCTTTTTGTGCTCAAAGCTTCATCTCCTTTTTCCTCTCACAGTCTTTTATCACTGGGTATTACTAGTAAACTGCTTTCTCAGAGCCTTACTTTATTGCTTTCTGTCATGACTGGCAGTCATTTTGGTTCATCATGTGAATTAGTCATATGGGTTGGCCATTTTGGTTTGTCATTCTGGTTCATCCTGTGGGTTGGCTGCATAGATTTAGCCATGTTTGTTGGTCATTTTAGTTGGACATGTGGGTTGTCTACAAGGTTCTGCCATGTTTATTTGCCTTTTTCTTCTTTTTTCAACTAGCCTCATGGTCACCATGACATCTCATTCTTGTAGATAGGAGGTAAGCCTCTGGTTTTTATGTGGGCCTCCTGCCGTCTTCTCTTCTGAAACAGGTTAGATTCCCTACTCATTTCTTCTAACAGAAATTCAGGAAATTTAGAAACATATGCCTGATAACTTGAGCAGAATAAAGGAACAACCAGTAAAACTCAACTTAAGTGGCTCTGAGCATGCACAAGTAGTCATCCTTATTCTTAGAACATTTAAAGATTTTTTTCAGGTTTTTTTTTTTTTTTTTTTTTGTCTTTTTGAGACAGGGTCTTGCTATGCAGTTCAGGCTGGCCTTGAGCTCACTTTGTAGCCCAGGCTGGTCTCGAACTCGCAACGATCCTCCTGCCTCAGCCTCCCGACTGCTGGGATTACAGTCATGAGCCACCATGCCCGGCAGGTTTTTCTTTTAAAGGGGTTTCTATCTACTATCTCTCTCTCTCTCTCTCTTTTTTTTTTCTTTGAGACAAGGTCTCGCAGTATAGCTGGTCTTGAACTCACTATGTAGCTCAAACTGGCCTTGAACACATGGCGATCCTCTCGAGTGTTGGGATTACAGGTATGTATCACCATGCCAGGCTTTCTATCTACTGTTTTAAACAAAGAACTAAAGTTTTATTATTGGAGAAAATGGAGAGAATATCTCTCAGGTGGCCAAGGAAGCCCCTAGGAGGGCTCTGCTTTTCTCTCTAGCGAGTCAGTGGACTACAATCTAAGGAAGTCCAGGAGGGGGAATTCTGCCCTAATTTCTTAAGAGTGTATTGTTTCTTAAGTGGCTAAGTGAATCCCCACATGTGGGGGGGGGGCTATCCTGATCTAAGAGAGTCCCCCAGAATGATCTGACTCTAAAGGATGCATAGTGGGTAACAAGGTATAGAGATTTCTAAGGGAAAAAATAAGACACTGGTTTTGCTTGTTTCACCAGACATCTGGTAGTATAATTAAGTCTCATGGAAAATGCTCCAGGGATTCAATGGACCTACATCCTGTGGTGGATGCCCTGTAAAGGATCCTAGACCTAGTTTTTTCCTCTCTCTCACAGTCACACAGATAGCTAATTGGAGCCCCAAGGGTTCCAGCTTTGTCTTTACAACTTATCTTCTATTGCAAGACTGTTTGGATTCAGTATGAACTGTGAAATAGAAATAGATGGATACAGAATGGCAGTCTAATTTATAAAACTATTCTTCAATTAGATCTTTTTGACAAAATGCAAGGAAATGGTGTGAAATTCCTTACACTCAGGCTTTTATGGTTCTCTGGGAAGGACGAAGGACTATGGTATTTAAAGAGGTCTCTAAAGAAAAAAAACTGGTGTCTTTGGTGATTTTGTCCTCAGATATCTACTTGTCTCTCATGAGGATATCAACCTGTCTCACTGGATTTCACCAGAGTTTAGCCCCTTCCTGTTGCTGAGATAAAATAGTCACTGCTCAAAGTTATGGGAGGGAGCATTTATTTAGCTCACATTTTGTAAAGGTTTCAGTTCATGATCGGATGGCTCCAAGGTGATACCACAGAGGAGAAATAGTTCATGGTGGGCAGAAGGTAACAAAACAACAAGGGATGACCACAACTTTCTCTATCCCTTATACTTTACCCAGGTTACTTAGGGCAGATAGCACTCACGCCCTTAATCCTAGTGTCCTTGATCCTAGCATTGCTCCATGAATCAGTCTCAGTATCACATACTCTAAATCCAGCCACCTCTGAAAAAGCCCCACCCATGACTACATGAGGTTTTTGGGGGCCATCTAGACACAAGCCATAACAGCATCCTAGAAAGACCCAGTATTTTCAAATATGACCCAATTACCAGATAGGGACTTTTCTATGTTCCACAGCTGGGATTCAGATAAAAGTGAAAGGACAAGCTATAGCAATTAGCAATGCTTTAAACATCCCCAAGTTGTCTAAGGGAAAACCCAAATTCAATCAAGGAGTTTCTGTTTTAAATGCAAGAAAACTGGACCCCGGGTACACAACCATACCAAGCTACTACGTGGGCCCTGCTCCAAGTGTCAGGTGGTTGATGTGCCTGACTCATGGCACTGGAGGATTGACTGTTCCTGTCCCGAGATGGGCTAGGCCAGCCAAAACTCTCCCCCTCTGATAAAGAGAACTGTAGGAGATTGAGGCAACCTGCAATGCCTCTGTTGATAAACACCTTCATCTCCTGTGAGAAACTTCGAGTAACCTTGGATTCATGAGTAAAAATTTCAATTCTTTTGGTTTCTAATTTAACTTCCTTCTCTGGAAAATCCTCTTTTTGATCTACAACCATAACTAGGTTTGAGAGGAGGCTTTGTCAGAGCTCTTGCTTTGATATGTCAATTCAAAGGTCAAATGTTCATCTATAAGTTTTTAATTATTCCATTATGCCCACTTCTTTACTTGGCAGGGATATGATAGCAAAACTGTAGGCAACTCTCTAATTGTGGTAAAAGGTTAAAGCAGATTTTGCCTTTTAGGACTACTCCACACCATGCTTCTGGACACCTGAGGTTACCATAAAGACATGCACTATTCTTAGCTGGATGTGGTGGTGCACTCCTATAATTCCAGCATTTGGAAGCCTGAGGCAGTAGGATTCCACGTGTTCAAGGTCATTTTGAGTTACACAGTGAGTTCTGGGCTAGCCTGACCTACATAGTGAGACTCTGCCATCCCCATCCCCACCCTGCAATGACTTGCACTATTCTTAATCCTGTTTCACTGATGCTTACAGGCTCAGAGGTTAGTCACTCTTGTTGAGATGTGATTTCCCAGACTTACACAACAGATATCACTGACCTGCTCTTCTTAGACTGTCAGAAGGTATGGTTCACTGATTGAAGTAGCTTTGTCCGAGAAGTACATAAAAAGGTAGGTTAGACAGCTGTTAGTGTGCAACAGGTCACTGAGGCCAAACTCCTATCCTCAGGAACCTCTGCTCAAAAAGCAAAGCTCATATCCTTTACTCACATATTGGTACTCACATATTGGTACTAGGAAAAAGGCAAAAATCTAAATATTTACACAGATTCCAAATATGCCTTTCTGGCTCCACATGTCCATGCAGCAATCTGGAAAAAAGGGAGCTTGCTAACTAATAAAATAAAACACAAACAGGGGATTCTAAAATTGATAGAGGTAGTCTATCTTCTCAAGCAGGTTGCTGTTATTCATTGCAAGGGACCCCCAAAGAGACATGTCAAAGTCTCCTTGGGAAATGAAAAGGCTGGTAGAGAGGCTAGAAGGGCAGCCTTATACCCCTTGCCCCCTCAAGACACTAGCCTTATTTCCAGTTTCTGAAGAACCATTTAACTGGTCCTTTCTCAAGGGACACAGTGAAAAGTTATAAAAACCCTACATGGTAGTCACTCAAATTTTCACAGGACTAGAACTAGCAGCAAAATTCGATAAATCTGCAAAGTTCACCCAGTCTATGAATCTTGGCCAGATCACACTATCTCCTTTGTTAGAACCTGTACAGAGGAGAGGGGCACACTCTGGGGAGGGCTGCTAATTATGAAGCCAGCTCCACCTGAACTGTCTCAAGAAAAAGACCACCCAAAACAATAAAACTATTCCTGTGAACCTCTGGAAGACCTGGGGTTCCTCTTCAAAAATCATTTCATTACTGGTGTGAGTACAGATAAATAAATGGGCACTTGTATTGAGACTCCTGTTTTCAATTGGATCCCATGATGTGGGTAATCTTGCAAAAGCTACAGCACTCAGTGTCTACATAATTTATCTAAAAATTCCTCTTTGCCATACTTTTCTCCTCCATAGAAAGTGTGGAAATCTGACTTGCTCTTTTTCATATTTGGGCTCTACATCTCCAACTTCATAGTAAAGTAACTATCCTGACATTCACCAAGCTTTTTCCCATTAAACAGGCATCTAAAGAGTTATTCATATATACAGATGAACTCTTTTCTCATTATCTTCCAACAGGTTTTTCTTTCTTTAATTTAGCCAGTCAGCCGCAGTACTTATGCAGTTGAAGAGCACTAAGTAGGTAGGGCCTATAGCCCAGCAAGAAATTTGACTGAGCCCTCCACTCCCCAGCAGCCCAAAGAATTATATAGATATGTGTCTCTCAGCAGGAAATGAGACAGGAGATGAGGGCGTGACAGGCTGGCTGGGGAAGTAGGTGTGACCTGTTAACTTCAAAATCTTGGAATACATACTTAGAATAGTTCCCAAAGTCCTGCACATGGACTTCTTGCAATAGCTTGAGCTGTTTTGGATAGGACAGCCCAGACCTGACCTTGGCCTTGGAAGCATGAGACACAAAAAGAACAGTTACGGTTGAGATCTCTGTTACTGTATTCTCTCTTACATAATAGAGTACTCTCATACTATAGAGTATACTTTTCTTTCTGCTTTTACTTGGCCCCAAATTGCTCACAGAGCACATTTCTTTTCCTACCTTTAATGAACATGAAAGTATACTGCCTTTTGTGTTGTCTTGTCCAGTTCTTTATTCAAGACAAGTAGAACCCAGAAACTATCCATAGAAAGAAACTCCAGCACCCAAAACCCAGCGAAAGGAGAACTGAAACTTTGAGCCCAGCCTGGGCAACTTAGTGACTTAAAGAGACCCTGTCTCAAGATAAAAAAATAAATAAAGGGCTCAGGATGTAGTTTAGTGTGAAGAACCTCGGCTCAACCCTCAGCACAGGGGGAAAAAAAAAAAAAAAAAAGAAAAAACAGAGAAAAAGAAAACTAAGAGCAGGGGTTGTAGGGATGTAACTCAGTGCTAAGGCCTTGAGTACCAAAAATAGAAACAAAATGAAACAAAAAACAAAGCAAAAAACCAAAAACACTCAAAAAAACAAATAACCCCCACCAGAACCCCAAAATAAATAAAATTCTCCTAAAAAAACAAAAAAATATTGCATGGTTCAAATGAAAATATTCCTAGCCCATGAGCTGCAGTGAACCATTAAATTCCTACCTGCCTGGAGTGTTTTTTGGCCTGTCTTCCCTGTGATGACAATAATCTCCACATTTAGGTACTGTTTCACACTTCTCAATGCATATTCATGTCATTTGAGTCTCTCGATTTGCTGTTGATTTTGCTTTTGTTTTTGAGACAGGTCTCACTACGTAGCCCAGACTGGCCTCAAACTCATGGCAATTCTCCTGCCTTGCTGGGATTACAGGTGTGTGCCACCACACCCAGCTGATCCTCTAAACCATGAGCGGCAGTCAGGTTTTGAGGAAAACGGCAGACAGCCTAGCCTAAAGTAACTTGTTCAACATCACCATTTGCAAGGAGCAAGACCCAGGTCTCCTGATTCTGAGGTCAGCATCAATCCTTGAGCCTTTTATTTCATCCTTGTCCCTCCCTACATATGTTTAAGTTATGTGCTCATCTAGGAACATGAACTCTTTCTAGTAATCCATTTCTCATTATCGTTCAGTACCTGTTCAAACTCTGTCTACATAAAATGTTCCTCAGCTAAATCAAGTTTACAAGCTTTTACTCCCTTTTCTGAACTTCGATTGTTATTGTAGGTCATAACTTACAAATTAGTGTTTATAAACAGTCTTAAACCATCAAAATATTAACATCATTTCACATTATCTTATACCCACAATGAAATTCTAATCTCCTGGATGACAGGGGCACACTGTTCTTTGTTATTCCACATGGTTCCCCCCTTCAGTGTTAGAACACGAAATGGTCTGTTTAATGTTGACTACATTAGGCAGTCTTTTAGGAAGAGAGTTATGATGATACAATTAACTTACCAGCCTGATGTTATCTTCTGGGCGAAGTAATATGAACATTGCTTGGAGATGCTGCTGGAGATCACCTAGTGAAATTTATAAAGCACATGATAATTATTCTCCATTCTAAATGGAGAGGATTCCGTCTATTGTAGTGATTTATGAAGGAAAGTTTTGGTTCTAAAGAACTAATTAGATACAGATAGTAAATAATGTTATTATTGATTCTTTTTTTTAAATGGGAAGAGAATGGTACACCATATGTTTAAATATTCACTTTTAGTCTATCTCTTAAAATTTGGGTTCATCCTGTGGAAAGTAGACCTGGGACCAGTCTCAGTTTTGTACAGTAGTGGACGCTGATGAGAGCTGTGTTAGTGAGATCTGGTAGGAAGCAGCAGCACTGGTTATACTTTCAGGACCACTGATGATATAAAGGAATTTTAAAATGGGGTATGTAATTGATGCTTAAAGAATTATTCCTAACTTTAAAACACTCATTTTTTTACTCCTATTTCTATAATTATAATCTTCCCTCAGATTTAACCTAAAAAGATTAAGAGTTTGACCTAGAATAATAGCAATAGTTTAAAATAATTCCACATTAGTGTCTGAGAATGTATATTAAATTTAGTATACTAGGAACACCTATTTTTCTAAACATATTAGGTGCTTTAAAATGGTCAACTATTTTTTGAATTCTAACATTTTCTTATATCATTTATAAAATAAGTTAAAGTTTCTTTTTATTAAGCTATCTCAGATTTTCTCATATTCTCTATTCTGTACTACACAATCTAAGGCTTTGGCTAACAGGAGACAATTAGAAAATGTGCTGTGATAAATGATGAGGAGCTAAGAACTAAAAACATGATTCTTGCCCACACAGGTGCAGCTCCTTTTAAGTGTAAGGTGACTGACACTGCCACATACCCATAGGTACCAAAATAATCTGTTCTCACGTTGTCTTAAAATCTACGTATATTTCTCTCGTTAACTTCATAGCTGTTGATTATAAGGTGATATGTGCAAGAATGGAGAGAGGCAGAAGAAAAAATAGATTGGGAATAGCTGTGTTTGTCTAAAAGGTCAGCAAGTCTGAAAGCCTTTCCCTCAACTGCCCTCTCTTAAAGAATAGTTTTCTTGCCCCACTCCTATACCTGCCATTTTGCTGTTGGCTCCTAATTTCACTACTGCAGAAACTTTCAAATTTTATTTTATTTTATTTTTTTAAGACACCATCTTGCTATGTTGCCCAGGTTGGCCTTGAACTCACAGTGATTGTCTTGTCTCAGCCTCCTGAGTGCTGGGATTATAGGCATGAGCCACCACACCTGGCTCAAATTTTAAAATTAGAAAGGAAAATCATTATGTTTGGCCAGACACATTCTACTATATTTCAAATCCACAGACACAATCTAAGTCTTATATATAAGATCCAGGGTGGGTTCCTAGATGTAAACCCAACAGAAATGGAAATATATTTCCATATAAATACCTGCACACAAATGTTCATACAGCATTATTTATTATAACCCAAAGTTGGAAACAACTGAAAGGTTCATCACCTGATGAGTGAGTAAATAAAATGTAACATATCCATGTAATATAGCATTTATTACTTGGTCATGAAAAGGAATAAAGTAATGTTATATACATTATAAGTAATGTTATATACATATATAACATGGGTAACTCCTGAAAACATTATGCTAATTTAAAGAATCATATAAAAATCCTTTTATATGATTCCATTTATATAGAATATCTAGAATAGTCAAATTAAAAGATTAAAAGTAGATTGGTAGTTTCTACAATGAAAGGAGTGGGGTGGAAAGGGGAAGAACAGGGAGTGAATGCTGACATCTATGGGTTTCTTTTTGAGGGGGTGAAAATACTCTAAAATTAGATGGTGGTGATAGTTGTACAGTTCTGAACATACTAAAAACCACTGAATATATGTATTTTAAATGGGTAAATTGTTGAATTGTATCTTAATCTGTTAAAAAATAGAAGAAAAAGTGTGAAGTGACAAAATATTAGGTATTGACAATGACAAGTGACCAGAGTTACAATTATAATTGAGGTAAGCAGTTGAAGCTTTCTAAAAAGTAAATTTTCATTGTCCTATCAGGATAAATAACCAAGGAAAAGATTTTTCAGAATAGAAAAATTCTGGAAGAGAACTCTAGATACCAGCCAAAGTACTCATTTTAGGTGTTACCAGTCCAAAAATCCAGCGAGCTTCTTGAAGGTCAGGCAAAAGCAAGGAGTCCTACTCTTATAGTAAGGCTTCTTACATGAACTGGGTATGTTTGCTAGCTATGAAAAGTATTGCTATGAGCAAAATGAATATTATTTGCTATTGGGAAATTGTTCTTCTCAGAGACTAATGGAGGTTATATACTAGGCCTCTCTCATATATTGCCACTGCTAATATATAAATTTCAGATGTGTTTGATTTTAAGGACTTTTCTATATTCCTTTAGAATACTGGCAGATTTTCATCCAATAATTTTTAACCACAAAATGGGTAAATGCCTATAATTCTAAAATTTTATTGGGGGCTGAGGCAGGGGGGTTGCAAGTTTGAGCCAAGCCTGAATGATTTAGGGAAATCCTATCTCAAAAGAGACAGACCACTAGGGATGCAGTTCAATGTGGAGACCTTGGGTTCAACCCCTAGTATTGCAAAACAAAACACCAAAATAGTATTTGGACATTTTAAAATGTAACCCAGATAAAAGTTCTAACCAATTCAAACAATACATGTATTATGGTTCATGTTTGGATGTCCTCCCAAAGCTGCATGAGGTCACGAGCGGCAGGCCTTTTCAAGGTGGCTGAGCCTAGCATTTGTGATTTTTTTTTTCCTTGTCTAGCACTGGGATTGGTGGTATGAGTGTTGCACCTGCCTAGGGATGGGTGGCCTGTCTACAATATAAGGGAAGAGAAGAGGCTTGCTCTTCCCACTTTTGCTCTTGTTGCTTTGCTGTCTTCTGAGACTTGAAGTGCTGTCCTTGTGCCAAGCCATCCTACCTGGGAGCCAGCTGAGTATGGACTAAAATCTCCATAACCTGTAAGCTAAGTAAACCTTTCCTTCCTTCATTTTGGGCATCAGGTATTTTGTCCCAGCAACAAGAGAAAACTAACCAAGACAACACATAAGGCAGTATAATTAGACATAACATACCTCTGATGTGCTCTCCATTCTGCCACCATCTTTCAATTTCTGTGAGCTCAGCCAAGGCAGCTTCAGTTTATGTGAAGTTATGGCTTTTTTTGAGCTGCTTTTATATTTATACTGCCTCATCTACTCTGGTCTGAATCACAAATCAAGCCTATCCAGCTTGTGTCAAATCTGCTTTTCTTTTTAATATAGGGAAAACTACTGGGATCCAGTAGTTCTGGGTTTTACCTCTGCCCTGCACATTCAAGATTTGTAGTCTTCATTGTTTTCTTCCTGATAACTGTAATTCCTTCTACTCCTGGAGGCCACAACTCATCAAAAGGTATATTTATGACAACAAGCAACTACCTCTTTGAATAGTACTGATCAAGACTATTATTCTCAGTTTGACTTTTATTTTGAGACAGGGTCTCACTATATAGTTCAGGTGAGTTTTGAACTAACTAGCCCAGGCTGGCTTGGAACTTGTGGAGATCCTCCTGCATCAGCCTCCTGAGTGCTGGGATTACAGGTGTGTACTACCACGCCTGTTTCTCAGGTTGATTTTTGTCTTCAAAATGACATAATTTCTTGCCAGTTGAGGGGAAAACTCAGGCTATTTATCTTCCAAAGCTGTGTACATCCTATACTAACAAGTTTCCCCTGGGACACACTTTCTATGACTGTCTTTTTTAAATGATCATCACCATAAGTGCACTTGACTTTAGAGAAATCCAACACAAGGAAATGCAATGCATATACTATCAATAGTGGATATTTCAAAGCCACATTTTACATTTACTCTTGGAATAATTATTTGATGTCTCCTTGTTTATCAAAACCTTTCTGATTAAATTTTTAGCCTTTTATTTGGTATACATTCAATAAGCAGATTCTGGCATGCAAGAACAGGTATTTTAATATGTGACATAACAATCCCTTCAGAGTATTTTTGTACTTTCTCATTGTTATTTCAACAAAAATTTACCAAGTATCTACTGTGTGTGAAAGGCATTCTGATAAATGTTAGAATAAATGATAGCTGAAAAAAAGTGAGCATTGCATGATACAATGCTTGCTTTTTTTTTTTTTTTTTGGTACTGGGGATCGAACTCACAACCTTGTGCTTGCAAGGCAGGCACTTAAGCCACTGAGCTAAATCCCTGGCCCTTTTTTTGGGTCTTTTTGAGACAGGGTCTCACTGTGCAGTTTAGGCTGGCCTGGAGCTCATTTTGTAACTCAGGCTGGTTTTGAACTTGCAGATCCTCCTGCCTCAGCCTCCCAAGTGCTAGGATTACAGGCCTGTGCCACCACACCTGGCTGCAATGCTTGCTTTTATTATTAAAAAAATTTTGGAATAATGGAACGATGGACTCAGCTTTAAGACAAAGCAAAAGACAAGGTAATCAAAAAAGAAATAATTGGTTTGCTTTACCTGCATGCTTGTTACGTCTGTGGCTGATTCTTGGTGTGGACGAGCCATTTCCCCGTGGTAGAAAAAGTGCAGCACCTTTGACAGTTAAAAAGCTCTCGCTGATGCTATAAGAAAAAATGTCAAAAGAAAATGAATTAAAAGAACAAAATTAAGGAGGAAAATGAAGACCCTTTTAAGGTTATTCTCTCTCCCTTAGTTTCAACATCTGAGGGTGAAGTAAGAACAAATCAAGACAGACTCTGGTTTCTTATATATAGTATGGTCTTATGTATTACAATTTTTCTGACATAAGCTTATAATGCTGTATCATAAACTATATGATAGCAGTTAAGAGTGAAAACTCTGTAATCAGCGCGAGGGTTAAGGCTCTGGAATCAGGACTGGGTTTGAATCCTAGTCTGCCACTTTCTACCTGAACGAACCTTTTTGGGTCTAAATTTTCTCATCTGTAAAATAGGGATAAATACTGATAATAAAAGGTTATGTGATTTATGGTTATCACTAATGATGTCTACCAATAGTGTCCTGTCCTGATCTGATTATTGTCAGATGTGAAATGTTTCAATACTTAGTTACTACTAATAGATCCACAGTTTTTAAAAAGGATTTATGCTTAAAATACACCACATTACAGTGTTAGCTCATGGGCTGGTGATACAGCTCTGTGGCACAAGCACCTGCCTGGCAATTGCAAGGTTCTGAGTTTGATTCCCGGTACCACAAGAAAAAAACAAAGAAAAGAAAAGAATGTTAGCTCAGAATTTTATTCTCATCAAACAGAATAGTAGTTATAAGATGCCAGGAAGGATGTGGAAGAGAAGTGTATGAAGAAAAGATGGTCAACAGGTATAGGAGTGCAGTTAGGTGGGAGGAATAACTTCCAATGTCCTATAGTACAGAAAGATTATGGTTGATAGTAATTAATTGCATAGTTTCAATTTAGTTAGTGAAGACAATTTTGACACAACACAAACAAGTAATTAACATCTGAGGTAACAGATATGCCAATAACCTTGGTCTGATCATTAAAGATGGTATACTTTATTGAAATGTCACCACATTTTACTCCCTAAGTATGTATAATAAAAATGTATTTAGAAATTTTATTCTCACCAACTTGAATCCTCACATGCATTGAAAAGGAACAATGCATAGGAAATATATTTAACTCCCTGGGTTTCGTCCCTCATGTTAACATCATCATTCTTAGAAGTGGTAATACACGTAGAAGGCAAGAGGGGTTGTGGGTGCCTATAAACCCAGCACTGTGGGAGGTTCTCAAGTTTGAGGGAAGCCCAGGCAACTTAGCCATTTAGCAAGGCCCTATGTCAAAAAATAGAATGGAGCTCAGTACCACAAAAAAAACACAAAACACAAAAAACAACAACAAAAAAACAGAAGCAATCACCACCTAAACTGGCAGAGAATTATTTCTCAAGATAGAGGCTATTCAAGATACAATTTCAAAAGGTAGTCATAGAAAATATCTAATTTATTTCATATCAATAGAATAAATAAGACTTTCAATGTTACCCACAGCATAGGAAAAAAAGAATCAAGTCACTAATGGTGAAATATAGAAACACAAAATGGAGGATTTCCAGTTTGTTTGTCAATATGGTACTGCTATTTAAGGTTAGCAGAATTGTGAATGACACTGCCTATTCAACATTTTCACTTGGAAATCTAACCCAAATTGAAACTCTTAGGCTGGGGAAATAGCTCAGAATTAAGGTAGCATGTCTAACTGCCTAGCACGTATGAGATGCCAGGTTTCATCCCTAGCATTGCAAAAAGAACCTTAAACTTTTATGCTTACCCTCTACCAACTGGTCCCTGGCCCACCCAGCTGTTGGAGGCAAATACATAATGGTCATCCTTCTTTCTTTTTTTCCTACAATATGTATCTAATCCATCAGCAAGTCCTATGAACTTTACTTTTAAATATATCTTTAGTTTGCCTATTTATTCTCATTATCACTATGATAATTTCTCATTAGTACTGCAATCCTTCTTTCTTTTTTTCCTACAATATGTATCTAATCCATCAGCAAGTCCTATGAACTTTACTTTTAAATATATCTTTAGTTTGCCTATTTATTCTCATTATCACTATGATAATAATTTCTCATTAGTACTGCTTTTAAAAGGCCATTTAAAAATAATCAATATAGAAAATTTTGGGTATATACAAAAAGTAAGAATAATATGAATCCCCAAATTTCTAGCTTTAATTTATAGTTATTTTGTTTATTCTATATTCTCATCCCCTTCACCTAGATCCTCTACAGCAAAAATCATAATAAGTCTATCTGCAGCTACTTCTTTTCCTCTACTATTCAGCAAACAGCAACCAGAATGATTAAAAAATATATAGATCAGGGCTGGGGATTTAGCTTAGCGATACAACTGCCTGCCCAGCAGGCATGAGGTCATGTGTTCGATCCCCGCTTCAAAACAAACAAACAAACAAACAAACAAACAAAAATATATATAAACAATGTTACTTCCCTGCTTAAACAGTTTCCCCTCAACAGCTTCCCCTCAGACTTATAAATGAAATATCAATCTTTAGCTTGCTCTTATATGCCCCTGTAGCACCCTAAAGCAAGTTACTTCCCTGCTCTCATATCATCTCCCTTTTTTGTTTACTATGTACTAGTGGCACTGTTTTCAGTATTTCAGGCTTCCTCCTCAAGGCCTTTGTGTCTTTTTTTTTTTTTTGGTACGGGGATCAAACTCACGACCATATGCTTGCAAGGCAGGCACTTATGCTGTTGAGCTAAATCCCCGGTTCCTTTGTGTCTTTTGTTCTCTACTTGGAAGATTTTTCTCCTAATCTGAAATTATTTAAATCTTTAACTACAGTATCACCATACACTTACCCTAATCCAATTCTATCCTATTGTTCTGTTTTGTTTCCTTAAGGATATTTATTATAAACTAAAATTGTATTCATGTATTTGTATCCTTGATTGCAGCTATTGTCATATAACAGAATACAACCTTCATAAGAACAAGGACTTCATTTTGCTGTATCCCCAGCAGAAGTAATATATAATAGATACTCAAAAAAAATGCGATGGATAGTTCATTTCAAGGTTTTTTTCCTCATGATCATGTCTATTCTAGTACTGCAGCATGGATTATAATTAAGGACAAGTCTCATACCTAAAAAATAATCATTAGAGAACTCAATGTATTTGGCAGTTTATGGATTAGATTACAAAAAAATTTGATGATAAATTACTTGGCAAACTTAAAACCACCTCTATAATGTCAATTATTGACTTGGTTTTGTCTTTTAATAAAGTGGCATTATGCTGATAAAATGTTTGAGGCAACCTACCAAATAGATTGGGATATTTCTTCTAGAAACAAAACATAAGACTCTACAGATGCCACTTTAAAAATCTGCACACTGTCTGGGAGGGCTGTCTAGATTTTGTTTTGTTTTCATCTTTAAATAAAGCATTGCTCTCTTGTGGTCTGTTGCACAAGCCTTGTCTCTGGTTACATCCGTAGTGTGCACATGCCACCCTGCTGTGGGTCACTGTTTCACTTACATTACGGGAACAACCTAAAACAAAATGTCTGAGTGACAGAATAAGTGGGGTACACCACAGACAGGAAATGAAATTTACACTTCTGCTAACACAGCAACTATCTGCTTTTACTAAATGAAAATATCTTTAAAAATAAAGGCTAAATATTCTACTTTTTCAACTAGGCAAAATAACAGCTTTGGGCACTCTGGTTTCCAGTAAACAAAGCAGTTATCTAAATCTACAAAAGAAGAATATTTGTTGAGAGCTTAAAACAGCTGAGCATACTTCAGTCATTCTTTTTGTGAGACAGAGATAGTTTCTCTTTGACAAATAGTTTAAGAACTAACTTCCGGGCTTTGAAAGTTCTGTAATTGCTTATGTTTTGAAGCATACCTAAGTACATTCTTTCTTTAAAGCACATCTAACTGTGTTCTTCAAAATGTATGTAGTGCTTTCTATAAGGGTGAGGGCTGGGATGGTAGATGAGGGCCCTTGGTTAATTCAAAGCTAGCTGGACTCCAAAAATTCCTGATAATAAAGAAAAGACCAAGAGTTGAATTCAGGTGTGTTATAGTCAGGGGTTGTACAGAGAACAATTAGAGTCAGGACTTGGAATTTATAATATTTTTATGATGGTCACCCAGAGTTAACACATGAAAATGAAGGAAATTTATCTGCACCACTAAAGACAGAATATTTAGACAAGAGCCTGAATCCCACAGCAATGTCCCACATGAGTCCAGATGAAGACCCAGAGCTCATGACAATGCCGCCCACGAGTCCAACAGGAGGTCTAGAGCCCACAGAAGGACTCACACCAATCTTTTTCATGGATCTGTGCTGGGAAGGCCTAAAGGTCAACGGTGGAAACTAGGAAGTCTATGCCATAGGGTGAAGGAGCTGTGCTGATAGGTTGAGGGTTCTATGCCGGAGCCAAGAAGTCACACTCACAACAAAGACCAGGGCTGTCCTGAAAAGCACCACAGTCATCCTCAGTGACATGGAGGCCCTGAGCTCCTCCAATGACAAGCACAGTCGAGTACATGCCAGGAAGCCAGCGTGACAAGTTCATCCTGGAGACCAAGCGGCACACGTCTGCCCCTCTGGAGCCAGGAAGCAATGCTCAATGTGAGGACCAGAGCTTCTCCAGGAGAACCTGATGACTCAAACAGCAACTCGTAGGAGAACCCACAACGCCTCAACACCTCAATGCCTTAACACACGAATGCACTAACTTCTCCTTCTCCACGTCTGTTTATGCTGGCAACTTTCCTCAGGTGGAACATCTACGCTCAGTGCCCTGTTGATGTAATCCAGCTGGACTTAAGCTGGCCACCAGTTTTTAATCCATAACAAGATGTAAGGTAAAAGGGGCCTTTCTATTTGAATTATTTACACAAATCTCAACAATTTTTTATGAAACAACAAAATGCACAGAAGACTCAGCTGGGCCAGAAGACTGCTACTATGTGTGAATCAGGTTTCTAGAGAGTTGCAGCAGACATTCCCGATGGTAAAATCAATCCTCGTTATTCCACAGCCTCAGATCATGACTCTTCAGTTATCACAAGACTCAAAAGGGAACCAGTAAGAGTGTGGTTGATTACAAAAATTCTTTATCACTACTGAAATGGAGACAGTGTCTTGGAATTGAAATAGAAATAAAATTCACAATCTCATAGTTTAGGTAGATCAAATTCAACCTGAAAATTAAATGCTCTGTAGTATGTAAGGAAAATTATATGTAAATTTAGTCTCATGTACTTCAGTGTAAGGTAAATAAAGCTTCATATATCTTTCCAGAATAGTAAGGGATTTATTTATGTAAATATCAGCCTGAAGATTCAGTTGATAGAGTCATTCTCTAAGTAAAAATTTGTACAAGAGCAGGTGAGAACTTGTTTGCATTTTCTGAATCAACTAGTTCTGTAGACTTGGGCCCAGAAAAAGGACCTTCTGCAATAGACTGAAATGCCACCATATGAGTGCTGAGACCTAAATCAAATATAAACCCCAAAGGAATCAATAATCCCTATGTTAAAGAAGAAAAAAGATAAAGAGAATACCACTCTCTCAATCTAAAGATGAGGAATGATTAGTTCCTTGATAACACTCAGAGGACCACCTTTCTAACTAAGTGATGGTGAAAGTTCTTCAGTCTTGATTTGTATTCAGCTGAAGAACATCTATTATTCCTTTTTGCCATATGATCACTTGATCAACAAGGGAAAAGTCATCCCTGGTTAGATATATGAAATGAGCTAATAATAGTTAACTTGACTGGATGCTTACTGGATGCTGGGCACTGAGTATTTAGTTCATTTAACCTTCATGACAAACCTATGAAGTAGGTACTATTTTTACCCCCAATTTACTTGTGAGAAAGTGAGGATCTCAGAGATTATAAAACAGACAAATAGGCAGATAAATAGACAGATTGATTAATCTGTAGTACTAGGAACTGAACCCAGGGACTTTGTGCTGAGCTATATTCTCAGCCTCTTTTTATTTTTTATTTTGAGACAGAATCTAGCTAAGTTCCTCAGGTGGGCTCAAACTTTTGATCCTCCTGCCTCAGCCTTCCAGGGATTACAAGTATGGGCTACCAAATTTGGGGATAAACCATTTGCTCAAGAGAGTAAGCCTTAGAGCAAGAGTTTAAATCAGGAACAGACTTCAAAGTCTGTGCTCTGAATTACTCTCTCTCTCTCTTTTTTTAGTACCAGGGATTGAACTCATGACCTTGCACTTGCCAGGTAGGCGCTTGTGTTTCTGAGCTAAACCCTCATCCTTCTGAATTACTCTTATGTTGCTTTAGTTTTGGGAAACAAGTTTATGACAGATTAAACACAATGTCTTTCCTGCAGGGCTCTGTAATAGAACAGAATTTAAAAGTAGAGTGAGAGCAAAGGATTGGGATCCATCCAGCTCTTACCCCACAACCCCACCTCCACCCTCCTGCCAGAAACAGAAAGGGGAATGGAGAACATCTGGCTCAGAGATGAAGCTAGTCAGTCTGGGCAGTGAAGAACTGTGATCTCTGCTAGGAATGATGGTATTTTAGCCCCAGAAATGGAGGAGAAAGTACTATGTCTTAAATATGTTTGAGGAAGCACTCTGTGCCAATCGTTTCTCATCAAAGTTACTTCCTAAGCATGACATTAGTTAACCGGCAGTTTCTTCTCAAGGAAATTGTAGAGGAAAGAGGTCAAGTAAAGGGAAAACATACTTAGCTGTTTTGAGTTTGGAATAATCTTTGAGGAATGTGGTCAGAGTGATCATCCATGACCAGCAGGAAGGTCATGGGAGCAAAGCAAAGTGACAACACACCTGGCTAAATTGCTGAGTGTTAGCTGGACAGAAATTCTACTGTTTGGCATCTAACACACACAAGGAGAAATGGATCATTTTACTTTGAGAAATGGGGTATATATATTTATTTCAAAATTAAAATGAAAGAAATAAATTTTCATGTTTATAATGATTATAATATCAAACTCTTTGTTTGCTATTTTTTTCCTGAAGCCAATTTTTTTTTCCTGAAGCCAAAATTTATAGGTAAGTTATTGTGTAATATTGACTACACAATATTATTTTACAATGTGAGTTGGTTGATATTTATATTGAATTAAAAGACGCATAATCTGAATTGTTAAATTTTTCTCATAAGGAATATCCATACAGAGAAATCTTTTGAATCTATTCTATTCACCCAACACTTTATTTTCCCTCTTCTGATGAGTATTCCCTGCTTTGTTGTTTAAACTTCAGATTCAAGGTGCTAGAGCAGCTCAGTCAATACCATTAAGTGGAATGGAATTCATGTCTCCACTTAGCATAACCACACCACAGTGGAAGAGAATTTCATAAGAAAATTCAACTTTTAAAAAGTTGGGTGTGGTGGTGTGTGCCTGTAATGCAAATACTTGGGAGGCTGAGGCAGGAGGATCCTTGAGAGTCTGAGACCAGCCTGGGCTACAAAGTGAGCTCAAGGCCAGCCAGAACCACATAGTAAGACCCTGTCTCCAAAAGACAAAACAAAACAAAACACAGAAAAGAAAAGAAAAGAAAAGAAAAGAAAATTCAACTATTAGACCAGATGCCAAGGGATTACAGAGCTATCAACACAGGTGCTGACTAAAAATGTTTGGATAAATTAAAAAACAACAATAGGTGGGAAAATAAAAATGGTGGTACATACTTATAATCCCAGGTACTCAGGAGGCTGCGGCAGGAGAATTTCAAGCTTAAGACCAGCCTGGTCAATTTAGCTACACTTTAAAAAAAAATTTAGCTAGATTTTATTAAAAAAAGTACTGAGTAGAGCTCACTGGTTGAGTATCTCTGGGTTCAATCCCTGGGACCACAAAACAAAAAATAAAACCACAACCCCCCCGCCAAGCCAAAACAAAACCACCAGGAGGAAAAAGTCATTGACTTGATGTATGAGATCTGTCTGCAAAAAGTCAAAGACATATTTCTAGGTAATGAGATTTTGTATTCCTAAAGGAATTCAGGTTGCAACAGAAGAAAATTCAAACCCAAACATCTTACTGTTCTCTATAATTAGGAATTTCCACGCTTAATCAACTGATCGTACTAGAATGGTAGTAATAGTCAAATGGAACCCTCTCCCCCAAGGCATAAATTCTCATACACAAGGATATACATGCAGGCAGAAGAATTAGTTTTTTCCTTATCAGCACACAGACAGGTTGAGGCACATGCATAGACCAATTACTGGCAAAATAGAGCCCTAGTACTCTAGTTCTTACTCATTAACTACCATCATCAGGCTACTTTAGTACAGCTAACCTTCTGCTTAAACCCTGTTGCACAATGCCCAGCACCACTATACTCTGAAACAGCTATTTGTTTTCCCCCTTTTGACTTTTTTCTATTGAGGGGGTGAGGGGGAACTGGTTCAAGACCATAAGACAAATTCTAATCACAATAAACGTTCCTGGTCTTTTCTGTATAGATCATGAATGGGAAGAAAAACAAACAAAAAACCCAGAACATTTTCTTTTATTCTGATCCCTATAAATGTTCATTTACTGATAAGATATTACTTCATTTTTATCTCAAATTTGTGCAATTTAGAAATGTTTGGTAGAGTTAGGAGTGTAGCAGTGTGAAGGTCTTAGGTTCGATCCCTAATATTGAAAAAAAAAAAAAAAAGAGAAAGAAAAGTGATAGAAACAACTTTACCAGTGGTCATACAATTCAGTCTTTCAATTTGTACAGCTTGGGGGCACAACTGGTTTGCCATTTTCTGTTTCTGGCTGTCCAGATAATCTGTTTCATTACTCTTGTCTTCTTTTGGAAAAGCCACCCAAAAGTATATTTGTTGGCCTCCAACTCTGTAACTAAGAAAGACTTTGCAGGAAGCTGGAATATAATTTAGGCTTTGAGATTCTGAATCTTCGGCAAGTGACCTAAAGGAACAAGTAAGTAGGGTATGGCTGTTTCACTGTAGGGTGAGTGGTGAGGTTGTATTGGTTGTATTCCCTTTTGGTAGTACTAGGAATTGAACCCAAGGCACTCTACCACTGAGTTATACTCTAGCTCTTTTTATTTTTTATTTTGAGACAAGGCCTTACTAAGTTGCCCAGGCTGGCTTGGCACTCACAATCCTGTTACCTCAGCCTCCTGAGTAGCTGAGATTTCAGGTGTACCCGCCTGGCCATGGCCTTCTTTGAATGTCCCTGGCTTTGCCTATTTTCTGACCTTGGTCCATTAGCCTTCTTCTATATACTAAGAGACCTCTGACATCCTCTGAAATAATTTGCTTAGATTGGTAAAATTCATTTCTGAGTTTTTAACAGAGAATCTGTAATTGAAGTTCAGAGAAGTTAATCACTTGCCCCAAGTCACACAGCTAGTTAGTTAGCTGGGAAATTAAGTTAGCCAGGACTAACCCCCCCATGTCATCTGACACCCAGAGTGGTATTTTAACATTTATCCTGTGGTAGTTGTTATTACAACAGGACATATTGCTGACCTAATAGTTTGAAGCAACTGGCAGTTAAAAACACACATCTGGTTAATTCATCTAAAGAGAACAAAGACAGGATTTCACTATAGAGCCTGGTGTGATGTTTGTTCTATTTTTCAGAGCATCCTGACCACAAGATTCAGGTCTAAGTGGGAAAATATTGAGACGTATTCTCATGAAGCAAGTAATTTTATACTGCCTCTTTAAACTTGTGCCTTTTTCCATTAGGAAGTTTCTTTCTCTCTCTCTCTCTCTCTCTCTCTCTCTCTCTCTCTCTCTCTCTCTCTCTCTCTCTCTCTCTCTTTCTTTCTTTCTTGGTGTGGTGCTAGGGGTCAAACGCTCCCAAAAACTAGATAAACTTTGTATCACTGAGCTATATCCCAGCCTTAAAAAGTATTAAAAGTAATGTATCAGCAATACAATGTCAAGAAGACTACAAAGAAAGGTAGGAAAACCTACACCGGCAAGGAAGTAGATGTTTCTTCAGCCCCTGGTTTCGCTCCAGTCTTTTCTGAGGCCAGTATCATTTCTTTCTAGGTGCTATCAGGCCACATAATTACTTTGCCTCTTCTCAGGGATTTAAAGCATTTAGTTTTTGGTTTGTGTTTTAAAAGTAGTATTACCAAACAAAACAATATTAGAGCTAGAGAGCCTTTAGAGAGGGTGTAGGGCAGGACTTCAAATAGTAGCAGGTAGTATGTTTTATGAGACTAGCACAGATCTAAAATATTTTTGATTTCAGAATGTTTTTTATAAGAGCAGATATTGGCTGGTTCCTCCACATGGCCCTCAAACACTTTTCAATTCTAGCTAAGACTGAGTCCAGACCTTTCCCTTATGCTACAGCCTTCTTCTTTTTGGAATTAAAAATATAGCCTTCACATTGAATTATATCCCCAGCCTCCCACTCCTCTTTTGAGACTGGCTGGAACTTGTGATCCTTTTTGCTCAGGCTTGGTAAGATTACAGATGTGTGCCACCATAATAGCTACCAATGCTTCCTTCTCATCTTGCTCTCTCAGTTGCGCTACCAAGGCTTAGCCTCAGCCTTATCTCTAGCAGCTATCCAAAAACAACCCTCCCAAACAACACACAAGATGTATGTACCCATAAATGGAGTTGGTGTCAAGCAACTTCCCAACACACATTGACCATATTCTGGTGACTGATAGAGGCAGGGGGTTTTGGTTTTGAGAATGTCTTCCAAGGAAAGGAGAAATTAGCCTAAAGAAGCTCATTTCTCTTACAAGCTGAATTAAAACTTTTCAGTCCTAAATTCTAGATTCAAGTGTTTTTCTTTTGAAAGGGAAAAACTTCAAATCTCTCTTGATCTAAAAGCAAATGACCTGACCTAACTCTTTCCCAGTATTTAAAATGCTAGATATACTGGTTAGTAAGAGACATGACCAATATTTCTTGGCACTAAATTTAAAACAGTGAGAATAAACAAACAAAAGGAGATTAACTCAGAAAAACTCTCAGCATTTGAAAAATCATTTCATTTGCATGATTCAACAAATGCCTTCCCAGGTATTTATACACACCTGCAGAAGGAATGCAAGCTAGGCTTTCAAAGCATTTGGCCAAAATATTAAACACTGTTTTCAGGCCATTTCTTTTTCATCCTTAGAAAGACCTCCTCTGAAGTCCAGATCACGTTCTGTTCTTTTATTTATTTTTTCAATTTTCTGACACTTGTTATCACTTATTAATCTCTTATCCTCTTTAATCTCCTTTCATCCTGATTTTTACAATTTTAAAGAGATTCTACTGTTCACATAGATGAACATCTAAGAGTTTTGTTCCCCAAATTTCTCATCTTCCTGGTCTTCAAAGACTTTCACCTGGATTCTGTTTAATAGATTTCTAATCTATTAAAGGTGTGCAATCTTGAAGAACTTGATTTCAGAAATCAAACTCCAACTTTACGGCTATAACCAATTCCCTTCATCTTCTGAATGCTGTATGTTCACTCTTCTTCAATCCAAGGAAGACATCTAATACTTTGATTATTCAGTTCTTCCTAGGTCACCAACCTTCTTTAGAGTTTTCTTTCTTTCCTACTCTCATGTTCTATTTTACAAGTGGTTTTCTTACAGTAAATGGTTTCTTCTCCTAATACTACAGCTTAGAACTATAGAAATTAATAAATTATTTATTATCTATTTGAGTGATGTGATCCTTGACAGCAAAAACTTTATGTATCTAATGTTCTCTAATGTCTAGCACAATGGCTAACAATTAATAAATATTAAATATATATATTGAATAAATAAAAGCAGCCTAACATTAAAGATTGTGAAATCATGCCTTTGGGTGCCAAAGCACACCAGAGTCTCAATGACAAGGATTTCAAACAATAGCAGCAGCATCGAGTTGACTCAGCTGGGTTCTTTATTGCTCTCTCTTTTCTTCTTGCTATGTAGTTCAAGCTGGTCTTGAATTCACTGTGAGGCCCAAGCTGGCTTAGAGCTTGCGGTGGTCTTCCTGCCCTTGGCCTCTCAATTTGGCTGGACTCTTAACTCATCTGAACAGCCACCTGCTGTTCCCTCTCTAGTCTCCCTACTGCAACTCTTGCTTGCTTCAACTCTCCATAGTAAACTTAGTCTTCTATAACACCAAGAAAATAGAAGTTAGCTGGTGTAATTTCTCCCAATTACTCTTTCACCTAAAAAATTGTTGCCTTTCTCTAATTTGAGAGAATCATGCATGCAGCTGTCAAACTTCAACCCCATTTCCTGTGTCCTTGACCCCATTTCCTCATTCCTAGTTTTATCTGTCTAGTGACTGCTTGCGTCTTAGCCTGGAAATATGTCAAGTTTGGTCTCTCATATCTTTAAAAGAGAACAAAAACTAACAAAACAAAGAAAAACCCCTGATCCTCTGTTTCTTTCTAACTTTTCTTGATTCCTTAACTTCCTTAAAGAGAAGTCTAACTGGGCACAGTGGCACACACCTGTAATCCCTAGCTATTTGGGAGGCTGAGGTAGGAGGGTTCCAAGTTTGCGGTTAGCTTGGAAACTTAGTAAGACTCTGTCTCAAAACAAAGTAAAAAGAGCTGAGGATATAGTTTAGTGTTAGAGCACTTGTATAACTAGCATGTGCAGGGTCCTGGGTTCAAGCCTTAGAATCAAAGAGAGGAAAATTCTGTATTTGCTGGATCCATTTTCTTCCTCTGCCAGTTATTTTTCCTACTCTTTCAGATGCCTCTATATACACTCATGGCTATCACTATCCTATATTGTTATTTATTCATTTACAAAAACAAAACAAAACAAAACAAAAACTTAGAAGCCTAGCACAACAGAGAAACATTTATTACTTGATAGACTCTTGGAGTCCGAAATTCTGGGGGAGTTTGGCTGGATAGTTCTGGCTTAGGGCAGGTCTTGGGAGGCTGCAGTCATCTAAAACTTTGATGGGCCAGAAGGTCTGCTCCAAAACAGCTCATTCGCAGGGCTATTGATAAAAGGCCTCAGTTTTCAGCCACACAAATTTCTCTGCGGGCTGCTTCATAACCTTATGATATGGCAGCTGACCTTTCCCAGAGTGAGGGATACCAGGCAGAATAAGGCAGAAGCACAGTACTCTGACTTAACCTTGGGCGACACATACCATGATTTCTGCAACATCCTATGGGTGATAGAGTCAGCCTTATTTAATGTAGGAAAGGACTACACGAGGATGCAAATATTGAGAGGCAATAATTATTGGGGAAAATCTTTAATGGAGGCTGCTGTAACTCTGAAATTGGTTCTTTAACTCAGTTCTATCACAGAGCCCCAGACCTTCAAATCAGCAGTCTACTGGATAGCCCTGTTTACTACTAACATCTTTACTGTTATTTCTTTTTCTCTTTCTTTTCTTTTCTTTTCTTTCTTTCTTTTTTTTTTTTTTTTGTCTTTTGGAGATAGGGTCTTGTATGCAGTTCAGGCTGGCCTTGAGCTCACTTTATAGCCCAGGCTGGTCTTGAACTTGAAATGATACTCCTAACTCAGCCTTCTGAGTGCTGGGATTACAGGTGTGCGCCACCATGCCCAGCTCATCTTTACTATTCTTTTGTTTGTGAAAACTTGGAATCTGTTAAGTAGAATATCTATCAAAATGTTCTCTTTGGGGGTTCCATGTTAGTAGTGGTTAGGTGCTAGTTTTAAACAGTGAAATAAGTTTGTTAGGCAAGATGCCTTGTGTTTTACAATCTCTGTCCCACAATCAACAGAAGTCATTTTATAGATGAGAAAATAAAGGGCTTGAGAGTGATTTGCTTATGTTTAGAATCAGTGAATAACACAGCAGGGATTAAATTCTAGGCCTACTGTATTGTCAAGTTTTGTGGTTGTTTTTAAATCCTATCCCTGGCTTCCATAGCATTCTGAGTTCTCTGTTCTGTATTATAAGGATGTTGGAGTTCCATTGAGGCTTGCCCACCAAAACTACCAACAGTATTTTAAAAGTGAATTTTTAACAGAAAATCAAGGATTTTTAAAAAAAATCAGTCAGTTTAGTGCTACTTTAATGCAGATTTATGAGTAATTTCTCAAAATTCACTGGCTACATAAATTTACTCAAGTCTGAAAAACATTAACTTTCTTTACCAAATAGTCTCATCTAGAGTTGCTCTAAAGCAAGGAAATAAAATGATTTCCCAATAGGCCCTCTTAAAAGTCCCTCAAATGCAGTAATTCCCACATATTAAATCAAGGGCTATAGATAAACACATGACAAAGTATGCTGAACCACTGTAGAATCTACTGCCTGGTTTCCTTTACTGTCACTGTACTTCCTTTTTTAAAGTTCTTGGGCAAATTCTGTATCACAGCTCATCCCCCTGACCATGTACTGATACATGTACTAATACACAATGAAATCCAAGAGGAGCCAGTGTTTAGGTTCTAACACCTGCAAAAGCCAGTAACAGGCAGGGTATAGTGGCCCATGCCTGTGATCCCAGTACTTGGGAAGCTGAGGAAGGGGGATCACTGTGAGTCTGAGGCCAGTCTGGGCCAACCTGAACTATACAGGGAGTCCCTGTCTCAAAAACAACAACAACAGCAAAAAAACAATACCATGTTTGGTTACTACAGTGTTGGAGTATGTTTTGAAGCTAGGTATCAAAACTGCTACAACTTTTGTCCTTTTTGCTTAGGATTACTTTGGCCATTTTGAATCTTTTGTGGTGTCATATGTCAAATTTTAGGATTTATTTTTTCCATTTCTGTGAAGAATGTCATTGGTATTTTGATAGGGACTTCACTGAATCTATAGATAATTTTGGGCACTATGGACAGTATTAATTCTTCCAGTCTATGAACACAGGGATATTTTTTGTCTTCTTCCATTTCTTTGATCCGTGTTTTTTATAGTTTTTTTTTTTTTTTCTTCAGAATTAGGGGTTGAATTTAGGGCCTTTCCCAGCCTCCAACTCCCTTATTTTTTTTCAAACAGGGTCTTACTGAACAATTAAGTTGCCTAGGCTAGGCTTGAACTTGTGATTCTGTTGTCTCAGCCTCCTTAATGCTGGGATTATAGCATTCAGCAAACCTTACTTGTGTTACAGTTTTTATTGTCAAGTGAGTTCACTTTCTTGGTTTAAATTCTTTCTAGTTTTTTTTTTTTTTGATAGCTATTGTAAATGGGGTTGCTTTCTTTTTCAACCTGTTTGTTATGTATAAAAATGCCAGTGATTTTCTATGTTCACCTTATATCCTGCAACTTTTCTGAATTTATGTTTTACCAGTTTTTGGTGGAGTCTTTCTTGTCTTTTGTTTAATATCAGATTATGGCATCAGTAAACAAAAGTAGTATGACTTTTCTTCAATTTTGATGCTCTTTATTCTTTTCTCTTGACAACTACTTTTTTTTTTTTTTTTCTTACTGGGAATTGAACTCAGGACCTTGTGCTTGCCAGGCAGGCACTGTGCCACTGAGCTACAGTCCCCAGCCTGCCAACTGCCTTTGTTAGGAACAATCAACTACTGTAAAATGATAATGGTGATGGAGTAGTAGGAGCAGAAGGAGGAGGAAAGAAAAATAGCAAAAGATAAGTCCAAAGGACAATTTTAGGAGTTGTCAAAGAAAAGAAAAAAGCGAAAGCAAACAGTACACTCTGTTCTTAATTAGTTCTCAATTTTTATGAGCCTGATGTTTTTCTGCTTTTGATGCTCTTCCCCCTTCCAGAATTGTTTCAAACTGCACCACCAATACAGATGAAAATTTCACTCTTCTTATTCTTTGCAAATTTAATTTGTTGGGTTTCCTTGATACTTGACCCATTCTTTAACAGTTAATGTATTTTTCAAATTCACTAAATGTATATTTTAAAGGAAATTTATGAGGAAGCATATTCTTCCCTATTTTTCAGAGAATAATTTTAAGAAATCAGAAAGTTGGGGACAAAAAGATCACAGGGTAGTATTTAGGATTTGGAATAAGAAGAACATGATTGAACATGACCAAAGAGTAAATAAAACTATCATATGTGTTTTAAATGTATTGGAGAAAAAATAACTTAAAACTCATCATATATTTGCTCCAGTGTAGGAGCAGATATTGCAGTACAATCCCACACCTGGTACCTAGATTGCTTATGGATCCTGGTTGAGCTAGGTCCAATAACCTACTGGTGACTCAGGACCCAGAAAAACAAAAGGATCAAAAGGAAATTATTTTAAACACCAGTTTTACTACCACAACCAAAATTTATTTTAAATGGTTAAGAGGAAAACTACAACCCTAAGGAGGGTTTTTTGATGTCTCACAGAGTAATAAGACATCTAGCACAGCTCCACAGCTATATAGAAGTCCTGCAGACCTTCTAAAATATTAGGAGACCCTACCTGCGACAGACCTATTCTTAAATATCTATGCACATGAAACCATGCTTTCTAAAAGGAAATTGGCTGGAAATATTCAGTACCTAAATGCTCTACCAAAACAAGAAGACCTGGTTCTTTTCTTTCTTTTTTCTTTTCTTTTTTTTGCAAATAAAGGGAGATTAGTGAGACATAGATATGGCTTTATTTACTATTAAGATGACAAAGGATGAGACACAGACAACGCTGATAAGCTAGTCAGTTACAAATGATTCACTGATATCAACAAGATTAGTCAGGTGTTAACAGACTTGAGGACTGCAACACAACAAAGTCAATGTATTTTAAACAGCAGTTTTTAAGAGTTAAGAGTATTTAAAATCCTATGTATATTAATGCCTTTTAAAGATAAAAGTTGGATCTCAGCCATACTCTGAAAACTAAATATCTATGTCCCAAAAGTCAGAAAGGAAAATAAAAACAAGAACTCACTGACAGAATGCTGATAAGCTGTAATGACCTTTTATTATGACTAAAAACCAAAAGGTCATGCCAGAATCCAGGAAACAAAAAAAAACAACAACAAAAAAATAGGGAAGTGACTGTATGACAAAATCAGAACTTCTGCTTAAGAAAAAGAATATGACTATGCAAAAAGCTATGCATATAAAGAATGGGAAGGTAAAGGATATTCCTAAGGATGGTGGCATTGAGGGGTGATTTAATTTCTTAAATGAGCTCATACAGTGTTTTCAATTTTTTAAAAGGACACACACACACACACACACAAAAAAAAAAAAAAAAAAAAAAGGAAAAAGAAAGGGTAGTACAGGAAACCACCACCGTGGGAACAAGAGTCAAGCATAAAGATGTTTTGCGTAAACTACATTTTCAGTGACATCTGCCTTTGCGCAAGACTTGACAAAGCGGAGCTGTCATCAACAAGTACTTTGCAGGGAGGGTGGGGCCAAAGAGAAAGTGAGCTAGGAAGAAACCAACAATCACAAAGTTTTTTAGATTAAGTTCCTCATTTATGAGCTACCTCCGTGCTCAAAATGTTTGCCATCAGCAATGTCTACTGCTTGGTGAGGAGGAACTCAGGCAGCCAGTGTGTCTCCATTCAAGCTCTTGAAGATCTTTGTCAGCAGCACCCTTAGCACTTGGCAGAGCTATCCTAACCCCAGCATGGGAAGAGATCAGGTACAACCTACTGTATACAAATCTCTCTCCTCCCTTGTTCCAACTTCAAATAAAAAGTTTATAGGTACAGAAAAATTCATAACTAAAAATACAATTGTCTATCTCCTCTATTATCTGACTTTGGAGTATGGTGAAATTTTTTTTTTTTTGTACCGAGAACTCACAACCACACGAATGCAAGGTGGGTGCTTATGCCGCTGAGCTAAATCCCTGGCTCTTGTTGAATTTTATTTCTGTTTAATGAGGGGAATATTTCCATATTGTATTATTTGCTTTTGAAGGTAAGGCAATGCAGTTTGTCATTCATACTGCTTTATACAGAATATAATGCAAAATAAATAATGTTCAATATATGTGATCTGAAAATAACAGAAATGTTATAGGATCAAGTACACTTTGGAAGATAACAAAGTACGAAAGTCTCTGTGTGTTCTCTGATATTTACATATTTATCTGGCAGGTGAGAAACCCCACATCTTTTAACACAAATCACCAGGCAGGCTATGAAATTTGTTCTTATTTGCAGCCTTCAATCATGTCTATGGTTTCTACTAGCAAAAGAACTTTCAACTGACTTGCCAAGTTCTAAAATTCTGTCTGTTCTGTCATGTCTGGTCTGTTCTGTCATGAACTTCCTTTTTCTGAGAAGTAGAATATGCGGTTTAGGTTACTGCCCTCCATCTGCTTTTGGGTAAACTGACTACAAAAGACTTTAGAGACCTCTTGCTTAAAAACAGTAGCCTCTCCTAGGTCCTTTATAATCTCTTTCTTCCATTACAGTGGAGCCGACCATATGTAGGTTTATATAAATATGTTATACTAAAGCTATCTAAACCATTAATTTAATGTCTCAGTTAATTCTACATAGCTCACAGGACTCACATTTTCCCACTGGTGAGACTACCACCCAGAGCAGAAAGTTTTAACAGAGAAAACAAACTATAATATGAAGATTTCAACCTAAAGGTAGTACATAGAACACAGAGGAAGGTATCCTAATGTTGTATACTTATATAATCAAACAGCAGTTTTGAAATGTGGAGCCTACTCCATAGAATGTAATTCAAGTAATAATTATTTAAGTGATCCAGTTGGCCTGAAACTCTGGTTTGAAACTACTTTTCAAGAATACTTCTTAGATTCCAGCTGGACATGGTTTTACACGCCTGTAATCCAGCATTTGGGAGGTTGAGATAGGAGGATCACCATGGGTTTGAGACCAGCCTGGGCCACATGAGTGAATTTAAAGACAGCCTGCACTATATAGTGAGACTCTGTCTCAAAAAACAAAAGTAGCAAAAAACAATAACATAAAAAGAATACATCATAGAGTCTAGTGATTTACTTAGAACTTATTATGTAGCAGGTACTGGGACAACAGCAATAATGTTTCCTTAAAGTTGACAGATTTGTGAGGTGGAGGAGACAAAATGTCAGGTGGTTATAACTGCTCTGAAGAAAAAGTGGGTTGAGGCAAAAAAACAAAACAAAACAAAACAACAACAAAAAACAGTGCTCTGTTGTTTTAGATATGATGGTCAGGGATGGGCTCTCTTGATAAAGGTAAAATTAGAAGAGAGAGCTAAATAAGCAATAAGCCAAAAGACATTCACTGCTCTCTCCAGAAACAGGGGAAGCAGAACTCTTTTTTGAGAGAAGGCCGTCTATGCAATCTGTCCTGGAGCCTGAAAGGGAAAAGAAAGGATGTTTCAGGCAGAGGAGCACCACAAACAAGACAGAGAACAACTTCGACTGTACTGCATAAAGAAGGGAGGGAGGGAGGGAGGGAGAAGAAGGTAAGCAGCACACAGTCTTGAAGGTTTCACCATGTTTGTCAAGGAATCTGGATATTATCCTAAGTATAAAAGACAGTTAGATTTTGTATTTTCAGAGAGTCCTCTAACTAAAGTAGGAAGAATGGTCTGAAAGATAGGGTAAGACTTAGAAAGAGAGAGACAGATGTTACTTTGGTATTGTAGGTAAGACAGAAGGAAGATCTGAGCTAGTAGGAAAAAGGGAAGATAATATCCAGGGCTATTTTCCTAATTTGCTTTTTGGTTCGATGGAAAACTTACCCCCAAAGAAATCCCCCATCCCTTTTTTGAGATAGGGTCTTGCTACGTAGTCTAGGCTGGCTTAAACTTAAGATCTTCCTGCCTGAGTAACCCAAGTGCTGAAATTACAGTGTGCACCACCACGTTCAGCTTCCAGTAACGCCAGTTGTGTGAAAAATCTGGGAAAGAAATACTTTGATATGTACAAATTTCTACCACTCATGAAGAATGTTTTCTCCTCACCCCTCCTGACAGGTTCTTGCTTTTAACAATACCAATGCATTAAGACTCTTATCCAGAAGAGTCGAGAAAAAGGAAGTTTATTTACACAGCTACTTTCACACCACTTGCCTTTGCCCAAATTTTTCTCAGAGTAGTCTCCACACCCGCAATCTCAAAATTCTCTTAAGTATACTTTGTTAATTCTCAGATTTGTATATTAAATCTGTCTGAACTTGTCTGGTAACTGACAATCAATCTGGGCAAGTCACAGACTTTATAAGCAGTTTTTTCTCATGTCACTTTGTTATCCCATGTTTGTATCATTTGCTGCCAGGCACCAAACTTTCAGCATCAAGAACATCTGAGGAGATGTTTTTACATAGAGGACTTCTCTCCTTCCTGTTCCTCATTCAATGCATATGACAGTATACTTATGAACTCTAATTAAGTGAGCAATAATGCAGCTAAGTTTGGAAAATACCATTTTAAACCAATACTAAAGAAAGAATGTTTGATTTTGTGAACACAATAACAACCAAAAGATAAATCAAAAATGCAAAGTCAACTTAAATCAAAAGAAAGAAAATGAATTTATGAATTCATTTGTATTACCCTGAAATAAGATATTAATGAATTGGTAAGCATAATGCTAAATTTATTTGATGCAGCTAAACTAAATAACCCATTATAAAAGAATACCTAAGAAAAGATAGTTTTCAGAAACTTAATTTACCTACCTCTAGAATTAGGAGTTATGTAAAACATGGCTATTAGAGGATTAAAAGAATTTATATTACAGGTGAGGCATAGGTTACTCACAGAAAGGACTGGGGGAATAAATCTATGGGATAGGATTTGACTCAATTTGTATTTTAAACACAGAAAAGTTGCTGTGCTAGAACAGGTGGCTAACTTTGCTTTTTGCCTGTCTTCTACAAGTGAGATTGTAACAGTTAACAAGATGTTAGTAAAATATGATGGAAGATAGACAAAGTGGCTCTTATATTTAGAACACATTCATTTGAAAAAGGGATCAGCACTATAAATTCAAAATATCCCTAAAGCAAACCTTTCCACTGATGGGCTTCTAGTTCTTAGATTACATTTTCATTGACTTGTAGGAATCAGTACATATTAGGTACATACTGGATCAGGACTAAACTAAACAAGTCTTTCTAATCATACTTCACCCATGCCTGGGAACAGTTAGTATCTCTCTTGCTTCCAGGAAGGTAAAGAGGAAAAAACATGGAACTGACAGGTGACCTGGAGTTCTTGTTTTGCCTCTAGTGAACTGTATAATATAAAGTGATGTTTATGTCTGAATTTCTTAATACTGTATTCTAAAAACTCTTAAATGGTTTGATTTTAGGAGATTATTACTGGGAATCTTAAAAGTACTCCACTAGTTCAACATAAGATCATCATATTTCTATAGCATTAAACATGCAAAATACAAATTACACTTTCATAACAGAATAGGTAAGTCTTAAAGAATGCCTCTACAGGTTATGTCACATGGGTAAGGTTACTCTGCAAATGTGACTACTCAAACTCTGCAGGGTACACTATATACTGTTTTGTAACCAAATGGTTAATTTGTTCATTGGATTCCTGCTTCCCCTGGACATTTTTTTGCAAAAGGAATCCTGCCCCTTCCCTACTCCAGAGCTGGAGAGAGACAGAGAGAGACAGAGAAACAGAGAGACAGAGAGAGAGAGAGAGAGAGAGAGAGAGAGAGAGAGAGAGAAAGAGAGAGAAGATAGGATGACCTGAGCCAAAAGTGAGGAGTACTGAAATCACTTGTGCTGACTGTATTACTGATTTACTCAGTCCCTCAGAAAAGTCATTTTACCTCTGTAAGTTTCTTCATGTGTGAAATAGGATTGGTGGAATCTATTCTGTGTCTTATATGCTTGGGAATAAAATATCCTTTTTTCTTAGTACCAGTATTATATAAATGAAAGTCATTATTCTAAAAGTAATATACACACATAAAACTTTGTAGCTTTTACAGTCTAAATAAATGTTAACTTTTGGTCAATGAAATAGAAAAAGACACTATCCTCCAGGCATGTTTTCATATAGAGTTAACTCCTGGCTTCTTTTGCCCCTACTTCTTTAAAAGTAGGCTTTTAAAGCAATTTTTTGATCTAGTGAAGAAAACTTTTTAACCTAAGGAAACTAAGCAGCTGCAAAGAGCATCTCAGCCTATCAGGAGAACTAAAGCAATGTTTTATTTCTTTAAATACAACTCTAGTAAGGAAGACCAGTGAAAGTCACTCTACTGTCTCTTTCCATATTAGCCAAATTCATTCCTTGCTATATAGACAAGCTGTGCACACACCATTAAAGATAGAAGGAGACTCAGTCCTAGGCTTAGACTTGTAGCAGTGAGGTTGTTACGTCATCAAGGAAAGACGCTAACGACAGCAATGACAATGATAGCACCACCACCACACTGGCTTGGCTGGCCATGATGGTACATGCTTGTAATTTCAGCTAATTGGGAGACTGAGGCAGGAGGATCACACATTCAAGGCCAGCCTGGACAACTTACCAAGGCCCTGTCTCAAAAATATAAAAAATAGGGGTAGGTTGTAGCTCCGTGATAGACTGTTTACCTACTATGTGCCATTCCCTGGGTACAATTCCTAGTACCAACAAAACAAAAACAAACAAAATTAAAAAAAAAAACCCTCCTGAATTGATGCATTCTTTGGCAACCAACATTCAATTTTATTTCATCCTGAATAGGTCTGTAATCTCTAAAATACAAAGGGCAATCTTTACCATACATTAACTCTGACACAGTCAGGCCTAGAGCAAAACAATGAATACCTTCTGATAATTCACTTGCTAGGATTTTTCTGCCACACCCTAGGCAGAGACAGTGAGTTGCCCAGGTCAACAGCATAAAATGTTCAGCAGTTTAGACTCCTGAGAACTGGAACAAACAGGTTTTCAACCTGAGGATCACCACTCTATCAGAAACACAGGTCTAGCTACAGACAGCCCTCCAACAATTTTCTGGGTGACAGCTTCCTGAAACTAGCATCCAGACAAAGCAGAACCAAATGAAGACAAAGCTGACTCATGTGTTTATCTCCCACATATCCAAAAAGTGCCTGTGGGACTCAGATTTTATTTAAAAAATTGTGTTGAAATAAATCATGGCCATGGTAATAGTGGAGGTAAGAAGGGAAACAAGCTAAGGTGAACCTATTTCCTAAGTGGGCCCTACATCAGGAATCCAAAAGAGTCTAAGGAAAATATCTGGAAAAATACAGTTGCCCTCAAGAGAAAGTGAAGAAAACCCCAGTAATAAACTAGACATTTTTTTGGAATCCCCACAACTGTCAGGGGAAAAAAATTAAATACATTTAAAGAGTTCAGTAAACATACTTTTGAAACATAAGTATAACAAAAATCTGTTTGTTTATCTTTATTCAGAGGAAACTACACATTGCAGTTTTGGACATTTTCACTGCAGGAAAGATAAGCAGATGTTGAATGTTTTCCCAGTTTTTCTAGTGTCAGCGAAGAGGCATACAGAATCCATTGTGCATTTTTTCAGATCAACAGTAAATGTAAAAGACGCAACATCTTGGGTGTTTTTCTTTTGTCTTCATATTATATTTTACCATTTCTACAGTGACATCTTTGAACAAGAGTTATCAATTTATAGACTATGTGTATTCATTTTCCAACATATACTCCTAAACTATAAGATATATAAATAGCTTAGTAATTTTAAGAGTGAACTTTGAAAAAAAATCTCCTTTTATTTCTGCATTAAAAAAGTGAAAAATACTTACATATAAATAATCCCTTGAAAGAAAAATGTCTACTTCCACCCATAGTGTGTTGAATTTTCAAGAGATACACTTGTCTATGTTTTTTCCAGGTTTCATCTGCAAACCCCAGAATTTTTTGCCAGCGTAATGAGAAAATGAAGTAAAGTCTAAATAAATAAAGTGACATGATAAGAAGGAAAAATGGCACATAAAATGTGACTGCTCACACTTCTAAAAAATTATAACTATACATGATAGGTTGCAGAAACTAGTGTCAGTAGTGAAGAATGACTTTATGGAATGAAGAACTGTTGACACTCAAGAATTAAATAATAGCACATTCATTACTAACTGTCTAATCCTAGGGCAGTGGTTCTTATGTCCAAACCTTTCAACAATTTTTAAAATTAATTCAATAGGCACTCACGTTAAATGGAATTAGAAATTGTACTTCCTTTCACAACTTTTTTCTTCAAAGTAACAGCTATAAATCATTTTTGCCTCCCTTGATATAGTTCAAAGTACAGTACCAGACAGATCTTACCCCAGTGTTGTTTCTCTTCACCACTGACCATATAGGTTGTAGCTATTTGCTAAGAACATAAACATTCAGGCTTATTGTAATATTCCAAGTTTTCTTTAAGTAAATACCATTGTAGGGACTGAAATGCTTAAGATTAGGAGGGAATGTTCAAAAGGCGGTATCAACCTGGTACAATGGTGCGTATCTGTAATTTTAGGTACTTGGGAAGCTAAGGCAGAGGTACTCTAAGAGATCCTATCTTAAAAAAAAAAAAAAGGTAGGGATGCAGCAATGGCAGGGATGCAGCAGTGGCAGGGCTCTCTGGGTTCAATTCTCAGTACCCCTCCCCCAGTGGCTTAATCCTTCTCAATAGACAAAGTAGTTTATATTCTTCTAGCACGGAAAAATCATGACTAATTATTTAAAGATGAATAAATGAAACTCACTGATAAGTCTGAAAGGCTTAAAAGAGTTTACTTGGTTTCTAAATTGAATGTCTAAAACAGTCCTATCCCAGGTTCCTAATTCCAACAGTGTGCAACTGTGTGTGTTTGTGTGTACCTGTGTGGTGTCATTAGATTTTTCTGAGAATCTAACAAAAGCTATGGTCTTTTTCTCCAGAAAAATTAATACAATATTCATATTTAGACCCACTTTTCACAGTATTTTAGTGTATTTATGGACTAAGGAACCTAATATTACCCTAAAGAAACTATAGGCAGCTGGAAATTAATAGCCACCCTACTTTTGCCTCTCACTTTTTAGCAGCTAACAGCTCAACTTTAACAAGAGACAAACACTGAATGATTAATGCTTGGATTTCATTTTGAAACCTAGAGAAATACACATAAATAAGATAAGGTTTGGACTACGGGTATACTAATTCTTTGGATGCTGTCATTTGAAAGCACGTAACAGGCAAATTCTGCAAAGATTATCCTTCATGTTGTCTCTTTTTTTATTCAGTTCTAGAAAAATCCTTCTAGAATAAAAAGTTTCATATTATAAAGGTTTCTAAACACTAAGTGAAAATTCACTTACTAAAGTGCTATAGCAGTAGACATAATAGGAATTTGATATAGTAATGGACTATGGACAAGATTTTAAAATTCATTAAAATTAAATCTAACCAGAAAATGGGGTTTCACATTTCATGAATCTGTTAAAATACTGTAGCTACCTAGAACACACCATATAATTATAGTAATTATTTTCAAAGAGAGGGAGAAATGTAAGGTCAGAATATATGAAACACTGCTCTATGTGATAGGTGATTGAGCATGAAAGGAAATGACAAGATTTAGAGCTTTACTGATTTTAAGATTTTGTAATGTAAGCTGCACGAGAAAAATATTAAATGTAAGATATAATGTTTACTTCAAAGATTAATATTTATAACAGCAACTCTCTGAAGATGGGAAGGGGATCTGGAGATCGGAGGAGATGGACAGGAGGGGAAGATAAGCACAAGTAAAAAGGATCAAAATGCAATATGTATATAAACTAATTCCCCACGATGAATGCACCTGTTATATATTGCAAACATGTACTAATAAAATAATCTAGGAAAATATTCCAATGTTTACTCACTGGCTTCAAAATTCCAGTTTAGCACTGAATGTAGCCATTCCATCTGCCAACTTGAACATAGCTGTCACTCTCCTTGAAGTGCTAGATTGAAGTGTTCATTCAACAGGCTGAATTTTCACATGAGTGAATTTTGGGTGAATTTTGCAACCCATTCTGTGTCACTGAAATATGCTGCCCAGTAGTGACTCTTTTCTAAAATAAACTTTGGTCCAGTTCATATAACTCAAAAGCTGTGGCCAGTGATCTACCTTTAGAAAGTCATCTCACGTCTGTGTATAAGACATGTCTGCACTGTGTCCATCTCCTCACAGAGTTGCATAAATAGACAAGAGTTAAGGGTATGTATTTTAATGTGGTTGATAATTTTAATTACATCTTGAAAAATGTTACTAAATTCAGGTGACAGTTTTTAGCTAGCAGTATTTTTCTAACGATGATATCGTACACAGTTTCACATTTAAAAGTGACCTCTTTGAGCTGAACAGTGAAACCAGAAAGTTGTCCAGCCATGACAACTGCTCTATCCATGCATATATGGACATAAAATGACCAATCCAGTTTTCCCGATAATATGTAATAATTCAAATAGTTCAATAGTTCTGCAGGCTGTGGTGCTGGTGGCAACAAAAAACACATACCATATCCTTATGCACATCTTTCTAAAAAATATACTGCACTGAACAAGAACTGTTGTTTTGTTGTCAACATTGACAGATCTATCAATCTGGATTGTGAACCATGGTAACTCAATAATTCTGTTATTTCATCAATTCCTCTATTTATAGTGCTAGCTGAAAGAGGAATATGTACCATCACTTCAAATGCAATTTCCCCTAAAAGTTCATAGCAAATGTTTTCAGTAGCAGGCAGGATCAACTCTTCACCAATAGTAAAGAGCTTCTTAGTTTTAGCAATGCAGTTAGCCACTAAGAATGATGCTCTCATTGTAGACACATTTGAAGTGGTGGCATTCAATAATTGCTTCTGTTCTTTGTGTTCACATTTTTTCTTTTGAAAAACTCCAGAGATTTATATTTTTATACAAGGTGTTTGGTCTCCACGTAGTGAAACATTTTTAAAGATTTCACTACTTTATTGGGTAGCTTGCTGTAATTAAAAGTAAGGGAAAAAACTCTCACATACTGCTATGTGCACAAATGCAGTGATCTCATATTCAATTATTTGTTATGTATAAAAATTGATTTATTATACATTTACACTAAATTGATTTAGTATACATTTATATAAATTCTAGATTTCAGTTTGTTTCAAATAACAGTTTTATCAATTACCTGATTATTTTCTGTAAAATTTCACCCTCTCTCCCAGCTTGTTTTCCATCTTTTTGTCTTGCTTTATCTTTTTTTTTAAGAGGTATATCATCAGATAACTGTTAAAAGTAATTATTTATACTATGGAATACACATTCTGGCAGCTAGCTTGGTTTTCGTTGTTCACTGATGCATTCCCAGTACCTGGCATATTACAGATGATCAATAAATGAATGAACATTTACTAAGTAGTGATATGGAATTAGAGGCAAATAAAGTATAGGACAGAATCCTGTGATACAAAGTTAGGTAAGCTGGATTTCAGTCACTGCCCTTTCCCTCATTAAATTATCTTAAATAAGTCAATTACTGTATCTTTGAATCTCAACCTTTTTTCTTTAAAATTATGCTAAAAAATTATCATAGTTATTGTGTCACAGGAAATAATAAAAGTGAAGACTTATTGCAATATTAATATTATTATATCCAATAGCTATTATTGGAAAACTGGCGAGAATTCTGTAAAACAGATCAATTTTAAGAAAATAAGATATACTGTGAGCTTATTTGTAGTTTTGCTGAGCTATAAAGGCAGAAAGGATTAGTGAGAAAAGGCATGGGTTGGAATAGGTTTACCAGGTGAATTACATTGAGAAAGTCTCTTAATCTCTCTGAGAGTTAATTTTCTCACTTATAAAATGAGAGGAAAAATACTGACTTAAATGCATAACTGAATTAAAGATTATATCAACTGTGAAAGAATTTAGGAAACTATAATGTAGAATATTTATTTTAATGTTGCCTTTCCTTAAAAAAAAAGTCTTAACCTGGGTTGTTCTACCAGTCGACTAAAAGGAAATACTATTCTAGAAGTTTTCACATGGACTAAGAGAAATACACACATTCCCAATTCTTGCTGCAGGTTCTCTAATACTGGCAGGAGGACAGAACAGAACAGCAGAAGTTTTAAAGGAGGATAAAGAATAGAAAGTGAAAACAAAGATTTAGAAAAACACTTGTGAATAAATAGTAGAGCTCTGATCAATTCGTTGTTCGTATATTTAATTGCACATCTCAAAGTCAGGGCCACAGTTCATTGGCTTTTAATGTACAGTTGTACAGGGTCTGGAGCTTGGGAGGGTTCCATACTTGGTTTAATATTCTGTTGGTGGTGTCTTGAAATTCTTAATTATTTTTTAATAAGGAGTCCTGCAAATTATGAAGCTGTTCTGCTTACAGTGTTTTCACTAGACTAGAGGACAAAAATAACAGCTATGGTTTCACAGGCTATGTAAAAGGACCACTGCTAATTTAAAGGTCAGGCACTGAAAAGCAGACTTGTAATCAGGCTGAGAATCATATATGTGTAGTATCTGCATTCTGAAGTTAGAAAAATACTTGGAAAAAGCCAGTTGAATTTAAAAATGCTTGCTCTAAAAAGAAATATACATGTTATTTGCTATTTCTATTTTTCTTTGTTGCACCACATCCTACTAACAGAGCAAAAGGTCATGTAAATATACGTGAATCTCATCTACTTGACTTTCTATTTTGAAACCCAACAAAAGATCCTATTGATATTTTGGATTTGATACCTGATAGCTTACAGTAAATAAAGTAACATTCCTACTGAAACCATCTCTGGAGTTTGAAATCTCCAAAACAATCCAATTTAATTAAGTCATGCCTTTTAAAGAAGTTTTGTTTCTTTTCTATTCCTGATGACTGTAGACACAGTCTGTGCATTTCCTTTGGAGTTGAAGGAGTTTTAACAGAAGGACTCGGGCACTTCCCAAACGGCAATTCAGTTTTTGACTTCTACAAGCTCAAAAAAGATGTTTTTTCCCACAAAGTCAGAATGTCTCTGCCTGATTCACTTTGACCTTTGGCTTTTTTTTTTTTTTTTTTTTGGTAATGGGGATCTAACTCACAACCTCACGCTTGCCAGGCAGGTGCTTATGCTGCTGAACTAAATCCCCAGCCCTGATCTTTGCCTTTCTTATCAGTCACTTTTAGTCTATGACAGCAGTTGGACAGGCCAACCACAGAGGCTCACTCTCCAATAAACAAAGACTTGTGAAGCAAAAGAAATGGGCTGTGGGCAGAGATATGATCTGAAGAGAGGGTGTTGAACCCATCCTCTATTCCAGCAGCATGTCTAGGACTTTGCCAGTACAAAAAGTGAAACTTCACAGTAAATTATTCTCCCTGCCTGTGATCTAAGCACACACTTTCATTAAAAAAGTAGGCTGGTTTCAGAGAAAGACAAGCAACTAGCATTCCTAAAGCCAGTATACAGTGGTGGCTTTTCTCCCCCAAATTTTAAAATCTTCCCCCCCCAACAAATTTGCCACAGATCCCTATGGATACTGGTTAGATCTGCTGGTGACATTCAAATAAGAGTCTAAGAAATGCATGCAGTCTTCTTTGTTCTTTACTCAGTACTCAATACTCAGTCTCAAACTCCTGGTTTAAGAATTCAAATGGCATGTTCCCTAAAAAAACAAACTTTTTAATTTGTGAAATACATCCACTGTATAGTATAGTCACTAGCATTAACAAACTAAATGTATTTGATCATCTTTAAATTTCAGTATTATTACTAAGATAGTACTATATAAAATTACCATGATGTATAACTCTTTTGGGTGTGGAGTGAGGATTGAACCCTGGGCCTTTGCATTGAGCAATGTCCCCAGCTTTTTATTTTTTTGAGACGGGCTCACTAAGTTGCCCGGGATGTGCTTGAACTTGTGATTTTAACTCAGACTTCTAATATGCTGAGATTACAACTGTGTGTCACAGAGACCAGCTTTAACCTTCCTAAAATGAGCACAATGGTATGTTTAAGATCTAAGTTAATTTGCTGAAAGATTCTGAGGAATTTTGGTTATATTTTGGCTCTAAAATTGATGATTTTAGAATAAAATAAAAATATAGGCAGCAAACTTAAATTCATAAACACTAGCCAGGTGTGGTGGTGCACACCTAATCCCAGCACTTGGGAGGTTGGGGCAGGAGAACTATTATGAGTTCTAAGCCAGTCTGGGCTACATAAGTGAATATGAGGCCAGCCTGAACTACATAGCAAGATCCTGTCCCAAAAAACAAAAAATAAAACCACTACATATATGCTCAAAACATTCTGGAATAATTACCTTTTTTTCATCTTCATTATCGGGGTGCAGTGTTATTTCATCTTTCCATTAGTTCTGCTCAAATAGCTTACAAATCAAAGCATTTCTCATCTGTGTCTACGTATGAATGAGGATTTCAATAGTAAATACAGGTAAAGATCAACATTTCTGTCTCCAAGTAGCTCAGATGAACTGAAGATAAAATTTTATGTATAGTACTTTTACTTTTTATCATTTTAGGAATTTTACAAAAATCGCTAAAATTGTAGGCAGGAGTACAGTTACAACTGGTAATCAAATTAGCAATCTGTATTAAAAGCCTCACAAATATGTATGCCCTCTGACCTAACAATCCCAGAACTGAGCTTTAGGATATTGCTCTTAGAGATATATTCAATGCTTTAGGCGCATTTGATGAGTCTTTTTTTATAACTTTAAAAACTGGACACAATGACAATATTCAACAATAGGACAGAACATGAAACAGTTCAATGAAACACAAACAACCAGTAAAAAAGATATGAAAGAAATGCATTTAAGGACAATGGCAGGATATACTCATATATGCTACAAGGGGGAAAAAAATCCCTTAAGGTTATACAGAGCAATAACACAGGACAATCACATTTAAAAAATACATACATAAAAGAAGACTGGATAGTGTTAATAGTATTATCTTCCCAGATAAGAATAAGCATAATACTTTTGAGGGGGGGTGCAACAACTCAATGTTTTATGATTTTTCTCTAATATATATTATCTGTAAGTATTAAAATAGTAGCCAGTACTTTTTGCTTTGTTGATAAGTTTAAAGAAATCACTCATCTAGGACAAGTTCATTTTTAAGCTGAGTAGATTGCTGAGAATGAAGGTATTAACTTTAATATATATATATTAAAGTTATATTGAAAAAGTACAGTTGATTCCCCACTTGGAACTGGAAACAGACTTGTAAGACTGCCATAAAAGATAGCATTGATATCCAATATTTGTTGATTTTGATTTTAAATGAAAAGAGATTTTTTTTATAAAAGCTTAGTAAACTTTCTTATAGTAACACTAACATTTTAAAAAATAGGATATATAACCTTACTGAGAATTTCTCCAGGAATCTAAGATGGCAATAAACCAGGACAAGTAAACTCCACAGGCATCGCGGACTACCATGATAACTAACTCATACGTATAGCCACGGGGTAAATAAGTTCCAGTATATTAATAGCCAGGACTAACGTGGATTCTCAAAAGATATACTTCCAAAGGGACAACTAATAGAAAAGTATGATTAAAGCAATGAGTGTTTAATTGTAAATTAGAGATAACTACTTAGTTTACAATCTTCAGTTTTTCCTTAACTCAGTCTTCAATTTTTCCTTAACTCAGGCTTTAACTCAGTCAGAATCACTAATGGAAGTAAATGTACAGTTTATCTAACCTAGTCTCAGTCTGTCAGCTGGGCTGGGCATGCTGGTGCAGATGTATAATCCCAGGTCTCAGTAGGCTGAGGCAGGAGGATCACTGCAAGTTTGAGGCCAGTCTGGCTACCTAGTTAAGTTCAAGGTCAGTCTGAACTACAGAGCCAGAACCTGTCTTAAAAAAAGTGTTGCTGGAGTTGGGGATTTAGCTCAGTGGCACAAGCGCCTGCCTGGCAAGCACAAAGTTGTGAGTTTGATTCCCAGTACTAAAAACAAACAAACAAACAAACAAACAAAAAAACAGTGTTGTTCCGGCACAATCACTACACTTTTTGTAGTTAGACTAACTCCTTTTTGATGCAGTGTCATTAAGCTATCACTAGGGCTTAGTGCAACATGTCATTTATATAGTTCTAGAAATTTATTTTTGACATAATTAATCTTACTATTTCTGGAAAAGATTGCCAGACCCACTAGGATGGTTATGTGTATTTTATTCAGACATTATAGAGCTGCACAATGCCTATACAAAATGTTGAAAAGTTGAGCCATTAATTGGCAAACAGGCCATTAAACTGGTGACTAAGGCAGGAAGAACAAGGAAAAACAGCAATCAGTACACCTTTCCCTTTATATCTCACTCTACTATAAATATTGCAAGGCCTCTGTGACATGGGAATCACCTTGATTACCACATGATGCTGATGTAACAATACTTAGAGGTAAGCATGTGGAGGAAGCAGAGAAAGAGGTTTAGTTTGAATTACTTAAATGAGCTTTGTTTTTTTAACTCATAAAGCCATTAGTGGACAGAATAATAATTTCTGCTCTTATGCTGCTTGTGGGGGTTTCACATTGTTCTACCAGCCACTGGTACTGATTTCGGTAATAGCAGAATTTCCCAAATAAGCTGTGTAAAGTCTGAAAACACTGGTTACTGTGTTATGTATTTAGTGAATATTCAATTAAAACTTTGCCAAAAATTAAACCTTATACCCAAAATATGCACACAGCAATTCTCAAAAGTATACTATTTATCTACACAAAAGCCTTTCTGGAATTTTTAAAACCACAAATGATTAATAATAATCATTAACTGAAAAATTATTTGTAATATAGCAATAATATTTGCCACAGGAGTGTTTTTTCACCATGTAAGTATCTTTTATCAATGTTTATGCAAATCAAGACCTTTAAGAGGGGCAGAGTGCTAGTTCAGACCCTATATCCATAAATTCTTTTCTGATAGGCTCATTTACAAGATACTTTCTGATCTCTAAATTCCTAAAGCACCAACTATACTATTCATCTGATACTTAGTGTACAACAAATTGGACTCTTACTTATCCTTTTGTTGACATGTCTTATCTCTTTAACATATTTAGCATTCTGACTACAGGAACCATGTCTTATACAGCATTTATGTTTTTATTTTTTAAAATTTTTTTGGTACCGGTGATTGAACTCACAATCTTGTGCTTGCCAAGCAGGCACTTATGCCACTGAGCTAAATCCCCGGACCTTATACAGCATTTTTATCTCTCATTCTTATACACAGTCGATGAAGTTATGATAATAATGCAAATTACAGACTTTACATCATCAGGGAAGGCTGCTGCTATGTATTCTAATTTGTTCTTCTATAACTTGGCTCATATCAAAAAAGCAAAAAGAGCAAAAATATTACCTATGATTTAATTTACTGAGTATTTACTATCACCAGGATGTCACAAATAATACTACATTTAAACTTTACAGTTATTACAAGTTCCATTTTACAGATGATGAAACTAAGGTTTAGGGTGATTATATAATTTGTTCAAGGTCAGACAGCTAAATGGTAAAACTATGAAATTCAGATCTATTTCATTCCAAACACCACACTAATGTCAGTAGGAATAAAGACAAATGACAATTACTTATTCTGCATACATGACCCAAGAGGACTTTAACAGTTTTAAAAGGGAATGTTGCTGGGCACGGTGGCATACACCTGTAATCCCAAGATTTAACAAGATTGAGGCAGGGGGTTGCTACAAGTTTGATGCCAGCCTGAATAACTTAGGAAGGTTCAACGCTTTAAAAAAAAAAAAAAAAAAGGAGAGGCATGGTGGCATATATCCATAATCTCAACTACTGGGGAGGCTGAGGTTGTAGGATTGCAAATTTGAGGCCTTGCTGGGCAATTTAGCAAGCTCCTATCTCAAAAAAAACTTTTTTTGTTTGTTTTTTTAAAAGCTGGGGCTGTAGCTTAGTAGTAGAGCACTCCTGGTTTCAATCCCCAGTGTCTCAGGTGGAAAAAAAAAAAAAACTGAAATGAGGTTTAACTCAGTGGTAGAGTACTTCCTTAGTATGGGTTCAGTCCCCAGTACCAGGATGAATAAAAATAAATAGATAGAATGAGATATCTCATTATCAGATCAGAAGGATTTTAAAGGGGTTCAGTTTCACTCATTGTTTGAATCTGTTTATTTCATTCATCTCTTAGAATGACAAATTTACATTGAAAATTCACACAAAATAAAGATGATACAATGACAGGAAATTAAAAATTTTGATGTTCATTAGAACTCGGTATATCAGTATACATGCAGAGCAACAAAGTAATTCATTCATTTATTTATTTTTTTGGAAAAAAAATGACTTAAAGGGACCCCTGACAGAAGATGGAGTTGAAGAAGTAGCATTCTCTTAACAACTCTGTTGTAAGACAGAAACACTTTTCATTCAGTTTAGCTCTCATGGAAATCAACTAGCTTTCACTGAACAAAATTTAGAGAACAGCAGAGATGAAATGTATTGATAAGATCCTGAGCTCATAAATCTGAACACCCTTTTGTAGGGATAAGCAAGGATGAACAAAGTTGAAAAAGATAAAAAAGCTGTTAGCAGTGTAAATTTTTACATAGTCACCACAGAAAATAATGACTATAAAGTCAATAATCAGTATAAGAAAATTCTGACTTGAAATATGGATCATGAATATCCACTTCCAAGTTTTTTAGTTATTACTTATTCATTTTATAAGTTAATAGATTCACTGTGATATTTCCACATATCCATATATCAAGTGTTGACTGTGTTGTGTTCCCTTGTACCACAGGCTCTATTTCCCTGTCATTCTGTTTTGTTTGCATATACAGAAGAAAACATACTTGTCTTTTTTCTGTCTGACTTATTCTGCTTAACATGATGCCCTCCACTTCTATCCATTTTCCTGTGACAGAATTTCATTCTTCGTGGCTGAGTAATACTCCATTGTGTATAAATACCATATATTCCCTATCCATTCATTTACTGATGACCACAACAGGAGTCTTTCTTTTTTCCCCCTTTCCTCACCATGGAAGTATCCTTTATCAGTGTTTACAAGAAACAAGACGTTTAAGAGGGGCATAGTCCTAGTTTAGATTTAAATTCCATAAATCCTTTCTTAATGGGCTTATTTATAATGACACCTTTCTCTTCTCCAAATTCTAAAAGCATCAACCTGTCAACTGAATTATTCATCTGGCATTTACTATATGCCATATTGTACTTTTACTTATCGCATGTTTTATCTCTTCAGCAGATGTCATTAACAATGACACAGTCAAGGTAAAGTAGATTAATACACTATTCTATAATTTCAAACCCTCCCCCAAGTTCAAAGTTAGGAAGTTGCAAACAATCTTTGAATGGGTCGGACATCACAGCGCATGCCTATAGTCTCAGCTACTTGGGAAGCTGAAGCAGGAAGTTCCCAAGTTTAAGGCCTGCCTGGGCAACTTGACAAAATCCTGACTCAAAAGCAAATAAAACAGAGATAGATCTTTTGCAAATGGGAGTGAATCTGGAGATGGAGGGAAGCGGGTGAGTGGAAGGGAAGGGGAAATAAAAGGAATTAGATGTGTTATGCGTATGTACCAACTTCCCATATAAAGGTAAACATCATGTACTGCAAACATATAGTAATAAAAATAAATTTTATAAAAGTAAAAAGGAAAGCCTGACATTACCAAAACTGGTGTTCAAAGGCTATACTTTAAAGGTTACAACCTTTCCCCATAGGAGAGCCTCTAGGATTTCTGGTCTGTTATTCTTTGACCCAGTTCTCAAAGGGTTTGTTACTTTGGTATTTAATTACACAGCAAATCTAAGGCAGCAAAGAAGGGGAAGAAAACCTCATAAGAGCAAGACTTTCTAGTGACAAAGAGAACTCTTAGGCTAAGAGTATTATTGGGTCAAGGAACCCCTTCCCCTAAAATACACACTTAAATTCTTTTTGAGTTAATCATCACTTTCACCCTAAATATAGGTCTTTTAGTTGCTTCCATTAGTCACTGCTATTTATCACATGAAATGTTCACACATCACTTAAGGTCTAGAGTATTAGGTCTTAGAAACAACACTTCTTTAGAAAAGAAGTTCTTAACTTTTATTAAGATCACTGATTACTTTGGAAATCTGACTTTTAAAAAATGCTTATCTACCCACATTTTCATATGATCTCAGGAAGTAAAATTTTTCAAGCTAACCCATAGATTTCCAGGTGATCATAGATACCCAATTAAGTACTTTTGCATTAGGTAGCAACAGTGAATATGCTTTAGATCATAAATTTAGACTTTTATGTTTTTGAGACAGGGCCTCACTATGTAAATCAGGCTGGCCTTGAACTCTTGGCGATCCTCTTTTCTCAGTCTCCTGAGTGCTGGGATTATGGGGGTGTGCCACTATCCCCAGCCAAATTTAGACTGTTATTCAGAATGACTCCTACTGATTTGAGGAGTTGGACAACATTATAAATGTTAAGCAAACATGCCATTCAAAGCAATACCAATAAATACAGTTTAGAAGTAAATATTATAGCAAGTCTCCTTTAAGAACAAAGAAGTGGCAAGAAACAAAAAACGCTCTGAAAATTCCTTGAAAGTAGCAAAACAGTACAGTATAGCAAATACACTGTTTAACTAGTTGGAGTTGTCAGCAAAGATAATTCCTAAGACTGGCAACTCTCAAAAGTGATCTTTTACCCTGGCGTACAATGGTGCACACCTGTAATTCAGCTACTCAGGAGGCTGAGGTAGAAGGATTTTGAATTGAGGTCTGGCATCAGCAATTTAGCAATGGATATGTGGCTTAGTGATAGTGCCCTTCAGTACCACCAAAAAGAAAAAAGTGATCATATATTCACCTACACAAAATATTTTTATGATTGTTAAGAGTGCTGGGGATTTAGCTCAGTGGCTTAAGCACCTGCCTGGCAAGCACGAGGACCTGAGTTTGATCCCCAGTACCAAAAAAAAAAAAAAAAAAGCACCATGATTGTTAAGAATACTGGCTTAGGTGGACTGTGGGGAAAGAGAACAAGAAGTCACCAAGAAGCAGCCCTCCATGAGAATCAGTGCCATGTGTGGGCCACTGAGGGGAGAGCAAACACCAGTGTGTTCCGGTGAGTCAGCGCCATTCAAGGTCTACAGGGGAAGAGAACATAAGTCACCAAGAAGCAAATCCTCCCTGTGAATTGGTGCCATATGCGGGCTGCTGGGGTAAGAGCCAGATGCCAGCACTTTCCTGCATGTGGGCTGGGAAACAAGAAGAGCCAACACTCCTGCCCTGCATTCCCTCCTCCCTGTCATAAACAACCAGCTGATCTGGAGAAACACAGGCTGTGATGATGGCTATCGAAGCACAGTACAATTCAACATTTGTAGTGTTTAGTGTTTCGCTGGCTTTGCAGGTCGAAGGCCAGGGGTCTGATCATCTGTTCAGGGGATGGCAGTACACAGTGTAGCATCTATGGGGTAATCTCCTGAGGGTGGTGGCTACTGTTGATTTCCTATTGTTTTATTTTGAAGTCCTGTATCATTTTCATTGTTTTGTTGGCTTGGGTTTTACGCTTCTTTGTTTTGTTTCATTTTGTTGTATCCAATGGCATGAGTAGCTATTTGAAAGATAACAAGCTATATTATGATAGCCATTTTGGATTTACTATTATCTTGTTTTGAAATCTTTTATTGCATTCATTGTTTTGTTTTTATTAGTTCTACTCTATTCTGTTTTGCTTAATTGTTACTAGATCTGAAGTTATCTGCAGCTATTTTGAAGACAGCAGGAGACATTATGGTAACTATTGTTGATTTCCTATTGTTTCGAAGTCCTAGATCACTTACACTGGTTTGTTTTGATTGGTTTTGTCCTGTTTTACTTGGTTTTATTCTCTTTAAAATAAAGTAAAAAAAAAAAAAAAGAATACTAGTCTAGGAAATAGATATGGATTTGACAGGGTTTTTTTTGTTTTTTAACTTGCTACTTAGATAGACTTCAGACAATTATTTAACTTCTTTAGGCCTTGGGTGTATTATGTATAAACAGAATAAATAGGGTTGCTGCAATGATTAAGTGAGATAATATATATTAAACACTTGGTGTTGTGACAAGCGACCAATAAATGGTAGCTATTAGTTAATTTCAGTTAACTCCTTTCTGTGCAGTGATTTAGTTTGGAAACTGTTACTAAATATATGATCTTATGATCTCATAGGATAGTAGCTACTGTATCTCTTTTACAGTAGAAGAAACAAAAGTCAATTGATTTACTTAGACACTAATCAGAAAAAGTATCTGGATTTAATTACATTAGGAAGTATGATTTAAAACTCTTTTTCCTCCCCAAATCTTGGAAGCTCTAAGGTAGGAGGATTAAAAATTCAAACTCAGGTTAGTCAACTCAGTGAGGCCCTGTCTAAAAAAAAAAAAAAAAAAAAAAAGTTGGGAATATAGCTCAAAGTGACAGGCCGGGGTTCAATCTCCAGTACTAAGGAACAAACAAGTAAACAAAAAGCAAACTTTATGGATTGGAGGTGTAGGCCATTGATAAATATTTGACTAGTATGTACAAGGTTTGATCCCCAGCACTGCAGAAAAATGTTTAAAAATTTTTACTGTTATTAAATATACGTGAGTCATCATTTTAGTCATTTGAGCATACAGTTTGTGGCATTAAGTACTTTCACAATGTTGTGCAACCCTCACTACCATCTAGTCTAGATTTTTTTTATCCTCACCAATGAAACTTTGTACCCATTATACACAAATTTCTCATCCCTTCTCCCTCAACACCTAGCAACCACCATTCCTTTGGTCTTTGAATTTGACTACTCCAGGTACCTCACATAAATGGACAGGGTCTGGCTATGTAGTTCAGGCTGGTCTTGAACACACTATGTAGCCCAGGTTGGCCTTGAACTCATGGTGATCATCCTGCCTCAGCTTTCCAAGTACTGGGATTACAGATGTGCACTAACACACTCAGCCTCCATAGTCTTTTTTAAAAGTACTGTTAACACTATTATTTCAACATGGATTATCCAGTTTGAAATTATTTACTCTCTTGCTTCTCTTTCATTCCACTCCGTCTCCTCAAGCCCTTTCAGAAGGGAAAATGCAAGGAAGTTTAACTGCTTATAACTGATAGAACAGGACAGTGAAATCACTTTTTTTCTTTTTCTTTTTTTTAGGTACTGCACCACAAATCAACACAAATGAAAAGAAGTGAAACACAAATGAGTTAGATTTGGGAGGCCAGAACAGACAATCATCAATTAAAATAATAAATCAGTTATAAAAGATCATAGATCATCTTTCATGGTATTCTCCAGACCTTTATTGTAGGATAATGGTAAGAATCTGTAGAGTTTTTCAGAAGAGAGACAGTAACCTCACTGAAGCGCTGGGAGTCTAGGAAAATCTCAGTAGGTAACTTCTCTGAAGATACTTTGGAGTGTGCACCAACTCATGAACCCAAATCAAACTGTTGCTATCTACAGTAACCTTAAACCACTCCACTAGTTTAAGGATGCATGTTGAAGGGGTGGAGTTCCTCTTCTTTGAACGTTCTAACTGTGAAGTGAGATTAACCACAAGCTTCAGCACACAGTTCTCACAAATAACTAAACCGCAATGCCAGGGCATGACAACTCTAAAGACTTTAAAAACTGGCAATTTAAAGATGCGCTTGATTCTTGCACTTCAGCGATTGAGAGTACATGCAGATGGGGGTTATGAGCACATACGAGTAGGTTAGGGGGAAATAAAAACTGCCTAAGCTACTGAAATCTAGTTTTCTGAAACACCTCCAGACAACAGCCAACCCGAGCAAACGGTCTACAACAGAACCATCCTGTCACGCGCAAACTCACTTTAACAAAACCCACCGCCGCAGGAGGCTGATCACCAGCAAGACCCAGAGATTCCCAGCATTTCTGGCCGGCTGTTTTCTCTCTAGCAACCACCCTTCGCTCGCAATTTCCCATGTGACATACGGCTCGGCTGTCACTTGGTCACCACAGACTTCTTTGGGATCACCCCATTTTCAGAATCCTAAGAATTTCTCCCAAACAATCAGATTCTTCTGCCCACTCCTACTCCTCCCTTCTGGGACACTTTCGGCCTCCACTAATCCCCCCTCATCATCCAGCCCCGGGATACGCAGAGTACACAGGCTGCACTTCGCCTTCTCGTGCGAGTTCACCCCCCAGGATGCTGGGGACGCGGCACCGAGAAGCAAACTTTCCGAGCGTTCGCGGAAGCGGCAGGGCTCGCGGAGCACTCACAGCTGGTTGATGGCGTTCTGCGAGATAACAGCGTCGGCGGAGAAATACGGGATCATGTCGGGGCCACAGCGGCTGCAGGTGCAGGCGGGAGACGCCGTTCTTTCGCCGGCTCCGGTACTCAGGGTCACAGGGCCAACTCAAGGCTCACGGCCCCGCATCCTGGCTCCCACTCGGCTGTGGCACGAGGGGCTCATGGAGGGCTCCAGCCAGGCCAGAGGCGCCGGCGCCGGCTCTGGGCAGCCCCACAGTGCCCGCCGGGAAACGCAAGCCGAGCCGTGCAGCCTCGGGATCCGCCGTGCAGGCTGGGCTTCCCCGAGCGGCCGGCAGCTCGGTCCCAGCCCGCGTCCGGGGCGGGGCCGAGGGCGGGAGGGTCTGCAGAGCCGGGAGGGTCGGCGCTGCCGGCGCCCCGCCCCGGGCTGCAGCTCGCGGGGACCGTCCCTGGCGCGCGTCCCGGCTCGCAGGCAGAACGGCCCGCAGGGAAGGTGTGGGAAAAGTCAGAATTTCTCCGAGGGGAAATGTCTCAACAGAAAAGTCCTGCTTCTTAACCGGCTCTACGCATTGTACCTTAAGCCCATTTTTTGAATTCTTAAAAGTTTATAGATGCATAAATGAAACATATTTATGTCCTCTTTTTGCTGGGGGAATTCTAAGTTAGTTTTTGGATTTTTTTCCCCTAACAAAACAGCTGAAGCTATGGCGGGGAAAAAAGAAAACCATCTTATACTGGTGATAACATCTGCTAACCCTTGTAAATAAATATAAACAGAGTTTCCTCAGCCATCCTCCAAGAATTAACAGCCTTAGCTGTGCTTGCATATTACTTGTGATTTTTAAAAATTCCAAATGCCCAGGGTGCATCTTGGAGCAATCAAATCGGAATTTCTGGAGGGTTCTAGATGTACTTTTTAGTTTCCCCTCCGGCGAGTCCAACGTGCAGCCAAGACGGAGAAGGCAGGCTAGAGATTGTATCCGCACTTCTCAGACACAGAAACATGCAGGGTGTAGGGAGATGACCTCATTTGTGCCTCCAGAGCCACAGTTTTTACCGGTAGTATTTACTCTCTCATGACTTTACGGGGGTAAGCCTTCACCATGTTTCCTCCAACTCATTGAGAACTGCCTTTCACCTACCAGAAACCAGCTCCTCCCTCTCCTGCGTGCTAAGCAGCGGCTTACAAAAGGATCTGGCGCAGTGCGCGCCTTCAGTAAGTTAGCTCCCTTATCTCTTGCCCTTCTAGTCTCATATCAGAGCAAATATTTTCAGGCACCAGTATTTTTAGAATTTCTAAATATTTTACTAAAGTATATATCAGTGAAGCTGCCTTTTGGGACTCAAAGCCAGAAGTTAGTAATTTTTTAAAAATGACTTCATTACAGTTAGAAAAAAAAACTAAAATTAGGAAGAAATCGCTTTAAATCTCAGCATACTAGAAATCAAGTCTTGATTTTATCTTTGTTATACACATTCAAACTATTACAAAATTTGAGTTTAAAAAATTAGTAACGAAACAATCTAAAATAATCTATGTCTAAAATCAGAATCAACTTTTGCTAAATGATCCTTTAATAAAATTTAAAGCTATTGCCAAGGAATTTAGGGAGTTCCAATGGAAAGTGATATCTAAGTTTCCTGGAGATGTGTTAAAAGGGAGGAACCAAAAGGGAGGTGAAGAGTTAACAGAGGGTCGAGATCTTGGAGTTTCATCATCTTCATCCATCTCTAGGAAGGAAAATGTTTGAAAGATTTATTCAGGCTGTGTCAGCAAGCACCCAAATGGCAGTGTAAGAAAAAAATCTGCTGATACACCCTAAAATAAATTGCTTAAAATATCTGGCAAACTTACTAGTTTGAAACTTCTTCCAGGCTGTAATTTATTACAGTCTCCTGCTGTGATCAAAAAAGGCAGTAGGGACTTTAAGCAGCAATGTTAAGGTGACTCCAATTCCTTTCATGACACAGCAGAGAAGGAATTTTACTGTAGTCAATACTAAATTATGTCGTTTAGGAAAGATGATGCATAGTAATCATGTATCTCTGTCTGAAAAAGAATTCAGCAGGAAATATCTTAATTCCATTCAAACTTATCTTTGCACTTAAAAAAACCAACAATTTCATATAGCTTTTATAAATGTATATTTTTTAAATAAAAAATAAAAAAGTTTCTATAGTGATTACCCAGAAGGGCCCAATCCTTTGGTTTCCCCTAAAAAACTTGTTAGTGCCTATTCAGGTATGGAGACTCTCACAACATCCTCACTCTGCTTTTCAAAAGCTTTTGAAAGTCAAATTCCTAACATAGGAAATTGGAAAGTATTAGAACATGCTTCTTGATTTTTTTAAAAAAAGAATTAAATCATCTTTGTAAACTAGGACACTTTTAAGGAAATAGAT
>PVLA01001026.1:191898-267161 GCA_004027455.1 Hydrochoerus hydrochaeris
GGGGCTGGAGACAAGAACTCTTCTCCCAAGCAACTGGCTGATTCTGGAGGACAGGCTGAGTTGATAGCAACTGAGGTACAAAAACAACATAATGCTTGTATTGTTTGATTGACTTTGCAGGCCTACATCCAGTAGTCTGAGCATGTATTAAGAGGATAACAATATGTAATATAGCAATATGGGGGATTTCCTTCTGTTTTGTTTTTGAAATCCAATATTGTTCTGTTTTGTTTTGTTCCGTTTTATTTTGCTTTATTCAGTGTTTTGTTTTGATTGGTTTTATTCTGTCCTGTTTTGTTTGATTTTATTATGTCTGATAGGCAGCAACTTTGATGATAATAAGAAGCATTATGGTAACCATTGTTGATTTCCTATTATCCTGCTTTGAAGTCCTGTATCGTTTTCAATGTTTTGTTTTGATTGGCTTTATTCTGTTTTATTTTGTTTAGTTTTATTCTCTTTAAAGTAAAAAGAAAGTTGCAAAAATTCCCTTTCTTTCACAGCCAAAATGTCAATCAACTTAGTGTCAGCTCTATTTAATCTTTTATTTTCCACTATCAGGAAACCAGGCTTTAGGGAGGGAGCTTTCCATACTCAAGGATCTAGGAATTAAAAAATGATTCCAAATTAGATTTAGTAACATGAAATAAACTAAGCTAGCTTTCTATTCCACAAGAAGTCAGAATGACCTAGTTTTCTTTTCTTTCTTGTCTTTTTTCTGCCTGCCTGCCCTTTGCTTTCTTTCCTTTTTTTCCCTCCTCTCCCCTACTATCCCTTCCCTTTTCCTCTCTTTCTTTCTCTCCCTCTACAAAGGCTCTGAAGAAAATTTGTTACCTTTTTTTTTTTTTTTACACTCTTGCTTGAGTTGTAAGACATAAGTTTTGTCATGTCTATGTACTACTATTACTACTCCTACTATCAATATTGGAGATTTAATCCAAGGCCTTTGCACTGAGTTACATCCCTAGTCCATTTTTTATTTTTACACAGCATCTCAGTAAGTCATTAAGTTGCTCAGGCTGGGCTCAAGCTTGTGAATCTCTTGCCACAGCCTTCTAGAGTGCTACTGTTTTTTTTTTTTTTTTAATAGGACTATATATTAATAGCATTAAAAGATTTTAAAGTAATAGAAGTTCCTTGTGTTAATAAGATACTTCTATTACTATGTACTGCTGCATAAGGTATAAACTCTGTAAGACAATGAACAATACTGACCTAACTGTATTTTAGGACACACAGGAAAATACACTGCAATGTGAATGAAGGATGTAGATGTGTTTGCTGCTTGAACAAAATTTCATCATGGATAGATCACGTGAACTGATACAAAAGCAGTGAGGTAGAAATGAGACAACCTAAGTTCTAATTTAAAATAGTTAATAAGCTAAGACATTGGCCAACTCACAACTTCATTTATCAAATAGGATAATAGTGCTGTGTTGCTTGCATTGTTCTGTTCTGATTTGCTTTGTTCTGTTTTCTTTTGTTTTATTCTCTTTAAAATAAAAATAAAAAATAGGATAATAAAATTCTAAGAAAATATCCTAAGGTCTGTTTTAAGAGTCAGGAAACTACAGAAAGTATTCTCAACCCATCTAAAAATCCTGAGGGCCTGGTGTAGTGATACACCCTTATAATAACACTGGAGGCTGAATTAGGTGACTGAGAGTTTAGGACCAACATGGAATACATAGTGAGACCCTGCTTCAAACACCTCCCTCCCATAAAACATTTAACCCATTTAAGATAAACAGTGAACTTTTCAAAGATAAAAAGCCCAGCAGTTATACACTCTGGCCTTGGAATTAATAGGCTGGATTTGAACCCTGCTACAATTAGCAGTGAATTTTGGAGTTCCTTGATCTGAGACAATATTATGCTTAATTCATGAAGGTACTGTTTAAAGAGTACCTGGCACAAAAATCAATCAATCAATTGATACCTACCTATCTATCTACCTACCAAGAATACCTGGCACAAAAATCTCCTCTAGCTTTTTAATGCCTGCCAATCTGAAGGTAAGGCCCTCTGTGCTCCTTAGTTTGTTCACTGAGAAAGTGAAAACTTTAGATTAGAAATGGGTCTCTAAACTCTTCCACAAATCTGAAAAGAAGCTAAAATGGAGCTGGGCATGGTAATACATGCCCAAAATCCTATCACTCAGGAGGCTGAGGCAGGAGGATCACCACGAGTTTGAGGCCAGCCTGGATTTTAGCTACTTTATTTATAGACAAGCCTTAATCTTTCCCATCCCTAGTTTCTTTTGTCTTAAACTGGAGGTAGTAATGTTTACCTCACATGCCTATTAAGATACATGGATAAAAGTGCTTTGTGAAGATGGTAGTATCAGGTTTTCATTAATAATCATCATGATGCATAAACTTGCCAATCAACTTCTGGCACTAGAAAGCAAGTTTATTTCCTTTTATTACCCAGAAGTTGATGAATGAATGAAAACTGAAAACTTGAAATATGGACTTCCCCTATGTACCACCATTCATCTAGAAAGTCTTTACTGTTACTGTTTGCCGGGTAGGTTTTTTTTGGGGGGGCCAGGTAGTCAATTACTTTGAACTCTGTTACAATGTATCAAAATGTGAGATGTGCAGTGCTTTACTCAATTTTTATATAAGTTTTCAAATAATAACACTAACATATAACTTTATTTTAAAAATACCTGGTCATAAGGCAAAATTATAACAATCATAAATTTATGCTTTTATGTTTTCTCTAAGGGCTCGATGTAGAGAAATAGTAAATTAATTCCTGAGTGTCAAAAAGGAGAAAACTAACACTTAAAATGTTACAAAACAGTTCATTATCTTGAGTAACACAATATTCTGCCTCCTGTTATTTTGTAAAATGTAAGATAGAACTCTCAACATAATACCCCAAATTTCAAATTGGTTGCCCAGATAGTACCAAGCAGTATTTTACTACACTTAGTAAAAGACACTGTTCATACAATATAACAAATTCTATAAATAAAGGCTCCTAAAAGCAATCATGTTTTGTAATCACTATATGGCTAATAGTTTTTTTTAAAGACTATCCAACAATAGTTTAACAATGTCATTGAGCCTTTACAATCATTCCATAGAATTTTCCACCATAAGAGCAATAGGATATTCTAAAAAGGTCTGTATTATCTACTCTACAAGAGAAGATCTCTAAAGCATTCTTCCCTCATGCTCTTAACCACCATATGCTCCTGTAGGAAGAGATGCTGAAATGTTTCTTTCTTCAGATTACAAAAGTCTCACACTCTGTTGTTTAGTAAAAATAATAGGCATTTATAGATCGCTTTTCACATCCAAGACACTTTACAAAACATTTAACCATTTAGCCCTCAGTCTGTTTCTTCAAAACTTTTTTTAAACCATATATACTAAATGACAATTTGTTTCAGAAATCTGAATAGTAAAATAAAAATCATCCTCATTCTTATCATCCCAGTCCCAGAGTGATTACCATCAATATTTTCAGATATTTTCTTCACATACACAAATATCCTATGTCATCTTTGCCCTTTAAGAGGCACACATGTGCACACTTATAGAATCAAAGTACACATATTATTCTACTTCTTGCCCCTCTTATTATCTTGTACATTTTTCCATGGTTACATAAATCTACTTTGTTTTTTCAAAGGAGTACATAATATTTTACTGTAAGTTCATATATGATTTAAACAGTTCTTGACTGATAGAAATTTGCTTCTAGTCTTTATTATTATAAACAAAATACCTCTATAAATATGCTTTTACTAACACTTTTTAATGGTATGCTAGGGATTGAACACAGGGCATCACAATGCCAGGCAAGCACTCTTACCACTGAGCAATACCTCCAGCTCTTTTACACAACTTTGTGGATGCTGATTGGATAGGTCCCTAGAGATGGAACTGGAAGTTAGTTTAAAATATTTTAAACATTTTAGATTTAGTAAATATCATTAAATTGTCATTCTGAAGGATTTAGTTTTTCATTTTTCTGTGTGACATTACTCTCTACTATCTCATGATCTATTAAGTTAACTCTGGGTCCCAAGATCCACTCTTGTACTCCATATTTCATATGTTACATTAAAAACTGAAAATTATACATATTAGGTAAACATCACAGAAAATAGAAAAACAATGCTAAATTATAAAGCAATATTATAGGGAACTATATCATGGGTTGTTGATTACAAAGAATTACTTAGACTATAAATATATGTAACACAAATTTCTTTGAAGATAATATAATTTCAAATTCATAGAATATTTTGAGACTTGTTCAATGCTAATGGTGTACAATACACTGCAGGTGAATGAGCCAAATATGTCCGGATTCAGCATCCTAGAATGGGGTAAGATACAGATAAAAAAATCGAAAGGGGATTTGGGAATGACCAAAAATGGAGGTTAGAGGAGTTGACAAAATTTTGAAAAAAACTAAACAATAAAACTCCTGATGAATTGATATTTACTGAACAAACATTTACCATGCACTAGGTGCTCTATGAAGAGTTTATATGTAGTGTCTCACTTCATTCTCACAAATGACCTTATATTATTATCTCTAAGGCCCTCAGAAAGATTAATTTATCTAAGCTTATACAGCAGTATTTTAAACCCAGCTAGTTATTCGTGTTCCATAGCCCGCTTTTTAACCAATATTCTATACTGTCTTAATGATGATAGAGGTTCATTACAGAATAAGTTAAATCTGAAAAGGTCTGTTGACCATAGGAAGAACTCTTAGGAACCTTAAATATCTACCTTACTGAAACTGGTATTTTCTCCTCTACATGATCCTACCTATGCCTTGCAGGTTCTGATAATAATAGAAACCTAGCCCTGTATTAAATAGAGAAGTAAGGTGATCTTTTGGCTGTTGTATACCTTCCTCTTGCTACCTGATCCCTTAGAACTCTGTATTTCAAACATATTGACCATGAGACATTTTTCAAATCACTTATTTTCCAAGGTTTTTGTTTGTTTGTTTGTTTCTGTAGTTTATATACAACATCCCACAGAAAAGAGTTTGATGTATTTGTGGATGATGATGGTACCTCACCATGAAATTTAATGTTTAAAATAAACATACTAGTTGGATAGGTATTATCATTCCTTCATATGGTTAAAGAAAAAGTTGAACAAAACATCTAGTTGATAAAAAAGGCTCAGATGTGTTCAATTCATCCTACAATACTGTTGACAAATTAATTGAATTCTCTGATTAATCCTGAATATCTGTGTGCTGGATACTCAGTTATATGCTGATCATCAAAATGGATATGAGTTAAATACTTTAATAATAATTTCCTACTCAAACTCCCAACTATTTTTTATTCTCTTTCAGATAAATTCCAAACTCTTCCTTCACAGGCTTTGTAATCTGAATCCTACCATAATCCAGTCATTATGACATATAACCCTCAACTTCATCTCTTCTCCAACATAATCAGTATACTAGTTTTTACCCATCTTTCTGACACAAATTTTTGCTGTAACTAATCAATTTCTATCCTATTCCATATCTGAGTCTCATTTTTCTTTATTAAATTGTTCCCTCTCTCAGATCACTTGTGGCCAGCCTTTCAGGTTATCCATTTGAAGACATAGTTCAATTATCAGCCAATTCAATAATTATAAACTCTACAGTGTTTTCATATCTGTTCTCACTTAGTTCTCATTGAAATTCTGTGTATAAGTAAGGAAAGCTACCTAGGATTATCAGTTTCATTTTAGAGATGATAGAACTAAGGCTTAGAGGTTAAGGGACCTGGCCAAATTTACATAGTAAGTGTCAAAGATAGGATTTGAACCTTTAATTAGGTTCAATGATCATCAATTAGTGGTTTAAAGTAAGTTATGATACTTTTTTAAGCTCCTTTAGAACTTTTATATTATTTAAGATCTTTTATTCTCTATTTTATTTCACATAATATAAAATACACATCTTATAGTAAGAATTGAGTGTATATCATATTTATTGTCCTCTAATTGTTGCCTAAGTAACTTATCTCACTACCAGAACAAATCAAACACTTTTAACTCTTGTAGACCTTACATAAAATAGCATAGTGCTATACAAGTTATAATTACTACATACATTCTGATTGGATGACTGATTCTTTACCCATATCCTTCTTAAACGTATCTCTGTACCACACACAAACACATTAGGCTCCAGATAAATACTTCCTAAGAAATCAATGCATTAATAACTGGCTCTTTCTCTTGGGGGCTCAGTCCCTCATTCCTGATACAGGGAGCAGTTGCTAAGTGAAAGGTTTTCACCTTTCACTGTCTCATCTCTCACCTGCTGCCTCTTGCTTTTTGGATAGATGTCTTTTGATACAACAAATTCAGGAGAGGCCTGGAACACAACCCAGTAAGTGAAGGCTTTATTTTTATTCTCAAGCCTGCACTAGACTTTCAGGAGCCAAAAGTTCAAATTGCAGCAGGACTGATTCGGCCCTTTCACAAGCAATTTAGTACTATGCAGTTTGTTTAGAATGGTCAAGTTTCTAGTCTCTGGCAGAGCAGCATTATCTCTCTAAGTCTTCACGTATCAGTTTCCCTGGCTATATTTCACTTAATATGTTTTTTCTTCTGAAATCAGATGAACATAAAAAATCATATACTAATATAATTATACACTTTTCAACAACCTGTCAAATATGTTCAAAAAATTTAAGTTGCGTTTTTTTTTCTGAATCGGGTAAAACCAAGGTATATCCAAGTTATGCTTCTCACTACAAAGGGGGCACTTTGTAGCATTATTCAGCCAGTGCATCAGTAACAGAGAAGATATGATTTTGTCTGATTCCATTCATCCACTTCAGTTGGCAGGTCAACTAGACAATGGATCTTAAATAAAGTATAAAATGCTATGCAGGGAAGATGAGAAAACTTCCTATCCATTTTGAATTGTGAAGTATTTCAAGCAAAGAAGAGAGTATAACAAACAGCCAAACACTCAACAGACAGTTCTATTATGTTCTAACATTCTATGCTTAGGAAACATTTTAGGGAATGAAACATTATATTTAAAGCTCCCTGTGAACTTTTAGCTTCTTGCTCCTTCTCTAAAGTTTGGTGTTTATCTTTCCATTCCTATTTTTATATTATGCAAATGATAAACTTTCTTTTTGGTTTATCGAGACAGGGCTTCACTATACAGTCCAGGTTAGCCTTGCAGCACTAGCTGTTATAGCCCAGACTGTCCTTAAACTTGCAATCTTCCTGCCTCAGCCTTCCAAGTGCTGGGATTACAGGGGCGTTGTCACCATGCTCAACCTTTTCCCCCCTTCATTTATTGCAGTGCTGGAGAGCAATCTCAGGCCCTTGCACATATTAGGCAATGACTGATCTACGATTGATCTACACCCTCAGCCCCAGTAATATTTCTTTAATATAAAATGCACTCAGAAAAGCATTGCTTATAAAGCAGTAAAGTTAATTTTTAAACGTTTCTTAAGGTTTATACATAAAACATATACAAACTGGGAATGGTGGCACATGCCTGTAATCTCAGTGCTCAGGAGGATGAGGCAAGAGGATTGAGGCAAATTCAAGGCCTGCCTGGGCTACAAAGTGAGTTCAAGGCCATCTAGAACTGTGTAATGAAACTCTGTCTCGAAAAGACAAAAATACAATACAATACAATACAATACAATACAATACAATACAATACAATACAATACAGAAGTGCAATCAGAATCTTAAAAACTGCTAGTCCAGGAACAGTTACATCAGTAGGTAGGTGACAAATCCAATACTGTACAATGTTAATTGTAGAATTTAGGGAATGTGTATTTGGGTATTTGCTGTATAATTCTTCCAACTTGTCTCTATGTTTTAAATGAAGTGCTGGAAAAACAAAATAAAAACCTTTATATTTTGTCTAAAACACTCAATGAGGAAGAATACTAACTGGTTTCAGGAAAAAAAAAGAAAAGAAAAAAACCCAACTGGTTTCAGATACTCAATGGTTTAATATACTAACAAAATAATGATTAGGCTTGAAGTTTAATTACTGTTTAAGCTCTTATCTTGTATACTAACAAAATAATAATTTGGTATGAAGTTAAATTACTGTTTAAGCTATTACCTTATATAACAAAAAGAGAAAAGCCTAGTCCCTTCAAGATTTATCTTCACAGTCACTTCTTAGAAAGTTATTTCAGCTTTTACCTTATCAATCTTTTCTGAAAAGTTAATGAGATGATTAGGTTCAAAGCGGAAAAACTGTTTTTGGTTCTTGAACATCCCTAATAAAATGAGTATACTAAATAATTTTTTTTATTTCATGATATTCTATCACAATGGGATTTTTATTAATAGTGAATATCTGTGGCCTAGTTCTTTTCATGGTCAGTTTGTAGTAGAGTACTTTATGAAGTAAGTTAATTTAGAAGATCTGTGAGGGGGCACTACAAAATTATTTTGCAAATTTTAAAAGTAATTCTCTTCTAATTATTTAGTAAACTCATTTTGTTAAGGATGTTCATCAATTATAATGTTTTCCAGCTTTGGGCTTAAATCATGATGAGGATTATGTTTTTATTTTTATTTTTTTTGTCTTCTTTTGAGTCAGGTTTTCACTATGCAGTTCAGGCTGACCATGAACTCACAGTGATTCTCCTGCCTCAGTTTCCAAATACTGGGATTATAGGCATGTACCACCATACCTAGAAAAATGGAGATTATAAATAAATCATTTGAGTAATATTATTTCACCTATTTGAGGTATTTTCATATTGTATACTATTTATACCTTAAATATTAGACAAAGCATTACTTTTGTTTTGTTGGCATTTTAAAATAATTATTTTACCAAGAATTACATTATTTATTATTTGTTTATAAAGTATCTGTCAGTAGTCTGTAAGTACACTTGAGGGTTAATATTTTTATAGTTTTATAGGTAAAATAACAGATTCAGAGTCCCAGTTATAGTACTGGGCTTTCAAAAGGAAAGATGTCAAGAAAAGATTGTGTTGGTTAAAAATAGCAACTCTACCTTAGGAAATATTACTGCTTCAAAATAATTAACAAAAAATGTGTGTGTGTATGTGTATGTTTATAAGTTTTCTGAGGTGGGGGTATCACTATGTGGCATAGGCTAGTCTAAAACTTTTGGAGCTCAAATGATTCTCTTGCCTCAATTGAGATTACCATAAATATATGCCACTAGCTGGGACTTAAAATTTTTTTTAATAAAAATTATTTACCTATTAAAATTAGAACAGTTAGGTTCAAGCTGATTTTTAAAAAGTGAAAAAATAGGAAGACATAATAAAATAGTTGTCAAAAATTAAATTCGTGGTGAAACACTGCTTACTGAAAACCACTTGTAATTATAATCTTTTTCCCATCATAAAAAATGTTTGTGTTTGAGTGAAAACCTAGAATCTTTTAGCTAATTCTAAATGAATTACAATTCACTAGTTATTTTTTTCTTACATTATTCTCAGGATATTTTGTTTTAGATATAAGTGGAATATAGGTGGATGGTTAAAACAATTAAATTGTAATAAAAATACAGCTCTTTCTATCCTCTATTCTGAAGCTCTTTATAGGTGAATAGGATCCAATATAGCACCTAAGAACACATTTAAAAATTCTTTTAAGCATGGTGTGTGAAGATATGGACAACTATTTCGAAGAAAACAAGAGACATGGTAGTCATTGTTGATTTCCTGTTGTCTTGTTTTGAAATCCTGTGTTGCTTGTATTGTTTTGTTCCAATCTGCTTTGTTCTGTTTTATTCTCTTTAAAATAAAAAAAAATTCTTTTAAGAAGTCCTGTGGGGAAGAGGAGCAAAAACACACAAATACCTACATTTGGATTAAGAAGGTAAGTGTTCTTTGTAAAGATACAATCTCAATTGAAAGGCATCTTAATTTTCTGCAGCTCCTTTACTGCCAAAGACTGATACTGATATTGAACTATACTGGTGACATCGCTTGAATGATGAATGTATACAATCAAATGTTAAGCTTATATCTAAGAAGGAGTTCAAATTTTGCTCTACACCAGAAAACAAACAAAAACAAAGGGTAACCATTTTTCCCCCAAGGATGCTTTGTTTTTTTAAAATCTAGAAGAAATATAAAATAGTTGCTGGTGACACTTTCACAAAGGCATAAGTACTAGAATGAAAATAAGAATCTATAAAAAGTCATATAAGAATAAAGAGGAAAGAGTAGGACATAGAATACTGAATTTCTTATGCTAAAGCTTCTAAACAGATCTTTCAAAATTCCTTGCAAACATGAACTAATGTTGGGTTTAGATTCTTACTATTCATACTTCAAGATGGGTTAGCAGAAGCATACCAAAACAGTGAGAATCAACTCTACCAGATACTTCTAGTGTTAGGTATTCAGAAAAGTATGAGAATATATAGTATACATTAAATAGCTCATAGTAAAGCAAAGGAGACAGATGTAATACATGAATAAGTGACCAACTAAATAACCTATGTCCTCCCTGAATGGTAGGCTCTAAATTTACAGGTTTACATACACAGATATTTTTCTGTCTCTCATCATTACCCATTACTTAGTAAATACATTATTCAAGACCCCCTCTATAAAGAGTACCAAAATGATAGTGATTCTTAGTAAAAGTCAATAACATTTATTAAAGATTTAACATGTGATAAGCATTATGCCAAACTATGGAAGTAAGCATACAGCCATAGTAGTAAGGGTATTCCTAACAGTTACTCCTGTTTAGTCCTCCCATTCACTGCTAACATTTAAATATATGCTTATCAAGAATTTCTGTGTTTAGGATAACTGATGTCCAACTTCTTATTATAAGTGCATAATTTAATTAAATATTATACAAAACAAGTATACATGGGTATAGAATAAGATATTTCTATAAAAGTGAATTTAAATGCTTTTGAAAAACTTAAGAATAGTTACTTTAAAAATTGCTGTTGAATTATGTGGTAAAAGGGATTGTAAAAGACTGAAGGAAAATTCTAAATTTCTAAAAGGATTCTGCAGTCAACTCTTTGTAATTGTTTATACATTCTCACTGTAAATAAATCAAAATGAAAAGTGAAAAACAGTGCATATTATGGGTATGGGTTGTGCAAGAAAGTAAGTCAGACAGTCAGTAAATCAGGACAATCCCACTGTCTTGTCTAATTCTAAACTCTAGATTCTTACCCACTATTCAAAAAGCACTTAATAAAGATTTACAGGTAAATGAATGAAGAGAAAGCTCTCTCTGGGAAGTGATATGAGATAGATTTTAAAGAATGCATAAAATGTTACTGGAAAGAAAAGGAAGGGGAGAAGGCATTCATGAAGAGAGTAGGAAAGGCTTTAGAGTTAAGACAGTACTGAGTTTGACTCTAGGTTCTGTACAAAAAAATTCAGGTCATCAGTCCAAAGAGTACACCTCAGTGCTAAGTCCAAACAGTCATTAAACAGGTTGTTAAATGAGGAATATTTGTAATTAAATCTTGGAAACAGCTGATATGCCCATCAACAGAAGAATGAATAAAGAAAATATGGTAGTTACACAAAATGGAGTAGTACTCTGCCATAAAGTAATATAAACTTGAGTCATTTGTAGGAAAATGAATGTACCTTGATAACATAATGTTAAGTGAAATAAATCAGACACACAAGCTTAAATATCATGTCTTCTATGAGAAATAAAGAGCGGGCCAGGGATTTAGCTCAGTGGCATAAGTGCCTGCCTGGCAAGCACAAGGTCATGAGTTTGATCCCCAGTATAGCAAAAAAAAAAAAAAAAAAAAAAAAAAAAAAAAAAAAAAAAAAAAAAAAAAAAAAAAAAAAAAAGATAATAGTAGGGAGATAGATCTTTCTCAGATGAAAAATGGACCAAGAGATGGAGGGATGGTGTATGCAAGGGAAGGAAAGGGGACAAAAAAAGCAATTACAATTTGCTATGTATAGGTACAAGCTCCAAAAAAAGGAATGTATACATTATATACTGCAAACATGTACTAATACAAAAAGATAATAAAAGTGTTTGCCTTATTTTCATCATGTCTTTTTTTCAGAAAATGGAGAAATTTTCCAGGAAAAAGTGAAAATTCATCCCAGAACAGCAACTCTTTAAGCTCTGATTAAACAGGAAATGTATATAAATTATAGATAAATAAATATTTTCTACCACAATGTGTAAAGAGAAGGAATAACATCACGTTAAAAAAATCTTCATTGTAGTACTTCCATGGATAAAAAAAAAGGTTCTGTTTTACCCTTTGTGTCTAGTTATATAAGACTCCAAGAATACCACTTGATCTTCTTTATATATATAGAAAGGGAAGCCTGGATGCCTAACATGATAATCAATACACAGAGGTAAACAGCATACGGGAAAGAGTACTGAACTCAGAGTAAGAAAACTTGATTTTATTTCTGTCTTACTTCATACAATGATAAACCTCAATTGTAAAATCAGGATAATGTCTGCTCATCTATCCTATAGGGTTTCTGTGAAGTAAAATACCAAGTATTAAGGCAAAGATGTAAAGTGATGATACTTACTTTCACTATCATTTGCATAAACTCTTTTCAACTTTAATTGCACAAATTCACAGCCCAGTTTCTATAAATACACTTTACATCATATAGTATTAACATAATTTACCGAGCAAAACCAAGAAGAGAAATTATCAAACTTCAGATACTAATTCAAAGTAGTATGCAATACAAATCTAGTATTGAATTGGAAATGGAAGCTTCCTATTTCTGGATCAGTAGGTCAAATCTGATTTAATCAGGGTATTACCTAAAGTCATAGATATTGGATGCTGTTTTGAATATCTTGTTTAAAGGTATTAATCATCTTGATTCATTCATCTGATGTATATTAAGCAAAGATTTATGTGCTTGCTTCTATGACTCACTACTATCCCATTGCCTTCCAGCTGAAGAAATATAATATTAATGAACATAACTGATAGACTGTCCCAGTGCTAATTTTTCACTGGGAATTTCCACAAACCAGTTATTTGGAGAGAGAAGAAAGGACTTGTGTCAATTACCTAACAATGCCCTCAAATGGCAGTTCTCGTGAAATACCAAACAAAAGCTCAGGAAATGCAGGGCATGGTTGCTCACGCCTGTAATCCCAGCACTCAGGAGGCTGAGGCAGGAGGATCATTGTAAGTTTGAGACCAGCCTGGGCTACAAAGTGAGTTCAAGGTCAGTCTGAACTACATAGCAAGACCCTGCCTCAAAAAGACAAAAAAAAAAAAAAAAAAAAAAAAAAAAGATCAGGAAATTTAGAAACTCTTCAAAAACATTTAATTGCTAATGAGCTATGTTTGCTTATAGCAGTCTTTGCTCTTCAATGGAAAAATTCTCAACTTGTAACAGATTCTCTGCTTTTCTTTTACAGCAATTTTAACACTATTGTTACATGCTACTTTTTGGTTCTTGCCACTTTAAAAAAACTGTGAGAGCAGGGACAATCTTTGTTGTCTTCATGATTGTGTCATTGATGAATAATTTCTATAAGAGGAATTAATAAAGAACTATGTTTCTCATCTATTTTCAGACTTCTTTGAGCCCATTTCCTCAACTGTATAAGAGGACAAGAATATTTCAGTTTCTCATGAAGAGAGACATAAAGGTGTCTAATGCAATTCATTAACCAATAGCTATTATTATTATTATTATTATTTCTTTTTTGTAATTATTATCTGAGTTCTTCTAAAACTAGGATTTTTTTTTCTCCAGTACTAAAGATTGAACCCAGGGCCTTCATATTACACAACTATATCCTCAGACTTTTTTAACCTACGTCTCTCAAATTCCTCCCCTTTCCTGTATCTCTTAGATCCCTTTATCTATCCATCTACCTACCTACCTATCTTTTAATGTTTGTAGTGCATGATGATCACATTTCTTGATTCCTTGTAGGGACCTGGTGCATGTACATAGTACTTACAAACACACCATTTAAAAAAAATTTTCATTTCCCTCTATTCCCTCCATCTCTCAGTTCCCTCTCCATATGACAAAGATTTATTTACTCTTTTCAATTGTCTGTCTTTTATTTTGTACTTTATTTACATATTGGGTTTCTCATATAAGAGAAACTATGAGATATTTAAGCTTGTGTATCTGATTTACTTCACTCAACATTGTATCTATTTGTATCCATTTTCCTACAAATGATTCAAGTTTATCCTTCTTTATGGCACAGTTGTGTGCCATTGTGTATAAATACCACATTGTCTTTATCCATTCATCTGCTAATGGATATATAGGCTGCTTCCAAGATTTAGCTACTATGAATTGTGCTGTTACAAACATGGATAGGCATGTTAGCACTATAATACCATGTCTTTAACTCTTATGAGAAAACATCTAGAAGAGGAATAGGTGGTGGGTCAGATGGAATTTCTATTTTTGGTTTTTTGGGAAATCTTCATACTGATTTCCATAGTGGTTGTATCAGTTTACACTCCTACCAACAATGAAGATTTCCATTTTCCCTGTCCTCCTAGCATTTGTTGTATTTGATTTTTTTGAAGATGGCCACTCTTTCTCAGTGTTGTTTGACTTTGGATTTCTCAAATGGCCAGCAATGCTGAACATTTTTTTCATGTATTTATTGGCCATTTGTATTTAATTATCTGAGAAGTATTTATTCATTTCAGATGCCCACTGAAATGTCTAATTTTTTTAGTTCTTTATTTATTCTTGATATTGGTCCTTTGTGTGATGTGTAGCTGGCAAACTTTTTTCCCATTCTGTAGGTTGTCTCTTCACTCTGTTAGTGGTTTCCTTTACTGTGTACAGGCTTTTTATTTGATATAGCCCCATCTACTGATTTTTGGTATTATTTCTTGTGCAACCTGGCTTTGGCTCAAAAAGTCTTTGCCTACCTCTATGTATTCAAGAGTTTTACCTGCTTTATCTTCCAGCAGAGTAGTTTTTTTGTTTTGATGTTTAGACCTTTGATACATTTTGCATTCAGTTTAGTGCAAGATGAGAGATGTCAGTCTAGCTTCAATCTTTGGCATGTGGATAATCAGTTTTCCCAGAACCATTTGTTAGAGGCTATCTTTCCTCCAACAAAAAGATTTTGCCCCTTTGTCAAAATAAGGTGGCTGAATGTGCCTGGAGTCGTTTCTGCTTCTTCTATTCTGTCCCATTGACTCACGAGTCTGGTTTTGTTTCTTTTCATTTGTTTGTTTTTGCCACTACTATGCCATTTTTAACACTATGGTCTTGTAAAAGGGCTTGAAGTCTAGGATTGTGATGTCCCCTGCTTTGCTCTTTTTGCTCAGGATTGCTTTTGCTATTTCAAGTCTGTTCTGATCCCATATGCATATTGTTATCCTCAAAGTAATTGCTCAGGTTACCAGATACAGGCATGCAAGATTGATCAAACAATATAATTTTCCTTTGAGCAGTTTCTTTCCCTTTTACTATATTTACAGTAACTTTGGATCTTATTTACTCTTTCGGCTTCTTACACTAGTGAGACAATACAGTGTTTACACATGCAAGTCTGATTTATTTCACTTATGAGGATGGTTTCTAGTTACATCCATTTACCTATGAAAGTCTTGAGTGTATCGTTCTTTATGGCTGAGTAGTACTCCATTCTATAACATTACCACATCTTTTTTTTTTTTTTTTGAAGATAGTAAAATACAACAGAACAAGATGGAACAAAGCCAATTGAGACAGTGTAGTGAAACTGGTACAGAACTTTACAGCAGGTTACTGGGATAACAGTAATAGGTACAATAGTATATCTAGTTTTCTTCACAATAGTTTTTCTTTCAATCGGGTATAGCAAAATCAAAAGAATTTTGATTTAATCAGGGTATTACCTAAAGTCATAGATATTGGATGCTGTTTTGAATATCTTGTTTAAAGGTATTAATCATCTTACATTTGTATTAGGTATTAAAGGTATTAATCATCTTACCTGATTAATGTTCAGTAGAACATTATAGAACATTATAGAACTTATTAAAACAGAATATTGAATAGAGCAATACCATTAATCAGAACAGAGCAAAAAAGTGATAAAAATATTTGCCTTCAAAGAGATGGTACAAGGAAATCCTCTTTATTTGCTATACTGCATATAGTCAAACTCGAAAAAGATGCTCAGATCTCTGGCTCCCACTTGCTAACGAGGGGTGGGGGTGGGGATAAGATGGATGTTTGATTCTTAGCCTGCGTGCTGGTAGGCTCACAGCTGCCTACCAGGGAGGCGAGCTGGTTGCTTGATTTCCTAGCACCCTAAGTTCCAACATGGCATGGATCTCAGGAGATGCTGACGGTTCTCGCCCTGAGGTGGCTGTATCTTGCCAGACCACAGCCACTTACCAGAGTGGCAAGCTCCCAGCACCCTAAGTTCCAACATGGCACAAATCTTGGGAGACGCAGATGGTTCTCACCCTGGGGCAGCTGCAGCTTGCCAGGCCACAGCCATTTACCAGAGTGGCGAGCTGGCTGCTTGGTTTCCCAGCCTGCATCTTGTTTATACATTCCTGGGTTGATAAGCATTTGGGTTGTTTCCAAGACTTACCTATTACAAATTGTGCTGTAAACATTTTCTGCTATAAACACTGGTGCACACATATCACTGTGGTAAGATGTTTTTAATTACGCTGGGAAAATATCCAGAAGGGGAATAAGTGGGTCAAATGGAAATTCTAATCCTCATTTTTTGAGGAATCCCCATACTGATTTCCACAGTGTTTGTACTAGTCTACACTCCCACCAGCAATGGAGAAGGCTTCTTTTTTCCCCACAGCACTGACAACATTTATTACCAGTTGATTTCTTGATGCTAGCCATTCTGTCTAGAGTAAGAAGATATCTCAGTGTTGTTTTAATTTGCTTTTCTTGAATGACCAATGATGTTGAACATTTTTCATATATTTATTTGCTGTTTGTATTTCTTCATCTGAGAATAGTGTATTCATCTCAGATGCCCATTTTTGGACTAGCTCTTTGAATTTGGTGGGCCTGGTTTTTTCAGTTTTTCATACATTCTAGATATAAGTCCTTTGCCTGAGGGAGAGTTGCCAAAAATCCTTTCCCAATTTGTGGGTTTTCTTTTCACTTTGTTGGTGATTTCTTTCAACGTGCAAAAACTTTTTAATAAGATGACATCCCAGTTGTTGATTCTTTGAAGTATTTCCCATGCAGTTTGGTTTTTATCCATGAACTCTTGGCCTACTCCTATGTCTTCAAGATTTCTACCTACTTTGTCTTCTAGTAGATTTAGTGTTTCTGTCTTAATATTTAGATCTTTGATCCATTTTGACTTTAGTTTATTGCACAGTAATAGGCATAGGTCAAGTTTAAGTCTTAGGCATATAGAAAGCCAGTTTTGCACAAAAGTATTTTCTAGACATTAGAAAGAAGTCACTTGTCTGTGGATTTTCATAAACTTCATAGTAAAGGAGTTTGTGGAATTTAGGAGCTGAGTGTTGATTTAATAAATCTAATTATTTTATTCTTCCACACTTCAGTGTTGTTTGGTGATTTTCAAAAATGTGATTTAGATTTTCTATTCTATTCAGTATTTCTCCTGAGTAAAATATCTTTTTGTTTATGTTTAGATTTGTGTTCATTGATCTTTACTCTGTATATAAAATCTTTGTATTGTGTTCTCAATAAATGTTTTCTTATTTAATCCCCCCCCCCAAAGAAAGCCAGTTTTTCCAACAACACTTATTAAAGAAGCTGTCTTTCTTGCAGTGAACATGTTTGGCCCCTTTGTCAAATAGAAGGTGGCTGAGTATGTTGGTAGTTGTGTCTGTATCTTCTGTTCCACTGATCCTCAGGTTTTGTTTTTCCACCAGTGCCATGCTGATTTTATTATAGCATATTTGTAGTATAATTTCAAGTCTGGAATTGTGATGCCTCTTGAGTTGCATTTGTTGCGTGGGATTGCCTTTGCTACTCTAGATCTCTTATGGTTTCATATGAATTTTAGGAATGTTTTCTTTAGATCTGTGAGGTATGCTAATGGTTATTTTGATAGGGATTGCTGTGTAACAGTTTTGGAAGTATGGCCATTTTCACAATGTTGGATCTTCCTATCCATGAGCAAGGGATATCTTTCCATTTTTTAAAATTCCTCTTCAATTTCTTTTTTTAAAGAGTACTGTAATTTTCAATGTGTGAATCTTTTATCTCCTTTGTTAGATTGGCTCCTAAGTATTTCATTGTTTTTGATGTTATTGTGAAGGGTGTGGTGTCCCTAATTTCTCTCTCAGTGAGTTTGTTCTTTGTTCTAATTTTTGAGTACTGACTTTGTATCTAGCTATGCTGTTGAATTTGCTTATGAACTCTAGTAGTCTTTTGATGGAGATTTTGGGGTCTTCTATGTCCTATGGGCTAGTTTATGGTCTATTTTAGAGAATGTTCTGTGTGCAGCTAAGAAGAATGTGTATTCTGATGTTGTTGGGTGGAACACTGTACACATCTACTAAGTCCATTTGTTCACAAGTTTGACTCAGTTCTGTTATTTCTTGGTGATTTTTTGTCTAGTTGATCTGTCTCTTTGTGGCAACGTGGTGTTAAGGTCCCCCATTATAACTGTTATTATTGCTTATTTGATTTTTCTTCTCTATTAATATTTGTCTTAAGTAGCTAGGTGCTCTCATATTTGATGCATATATATTTATGATTGGTATCTCTTCCTCTTGAAGTTTTCCCCTAACAAATATGTAGTGACTTTCTTTATCTCTTTTGATCATTCTTGGTTTGAAGTTCACATTGTCTGAAAACAGAATTGTTACCGCTGCTTTTTTCTGGGTTCCTGTCATATGGAGTATTGTTTTTATACTTTGACTTTCAGTTTATGAATTTCCTTTTGAATTAAATGTACTTCTTGTATACAACATATTGTTGGATTTTGTTTCTTGATCCACTCTGCCAGTCTGTTTCTTTTGATTGAATTGAGCCTATTTACATTAATGGTTATACCTGATATGTATTGATTTATCCTGGTCATGTAATTTTTCTGCTGTTGGTCCGCTACTTTCCCCCTCTGTTTAATTGCTTGTCATGCTTGTTGGTTTCTTTCTGCTGTTGTTCTTGGAATTATAGTCATTTTTATCTGTTTCTAGAATGTCTTTCAGTTCTCTTTGTAGGGTCAGTTGGGTGGTCATGAAACTCTTCAGTCGTTTTTTCTCATGGAAGTATCTTATTTCTCCACTGATTTTGAAGGATCATTCTGCAGGGTACAACAATCTGGGTTGGAAGTCATTTTCTTTCAGTACTTGAAATACTTCACTCCATGTTCTTCTTGACTTAATGGTTTGTGTTGAGAAGTCTACTGTGATTCTGATAGGTTTTCCTTTATAGGTGATCTGTTTCTTTTTTCTGGCAGATTTTAATACTCTGTTCTTATGCTGAATTTCTGGGATCTTGAGTATTATACGTTGAGGTGTAGATTTATTTTGGTTATGGCTAGGGGTTCTGTATGCCTTGCTTGAATGTCAGGTTCTTTTTCCATGTTTGGAAAATTTTCTGCTATTCCTTCTGCAAATAGTCTTTTTAGGTCACTTGTGTTGTCTCCTTTTTTTTTTTTTTTAAATCATTGACACCTATCTGTCTTTTTTTTTTTGTACTGGGGATTGAACTCATGACCTTGTGTTTGCCAGGCAGGTGCTTATGCCACTGAGCTAAATCCCCGGCCAACACCTATCAGTCTTACATTGTTTCCTTTGCATCATCTTATAACTGTTTAGTTATTTCCTGATTCCTTGTTTTTTTTTTTAATTCCTTGTTATTTTTAAGAGATCTTTCCTTTCATGATCATTAGCTGCAATCCCGTCTTCAAGGTCTGAGAGTCTGTCTTCAGTTTCATTTTTAGAAGTTTTGCCAGCTTTCAGTGGAATTTTTGATCTCCCAGGTATCTCCTTGAAGTTGTTTCATGTATTCTGATTGTTTCCTTATTGTTCATTCAAGGTTTCCATCATTTTCCTACGCTCTTCTATTTATGTATGTCTTCTCTAGATATATTCACCAATTCTTTCATTATGTTTATCATTTCTGTTTTTACCTGAGAGAGTATTTCTCATCTGATTTTCTTTACTACTTCCTGGAGTTGTTTTTTTTACTTATGTTGCTATCATTTTTGAAATTTCAGATGTGTGATTTCCAATTTAATCCATGTCTATGTTTCTGATACTTGACTGGATGAGCTAGAAGTTTGAGATTGCATTTTGTTCATTCATTTTGGCATTTTCCTGTGTGTCTCTGAATCAGCCAGATGTCAAGTCCTAGTTGCTTCCTGCACTGGCAGCCTATCTGACAGCAGACCTCACTGAGGGTTGCCAATAACTGTGGGTCTCTGGGCCCAGACTCTTGGTCCCTGTGGGTTTCAGAGATGGTTCTCAAGTGTGGGCAGGTCTCTGAGTGCAGCTTCACCATCCCCATGAGCCTCATCTATGGTTCCTGGGTATGGTAGGTCACTGGGTGCAGAGTCCCAGTCCCTGTGGGCCTTATTGAGGGTTCCTGGATAACTGCTGGTAATTGGACATGGACTCCCAGTCCATGTGAGCTTCAGAGATGGTTCCTTGGAGTGGGTAGGTTGCTGGGAGCTGACTCCCAGTCTAAGTGGGCCTCATCAAGTGTTCCCAGATGACTGGGTTGCTGGGTGCAGACTTCCAGTCCCTGCAGGCGTCAGAAATGGTTCCCAGGTGTGGCCAAATCACTGGGGGAATCTCTGAGGGCCTCACTGAGGGTTCCCTGATTACTGTGGGTCTCTGGGTGTGGACTCTGGGTCCCCTTGGCCTCAGAGATGGTTCCCAGGTGTGAGTGGTTCACTGGGCACAGACTCCCAAACCCCATGGGCCTCAGGGAGGGTTCCTGAAAGAGTGTGGATTGCTGGGTGTAGACTCACAGTCCCCACAGGCCTCAGAGATAGTTCCTGGCTGTGGGTGGGTCACTGGGCAGAGTCCTAGTCCTAGTCTCTGTGAGCCTCACTATGGGTAGCTGGACATAGACTCCTGGTCCCCATGGGCCTCAGATGGTTCCTAGGTGTGGGTGGGTCACTGGGTACATTGAGGGGGTCTCACTGAGGGTTCCTGAATGATTGGATGTTGGATTTGACAAAGCTTTTTCTACACTACAGGAGATGATCATTTGGTTTTTGTCCTTGCTTCTATTTATGTAGCAAATTACATTTATTAATTTGTATATGTTGTACCATCCCTGCATTCTGAATGGACTGTACTTGGTAATGGTGTATGATCTTTTTGATGATTTGTGGCATTGTTTGCTAGTATCTTTTTAAGAATTTTTTATATCTGTGTTCATTAAGGCTATTGGCCAGCATTCTCTTTGTTTTTTTTTTTGGTTGGGATCTTGTCTGGTTTCTGAATCTGGGTAATACCTGCTTACAGGAATGACTTTGGGAGTACTGCTTCCTTTTTTATTTCATTAGAGAGTTTGAGGAATATTATTGGTCAAGCGTCTCTAAAATTCTAGTAGAATTTCCCAGTGAATCTTTCATGACCTGGGCTTTCTATAGTTGGCGTTTTTAAAAAAAATTATTATTACTTCTTCAATTTCATTGACTGATACTGGATTTCTATATCTTTTTGGTGCAATTTTGGTAGTTCATATGTATCTAGGAATCTATTTTTTTCTGAATTTTTCATTTTGTTAGAGTGCAGGTTCTCAAAGACATTACCAACAATTTTCTGGATTTCAGTGGAGTCCATTTTGATTCTGCCTTTTTCTTTTCCAATTACATGTTTTTTGGGTCTTTTCTTTCCTTATTTTCATAGGATTGGTTAAGGGTTTTGCTATTTTGTTTACTGCTTCAAAAAACCAATGCTTCAATTCATTGATTATTTGTATTTTTTAAGCCTCAAATTAATTAATTTCTTCTGTGATATTTATAATTTTCTTCCTCATAATAGCTTTGGAATTGGATTGTTCTTATTCTGCTAGGACTTTCAAGTGCACCATTAGGTTATTTATTTGAGCTTCCTCTGTTTTTATGATGTGGGCATTCACCATTATAGACATCCCTCTTAGGACTGCTTTCACTGTGTCCAAAGGTTCCTGTATGTCATAATGGCTAGTATGTGGAGCATTTTCTCTCTTTGTGAGAAAAAGTTTCATTATGCAGTTCAGGCTAGCCTTGAGCTCACAGCAATTCTCCTGCTTCAGCCTCCCAAATGCTGGGATTACAGGAGTGTGCCAATGTGCCTGGCTATGTGGTCTATTTTGGAGAAAGTTCTATGTGCTGCTGAGAAGAATGTATACTATGTTGTGGTTAGATGGAATAATCTGTATTTATTTATTAAGTTCATTTGTTGAACAGTTTGCTTCAACTCTGACGTTTATTGATTTTTTTGTGTGTAGTTGGTCTATTTGTAACCATGGGATACTGAGGCTTCCCATTACAGTTTGTTGGTGTTTATTTGATTTTTCATGTCCATCAGTGTTTGTTTTATGAAGTTGGACATGCTAATATTTGGTGCAAATATATTTTAATTGTTATCTCATCCTGTGGAATTGTTCCTATAAGAAACATATAGTAACCTTTTTTGTTTTTCATGCTCATTTTTGACTTGAAATCCATTTTCTTTGAAATTAGAATAGGTACTTTTTCAGGAAGTACCTGCTGCATGAAGTACTATTTTCGATCATTTGTCTTTTAATCTGTGAGTTTCTTTTTTAATTAAATGTGCTTCTTGGATACTACTGATCCAGTATGCCAATGTGTATTTTCTAATTAGGGATTGAAGCCATTCATATTGAGAGTCATTATTGAAAGATACTGACTTATTCCTCTCACTGTTTTTTTTTTTTCTTGTTGCTGATTTCCTTATTTTTTTCCCCTGTTGCTTAGCTGATCATTGTGCAAGATATATTCATTCTTTTTCAAGCAGGCCTTGAGCGCGCTTTGTAGCTCAGGCTGGTCTCAAACTTGCAACGATCCTCCAGCCTCAGCCTCCCTCCCGAGTGCTGGGATTACAGGATTGAGCCACCGCACCCGGCTTATATTCATTCTTTTTTATTTACTGGCATTGTTGGCTTCATTGTCTCTTTCTAGGATGTCCTTGAGAATGTTTTCTTAATTTTTTTTTCATTTTAAAGAGAATAAAACAAAACAAAAAGCAAAACAGAACAAAGCAAATCAGAACAGAACAATACAAGCAACACAGGACTTTACAACAAGACAACAGGACATCAACAGTGGCTACCATAATGTCTCTTTGAAATAGTTGACCATACCTTCACACAAAATAATATCAAACATAACAAAATAGTATAAAACCATTCAAAAGAATGAAAGCATTACAGGACTTCAAAACCAGATACAGTAAATAAACAATGGCTACTATAATATCTCATTTTCCTCAAAAAAGCTGGCCATACCATTGCACATGATAAAATCAAATAAAATACAACAGGATAGAACCAATCAAAACAGAAGAACAAAAGCATGACAGGATTTCAAAAAAGATGATAGGAAATCACCAATGGCTACCATAATGTCTTGTTTTCTTCAAAATAGCTTTTCATATGATCGCACATAGTAAAATCAAACAAAACAGAATAAAAACAACTAAACAAACAAATGAAAGCATTATAAAACTTCAAAACAATATAATTAGGAAACCATGATTACCATAATATATCCCATTATATTGAAAATAGCTGCCCCTACCATCAGACAGAGTAAAGTCTAACAAAACAAGGCAGAACAAAGCCAAGCCTAACAAAATTGTGAAAACAATACTAGAATTCAAGACAAGACAATAAGAAATTAACAGTAGTTTCCACCTTTCCCTCCCAAGTGTTTCCTCCCCTATCACTCTTACAATAACTATTTTGCTTTTGAATCCCACTGACTCCTTCTGTTTCTTACGTTAGGGCCCATGGGTATGAGTTCAAACTGTTTCACTCATGAATATGATCTCCAGTTGGGTCTACTTACCTACAAGAGCCTCGAGACTATTCTACGTTATAGCTGGGTAGCTTTCCACTGCATGGAAATACCATATCTTTCTTATCCATCCTGGGCATCTTTCTTATCCATAATGGACAAGTTACTCTTGCTTTTTTTCTGGTCTCCTGTCACAGGAAACAATTACTTTCTCTCGTTTGATTTTCAGTCTGTGAATTTCCATTCCAGTTAAATGTGTTTCTTGTATATGATATACTGATGGATCTTGTTTCTTGATCCACTCTCCTTGTGTTTCTTTTTATTGCTGACCTGAGGCCATCTACATTAATGGTTACAACCAGCATACATTGGTTTGTCTCTGCCATGCTATCCTCCTGTTGTTAGCCCTCTACTTTTCCCCTTCATTCAGTTGCCTGTCTTGTTTGGTGATCCTTCTCTGCTGCTGTTTCTGGGACCATGGTCATCTTTATCTCTCTAGAATATTCTTTAGCATACTCTGTAGGGTTGGTTTGTTAGTCATGAATTCCTTCCATCATGGAAGTATCTTATTTTTCCATCAATTTTGAAAGACAATTTTGCTGGGTAGATCAATCTGGTTTGGAAGTTGCTTTCTTTCAGGGTTTGAAACACTTCACACCAAACTTTTCTTGACTTGATGGTTTGTGTTGAGAAGTCTGCCATGATTCTGACCAGTTTTCCTTAATAGGTGATCTGTCTCTTTTCTCTAACAGCTTGTAATATTCTGTTCTTATGTTGAATTTCTAGGATCTTGAAATTCAAATTTCTGAGTGTAGATCTACCTTGGTTATGACTAGTTGGAGTCCTCTATGCCTTGCTTATCTGCATGCCAGATCCATTTCCCATTGTTTGGGAAGTTTTCTTCTATTACTTCTGTAAATAGCCTTTTAATTTCATTTGTGTTGACCCTTGCTTATTCACCAACACCTATCACTCTTAAATTATGCTTCTTTGCATCATCTTGCAGTCATTGGATTGTTATTTCCTGATTATGTGGTTTTGTTTTTTGTTTTTTTTTTGTACCGGGGATCGAACTCACGACCTCACGCTTGCCAGGCAGGCACTTAAGCCACTGAGCTAAATCCCCAGCACTCTGTGTTATTTTTAAGAGATCTTTCCTTTCATGATCACTAGCTGCAATCCTATATTCAAGGTTTGAAAGTCTATTTTCAGTCTCTTTCAAGCAGCTTTGCCAGATTTCGATTGACTTTTTAATTTCCTGCATCTCTCTTTGAATCTGTTTCATGCATTGTAATTCCTTTCTATATTCATTCAAGGTTTCCATCATTTTCCTATGCTCCTCTTTTTTTTAATCTATGTCTACTTTAGAGATATTGAGCAATTCTTTCAGTATGTTTGTGATTTCTTATTTTACCTGAGACATTATTTCTGATTTGACTGCTTTTACAATCTTATGAAGTTATTTCTTTACTTCAGCTGCTATCCTCTCAGAGATTTCAGGTGTGTCATTTCCATTTTCTTGCATGACTGTATCTCCTAGTCTTGTTCTGTGTGGGCTAGAGGTCTGAGATTGCCTTTTGTTCCTTCATCTTAACATTCTCCTGGGTTCCTTCCAACAAGCTGGTTGTGGGGTCCTAGGCACTTCCCATGTTGGCCACCCCTCTACAGTATAGGAGAATGGGACAGGCACCTGGGTTCCTCTAGCCCCAGATTTACAGGGAGGTAGCAGGGCATGAGGTGGGCTTCTCCAGACCTGGGCAGCTACACTGTGGCTTCCCTGATGATCAAGAGTGTGTGGAGGTGGGGTTGCTTCTCTCAGCCTGTGTGTCTACACCAGGACTCTCCTGATGGTAGCAGGCATACAAGGGTGTGTTTGTCTGATTCTACTGGTGCGTGATGGTTGCCCAAAGGAATCAAGGGCCTCAAATGGTGGCCTACAGGTGTACAGAGCTTACTTAGATGTGTGTCTCTGCTCCTGATGGCTGCCTGCAGGAAGGAGCCTTTTGGTGGTAGTGTCTGGTAGGCACTAAGTTTCTCTGCCTGTGCTGGCCACCTTCCAATGGTGGCACCCAGCAGGCATAAGTAGATCTGTTTGTCTCTCTCTCCTTGTGTTGGAGATTGTTTTGTAATGCTGGTTTGGTGGTCATGAATTTCTTGAGGTGCTCCTTTTTAGAGAAATACCTTATTTGTCAGTTCTGAAGGATAATTTTGTAGAATACATAAGTTAGGGTTGGAACTTATCTTTTATGGTTTGAAATAGCTCACTTCAAGCACTCCTGACCTTTAACATTTGTGTTGAAAAGTCTGTTGTATTTCTAATGGGTTTACCTTTATATGTGATTTGTTGCCTTTCTCTAACAACTTTTAGGATTTTTGTCACTGTGATGGATTTCTGCTACCTTGAATATAATATGCCAGGGAGAGGTTCTTTATTGGTTGTGACTGTTTGGAATTCCTTACACGTCATTTACCTGAATGTTTATTTCTTTTCTGCCATTATGTTTTTGTGAATAGGTCTTTTTTTTTTTTTTTTTGTACCAGGGATCAAACTCATCACCTTGCACTTGCCAGGAAGGCACTTGTGCTACTGAGCTAAACCCTGGTCCCTCTGTGAATAGATTTTAAATGCCATATATTTTGTCTTTTGATTTTTCACTTATTTATATTACTCTTCTTTGAGTCACCTAGCAGTTATCAAATTCATTTTTCATGTTGTCTTGTTGCTTTTAAGGTGTCTGAGTGGTTGGTATTTAAATTCACCATTGTCTTCTAGTTCTAAAGTTTTGTTCTCACATAGTTTTTATTGCCTATACTTTTAATATAATTTTTAACCTTGTGGGTTTCTGATTGAAGTCTTTTCATGGATTCTAATTCTTTGGTAAACTGATCATTCATGTTTTGTATTGTTCTGTTTCACTCAGCTAGCTTTTTATTGGTGTCTTCCAAAAATTCCTGGATCATTTTGGTTTTTACTTCCATAACGTATTTAGTTATAGCTTCTGTCATACTACTTAATACTTCCTTGATCTATTTTCTAACCTCTTCTGTAATCCTTTTGAGTAACCAGGGTGTGTGGCTAATGTTATTCTTTTCTGCTGGATTGGTTTCAGGGGAACTGGCAGTGTTGGGAGGCATTTTGTTGGCTTGTCTTCTCATGTCTATATTTTTTGTTTGTTTTGTTTTGTGGTGTGGTCTGTGGATGCTTAAGGTGTAAAGACTTCATTGTTTGTATAGAGACCTCTTTTCAGTAATGTATTTTAGGCATGGCTACCTATAGTCCTTTGCCTCATCCCCAAGATCTAACCATTTTAATTAATTTGAGAGTGGAGGATGTATGTAATTGGCCTAACCCTGAGTTCTCTGGACATACATTCTAGTACTGTTAATATAACAATGGTAATCCATGTTTTATCTTATAGAAAAAGAACCCCATTGATAGCGACAATTATGCAACACCTATAATATCAAACAAATCAGTTAGAATAGTATAATTCAAGGCAAACTAGGCCATCCTTCCTGGTAAGCAGCATGAGTGAGCCGTGGGCACACCAAGGAAAGAACAAATCAGTGTCTCCTGAGAATCAGCCATGCTGGAACTTGGGGGACTGACCATGAAAGCAATGAGCCCTCCTTCCTGGTAAGTGGTGTGAGCAAGCCACAGGTGTCTCAGGAAGAGAATAAGTTAGCGTCTCCCAAGAATCAGCTATGCTGGAACTTAGGGGACCGACCAAGAAAGCAACAAGCCATCCTTCCTGGTAAGTGGTGCAAGTGAGCCATGGTATGCCAGGGAGAGAATAAGTCAGGATCTCCAGTGAGCCTACTGGGGCATGGGCTGAGAATCAAATGTCCCATGTGCCCTTCTCCCCTGCCCCATTAGCAACTGGATGGTTTTGAGGTAAGCCAGAGTTGATAGCAACGAAGGCACATAAAGCAACTAAATGCTTGTATTGTTTGGGTGATTTATGCTGATCTGGGACCAGAGGTCTGAGCATCTCTTGGGAGGATAACAGTCTGCAATATAGCAAATATGGGGGGTTTCCTTCTATCTTGTCTTTGAAGGCCCATATTGTTTTCACTGTTTAGCTTTGTTCTGATTACTCATTTTGCTCTATTCAATATTCTGTTTTGATTGGTTTTATAGTGTTCTATTTTTGGTTTGACTTTGCTATACTTGATTAAATGGACAACTATTGTGAAGATAATAAGATACACTATGGTACCTATTATTGCTATGCTGGTATCCTGCTCTGAAGTTCTATACCAATTTCACTGCATTGTCTTGAGTGGCTTTGTTCTGTTGTATTTTACTATCTTTAAAATTAAAAAAAAAAGACAAACGATATTAACATAGCATAAGAACCAATTATGTACCACCCTTAATCATAGAGGAGAAATTCACAATTATTGGGTAAATATTAAGACAACCCAGATATTGACTTACACTTAATATGTATTAAATACTTCAGCCATATTTCTGCTAATGATAGAAAAGAATTCAACAGTAATTTTACAGAGTTAATTATCTAGAGATTAATAAAGCTTTACTGTTAAATTGTTAACGATATAGGGGGGTGGGAGTGTGGGAATGCGAATGGAAAAATTTGAAACTTTAAACTACATTGGTACCTCAGTTGATTCTTTCCATGATTCTGGTTGTAAACCAAGCTGAGTGAGAATCAGTCCAAATTCAGTGGTTAAATTCAGTGTTGACCTTTGGGGAAATGTGATTCAGTTCTCATCCAATTTGGTTTGCCACTAGAATCATGGAGAGAATTAAGTTCATGAACCGAGGTACCACTGTATCTGATGAAAAAGGAGAAAAGAGAAGTGGGACAAAACGCCTTACTGGGGAGTAGATGTTTATAGGACTAGGTAATGGTAACAGAAAAACTCACATAAAAGAGAAGATAAAATAAAGAGGGAGAAAAAAATTACATGGGGAGTAAAAATAAAAGACAAAAGATTAAAGGGAGAAAATTAACAGGCAGAAGAGGAAAACAAAGAAAAAATAAGAAGGAAAAGAGATAAGGAGTAAGGAAAAAGGACAAAAGATAATCCCCCCGACCCCCATAATTTGATGAAGAAACAGTAAAAGAAGAAAAAAGAACAAAGAAAACAAGGAAACAACTACACAAATATGAGAGAGAGAGACAGAGAGAGAGAGAGAGAGTTCTTTTTGATTTTGAATGTGTATTTTGTTTTGGGATCTACAATTTTGGGGCAGTTTTCAAGTGAAGACATGTCTCTGCTCACACAGATAAAGAAGGCATTCAGATCCTCTGCCCATGCTGCATGCAGGTACCAGCAGTAGTTGTGAAGTACAGCAAGGGCACCAATGTTGTGACTTTCAATTCCAGAACAACTCAGTCTAGGCCTGATGAGGGAGAAAGAAGAGAAGTAGATCCCCAGATGTCTGGCTGTGAAGGTGGGGGTCTATATCCTTTAGCTCAAACCCCTGGGGGGATCTTTTTCCAGTATGCACTCTAACCTCAGCTGTTTCTCATCCAGGTACTGTGTGGACATCACATTCAGAGCTGTCAAGTATAGCCATCTTAAAGCTCTGAGTCCTGGGTTTAAACAATCAACCTTTTCCTGGAACGGTGTCCAACCACTCTTCAGGGATATGGTGGGTGCTTCCACTTCAGATACTTACCAGCTGTTGAAAGACTCACAGAGGAGCACAATTCCATGTTCTCCTTGCACTACACAGCACCCGAGAGCACATTCTGCCACTGTATTTTTCCCTGAGGCCCTCTGGAGTTCCCAACTCCCACTTGTTTCTATAGACTTGATCTCCATTTCCTGTGACCAACATGCTAGGAGTCAGAGAGAAAGTGCAGACTGTCCCTTTCCCTTTTCTCTATCTTGTGTTGTGTTTGAATTTCTCATTTTAATTTTTCTGTCAGATCCAGCTTGATTCTGGGGATCTACTTCTCTTCTTTCTCCCTCAAGTTTTATTTTCTAGGGTATGGATTCCAAATCTTAGAGAGACTGAGTTGTTACTCACCACTCTATTAATTTTATGGAAGTCCTCTAAGAGACTTTTGGTAGATTCTTTTTTTGGGGGGTCTTCTATGTAGAGGATCATGTCATCTGCAAATAATAATGATTTGACTTTCTTTCTTTCCTGCATATATCTCTCTTTATTTTTCTTGCCTAATTGGTCTTGCTAATGTTTTGAGTACTATGGTGAACAGGAATGGTGATAGTGGGCAATCTTGTCTGTTTCCCAATTTTAGAGGGAAAGTTTTCAGTTTTTCCCTATTAAATATGATTTTGGCAGTATATTTGTCACAAACTGCTTTTATCAGATTTGAGATAAGGTCTTTCTACACCTACTTTTTTCAGTGATTTTATAATGAAAATACATTGTAGTTTGTCAAAGGCTTTTTTCTGTATCCACTGAGAAAGCCATGTGATTTTTGTCCTTATTTCTGTTCATGTGATTTACTCGTTTATTGATTTGCATGTGTTGAACCATCCCTTCTTGCAGTTTTCCTCAGATAATCCATGTTTTTGGCTTCTCCAAACTTCTGGGGTCTCCAGTGCACCTTTGGCTTCACATTCACAGATTCATTTACTGCCTTCTCAGGGGCACACTGCCTGGACTCTCAGACCTTGTTCTGAAATCTGGGTGGAAGCCTTCCTGACCCCACAACTCTTGAATTCTGCATGCACCTAAAATCAGTACCACAAGGTCTGCTGCCAACTGGAGCAGTAGCCAGGTTTCCTTCTCTCTTGGCTGTAGGATCCAGTGCCTATGTACCAAATCCCAAAGGACAACTTCCCTAGGCTATTTTGGAACATGGTGCTTTGGAGCTCTCTTTTCAAAGCAAAGTCTTTCATTTTTGCAATTTTGGCTGCAAAGGGTGGGGTCCTTCTGCTTCTTGTGATGCCCTTAGGCCATCTTTTCTACTCTCCTATTTCTTCTCAGCAATCAAGATCTCTTCTGCTCTATCTTTGCAGTCCATAGCCTCATTGAAGCTTTCCTTCTGGCCAAACTCAAAAGATTTAAAATCATTCTGCTGCCTTTTTGCCCTTGATTTTCAACATAAATCTGGCTAAAAGTCCCCAACAGTAGCCATGCCACTGCCGCAACATTAGACTGCCTCAGTCTCAGGCAAAGTCTCTAGACATGAGCAAAATGAAGACAAACTTTCTGCTAAGGTTTAACACACATTGTCTGGAGTCCAGCAGTCAATACAGTTTTTCTTCCCAGCAAAAACCTACTGAGCTTGGTTTTTACTGGCTTTCTGGTCTTCTGAGTTCTGATCAGAATCTCCTGCACAGTACAGTCTAAGGTGTTCCAGTGCTACTCTTTCAGGCAGTATCTCCAAACCTTTCTAAACTCTTTCCACAAGCCATCCCCAAAGTCTCCTGAACCATATTGTTAGGTATAATCACAGCAATGATCCCACTTTGCTGGTATAAAAATCTGTCTTAGCTATTTTTCTCATTGCTGAGACACAATACCTGGTGCCCAAAGTTAAGGGAGGAAAGGTTTATTTAGATCACAGTTTGTAGAGGTTTCAGTCCATAATTGGCCTGCTCCAAGAAAGGGTGGCACATGGCAAAAGAGCAACAATTCATGGTGGCAGAAGACAGCAAAAGCAACAAGGATGGGCAGACGAGACTCTCTCTGTCCCTTATATTGCATTGAGGCTACCTGCCCTAGGTGGGTATAGCATTCACATCCTTAATTCTGGGCAGAACTATGCCAAACCAAGAGTGGACTGATTTACTAATCATATACCCTTAATTCCAGCATTACACACCTTAGATTTAGCCCCCTCTGAGAAACTCTATGACTGCATGAGGCTTTCCACTTCTGAAAAACCCTATGGCTACATGAGGCTTTCTACTTTTGAAAAAGCCTAGGACCACATGAGGCCTTGGAGGGACATCTAGACACAAACTACAACATGAAGGGGGGATAAAATTATCTGTCTGAATTTAATTATGGTTGAGATAATTAGATGTGTTTTTCAAACTATATTAAGAGGTATACCTTTCACAGCCATTGGATACAGAAAATGCCAGATAAATATAAAATAAAGAAACCCTGTGATACATTCTTTAAAAACAAAAAGCATTTCTTTGAAATGAAAATTCTTACTGCTTTCAAGTAGCTAGGAAAAGAACTATTAAAACTATGTACTTACCATCTCAGAAGGGTTATTCTGTACGGTAGCAGAACTCAAGAGGGTCAGAGGACAGTTCACTACCCCCTGGTGGTCACATCTAAACATCTACAAGGAGCAGATTTCTACTATGGACATGAACAGTTACCCTAAAGTAGACAGCACCAATGATCACTTAGAGCCAGTTTTTAATACGTGGAAAGTTCTACTTTAGGGGACAAAACATACTGTCTCAATACAGATCTATAGATGTATAGATATATAGATACAGATAAGATATTTTCTGTTAGAAGTGCTAAAATAATTAGTTGGCTTCTCTATGAAATACTAACTTCATCATTCTTTTAAAATAGAAAAGAAGTTATGGAGCATTTTATCATCAAATGGCTTAGGAAAAAGAAGTTCTCTGAACTATATATATCTGCAACTTTTCTGTAAATATGAGATTGCTTTAAAATTTATAAGGATTAAGATTAAATTATTAGCTCATATTTCAACAGTTCTCTCTTTTTCTCTCTCCTTCCCTCCCTCCCTCCCATTCTCCCTCCCTCTCTCTCTCTCGTTGGGATTATATATATGCACCACCAAACTCAGCTCTTCTGTTTTTTAATTTAGCTAAATTACTAATATTCTTTAAGTTCATATACTTTTTTTTTTGGTACCAGGGATTGAACACATGACTGCATGCTTGCAAGGCAGGCGCTTATGCCTGCTGAGCTAAATCCCCACCTGATATACTCTTTAATTGGAACATATATTGTGAGAGAAGTACAGTTGTTTGATTTTCAGAGCTGAAAGAAGTGCAGTGTAATTTACTGTTGCAACACTGAAAACCACAGAAAATAATGTCTTCAAATAGGCTGAAATTAAATGGACATGAAGTCTTATCTCACAAAAATAAATAAGACAAATACAAGGTAAAGAAAATACAATAGGGTAACAAAGACAGACATCTGGGGGGAAAATTTAGCTACAAATTGAATTAGTGCCACAGTGCAATTATGAAATTATCTCATACACAAGGACGTATTCCAATTCTGTGTTCTTTTGTTTGGTGGTGGTAGGAATTGAACCTAGGACCTTGATCATGGTGCTCTACTACTAAGCTACATCCTGAGCTCCTTGTGTTTTAACTGTCTTCAAGATATTTTTGTTGTCTTGTGTTCCACATGTTCAAAGTTTAAATTTTCATATATCTTCTTACAAGAGTTCTTTTTCAACTATATTATTTCTAGAAAAGATACCAATATTCTTCTGTTTTTATGCATTCAATAAGCATTTACTGACTGCCAAATAAATGCTATTGCAGTGGACACCAAGATAAAACACTGTCCCTGTATTCAAGCTGCTCTCAGAATGGGATTCCCATTTGCCTAAATCACTGAAACACCTTCTGGAATAGTTTTCCTGCATCCTCTCAAACTGTATAAGACTGCCAGACTTCTGTTTTTTTTCTGATAACCAGGATTTTCTTCTATACAAAGAATCTATCAAACCAAAATGTCACTGCTTTAAAGATCTAGATAATTACTTCCCTAAAACATATCAGTATGTACTTTTATACTGCTGAGGATATCCTTCCATTCTTTCTGTCCTTATATGCTTGTAACATTCTCTTCTTTTATTCTCCTAAATCCCATTCATTCGTCAAGACCCAATGCTTCCAAAATTTTCTGAGAAATCTCTATTCCATGTTTCTCTCTCCCTCTTTCTGTCTGTCTCTGTCTCTGCTTCCCCTCTACTACAAATTTTGTTCTCATTGTTCTTTTTCTAGTACACTGGAGAGATTAAGTTTTTAAAAATGTAAAACTTTACGGCATACAGTGAGTTATTCTTATGTGTTTTAAATACTATAGAGAAGACACTAGATTTTTAAAAAGGTAAAAAATTTTTTTGCTCTTGGAAAAAACATTATTTTATGTACTGAGTTGAGAAAAACGTAATGATTATCTGAATGGCTTATGTACCCATTTGTCCTTTTTTAAAGGACAATTTCCCTAGATCTTTGAAACTTATTATCCAGTACTGTAAGTTGTTGGCTCAAAGACAGTTTTCTAAGGGTCATACAATTCTTGCCTTGGAGATGGTACACAGAGGAACAGAATTCTAACTAAAATATTTACTTTCTAAATTAAGAACCCAAAATACTTTGTTTTCTGTCAGTATCATTCAGCTTAAAAATGTCTTAAGATTGCAAAGATGTATTTCCATGGCATATTCCTTTTGTTCATTTTTACATACTGTCTTATAATTTTATTTGGTTGACCCATATAGATAGCTGTTTACAGGTCAAAATGGCACTTTATATGGTTTGGTTTTATAGTACCTACTGCCTGTTCTCCAGTCAGCAAAGTGGGTCATCATATAAGAAGGAAAGCTGTGAGTGCACAAATATGCAAACAGATACTGCCATTCACTTTCAAGCAATGATCTGTTTACCAAAATGCCACTAATACACAATTAGATGTCCTATAAACATAATTTGATGCTTATTCTTCTAGAAAGAAAAAATAATGCCAGAATTTAAATGTCATGAAGAAGCTAGTATTATATGAATATATTATTTCTTAATTATAGTAAAAGGTACATAACAAAATTTAGCATCTTGAGCCATTTTTAAGTGTATGAATCAGTGGCATGTGTGTATTCACAACATTGTGCAGCCATTGTCACCATCTATTTAAAAACTTTTTCAAATTCCAAGACAATTTCCTACCCCTATCTCCTACCTCTATTCCCTGGCAATTACTATTCTACTTTTTATAAGCTTTCCTAGCAATTATTTTGCTACTTTTTATAAGCTGGATTACCCTAAGTACCTCATATAAGTGGAACTATATAATATTTATCTTTTTCTTTTTAGCATGATGTCCCCAAGGTTTATTCATGTTGTAGCAAGTCAAAATTTCCTTCCCTTTTTTGCAACATAGATAGAACTGGGGGACATTAAAAAATAAGCCAAGCACAGAAAACCAATACCATATGTTCTTGCTTATATACACAAGTAATAAAGTTGATTTCACAGACTTAGAATAGTGATCACTAAAGGCAAGGAAAGGTAGTAGAAATGCAAGATAAAGCAGAGCTTAGGTAATGGGTAGCAAAAACCATTTAGATAGGGAGAGTAAGTTCTATTTCTCTATAGCACAGTGGGGATAAAGTTCACAACAATTTAGCACATATTTTAGAAGAGTTTGAAGGTTATAAATGTTGAAGGAGAGGGAAATGTTAATATGTTGACTTGATCATTACAAGTTGTATATATATTGAATTATCACACTATCACATAAATTTTTATAATTATTATACAATGATACCTTGGTATTTTGTGTGTGAGAAAAACATCAATTTTGGGACTTGGGGGCAAAAAGTTATGTTTGTATACTTTTCCTGAAAACTCATGTCAAAGCCTTAGTCACCTATGTGACTTGGACATGAGGCCTGTGGGAAGTAACTAGAATTTTCATGTGGGTAGGATTCTCCCCATCTTAGTTACTTTTCTCTTGTTGCAAAATACTCAACACCCAAAGTCAAAGGAGGAAAGGCTTATTTAGCTCACAGTTTGTAGAGATTTTAGTCCATAATCAGCTGGCTCTAAGGTAGAGTGGCAAATGGCAGAGGGCCAAAAGTTCTTGGTGGCTGGGGCAATGGAAAACAGCAAAAGCAGCAAGAGCAAAAGGGAAGAGTAAGCCTCCTTTCCTCCCTTATATTGTATGCAGACTACCCTTCTTAGGGCAGGTGTAGCATTTATACTCCCAATCCCAGCGCTAGATAATGAACAACTAAGCCACCTCTGAAAAGCCCTTCCCCCGCATGACAGCATGCAGCACTGGGGAGACATTCAGCAAACCATCACATTTCCTAACAGATTAGTGTTCTTGTAACAAGAGGAGAGATCAGAGTTTTCTCTGTGTGCTATGTAAGGATACTGAAAGAAGGTAGCTGCTGTCTACAAACTAGGAAGGGGGCTCTCATCAGGAACTGAATCAGCTATCACCTTGATCTAGACTCCTCAGCCTCCACTCTGTGAGAAACCAATGTCTGTTGTTTAAGCCATTCTGACTAGCTTGTTTGCTTGCTTGCTTTCTTTCTTGAAGGAAATAAATTTTAATTTAAAAAAACACATGGAGTCTCAGGTTTTTAGAAAGAAGTAGTTAGGAAAAATTATGTTTTTGTGTTTCTAGAGCAGTATGAAACAAAAAACAGTAAGAACAATAGCAACAATGACAAACAGAAAGGGAACCTAGTTTAATGCTGTAATTCTAATGTTTCCTACTTCTCTGGATCCCTGTTACATAAAATCTGTCATATTTTTAATTTTTTTTCACTAGTGTTAGCAAGGGGCCAACTCTACAAAGGAGATTAAGTCACTATAAGCTTATTTTGCTATTGTTGAGTTGCAGGAATTTGTATATTTTTAATATCAAATCCTATTACGATTTGTAATTTTTTTTCCATTCTCTACGTTGCCTTTTCACTTTGTTGGTTGTACAGAAGTATACTTTTTTTGTATTTTAAAAAGAAAAAAATAAAAACAATAATGCAGAATTTCCTATCAAGATAATAAGAAACTAACAAAGGTTAATATATTATGTATTGTTATCTTCAAAGTATTTGCCCAGATTACAAGACATAGGCATGCAAAACTGATCAAACAATATAAGCACAAACCATTCTTTTCAAAGAACTACAGGAAATTAGTAGTATAATTATCTCAACTATCATATATATGTATATTTTTTTTTCTTTTCTCTTCCATCTTTTCTCCTTTCCCCTAGTTGTTCTTTCCTTTCAAGTAGCTTTTTTCCTTTTCACAATATCTATTGTAGATTTTGGATCTTATTTACTCTTTCAGTTTCTTTTTTTTTCTCTCTATTTCAGTTTCTTATATTAGGGAGCCAATATTATGTTTATACATGTGTTTCTGATTTATTTCACTTATGAGTATAATCTCTAGTTGCATCCATTTACCTATAAAAGCTTAACTTTATCCTCCTTTATAGCTGAGTAGTACTCTGTCATATAAAAATACCACATCTTTTTTTATATATTCCTTGGCTGATGGACATGAGTTGTTTCCAAGATTTATCTATTACAAATTGTGCTGCTATAAACAAGGGTGCACATATATCATTGTGGTTTGATGTTTTTAATTCTTCTGGGAAAATACCCAGAAGGGGGATAGTTCGGTTGAATGGGACCTCTAATACTAGTTTTTTAAGGAATCTCACACTGATTTCCACAGTAGTTGCACCAGCCTATACTGAAATCAACAGTGGAGAAGGGATCCTTTTTCCCCAAAGTCCCACCAACATTTGTTATTGGTTGATTTCTTGATCTTGACCATTCTTTCTGGGGTGTGATGGAATCTCAGTGTAGTTTTAATTTGCATTTCATTTCTTGAATGACTAGGGATGTTGAACATTTTTTCATGTATTTGTTTGATGTTTGTATTTCTTTGCCTGAGAATTGTGTATTCATCACAGATGCTCATTTTTGGACTGGCTCTTTGAATTTGGTAGGCCTGATTTTTTTTCAATTCTTTCTATGTTCTAGATAGAAATCCTTTGTCTGAGTGACAGTTGGCTAATTTTTTTTCCCAAACTGTGGGTTTTCTTTTCATGCTGTTGGTGATTTCTTTTGATGTGCAAAACTTTAATAAACTGAGATCCCAGTTGTTGATTTTTTGAAGTACTTCCCATGCAGTTTGGGTTTTGTCCATGAACTCACTGCCTACTCCTATAACTTTAAGATTTCTACCTACTTTCTTTTCCAGTAGATTTAATGTTTCTGTTTTAATATTTAGATTTTTGATCCATTTTGACTTTAGTTTAGTATATGGTGATATGGGTCTAGTTTTAGTAGAAGCATTAAATTTTTATGTGGTCTAATTTATCAATTTTTTTCTTATTGTTACCTGTGAACACTGGTTTCTAGAGGCATGCTTAGTCTAATTATATTAAAAGATTATTTTACTTAAGACTTTCTCAAAAAGTGATATTTGGTTAAAATAAGAAATTATTAATGCAATGTCTTTTTTAATTACCTAGAATTGGTCTTTAGTTTTAATGATCTGATGTTTCCTATTCAACTTTCTCCTATCAACCACATCTGAACCCACAAACTGACAAGATGATTTTAGGTACATTTAGTGAAATAACTCAGTGCTGGTTTATTTTGTGGTAAATGACAGAATTGCCAGAATAATCTTTAGTATCGAAATATTTTTAAAAAGTCAACTTCTTAACAAACCATCTGGCTATAGAGGGCATTGTAAGAATTTTTTTTTTTTGTTTTGAGTCAAACTAAAGCCATTAAACTTAGAAATAATGTTACAAACACACTGGATATAAGAAATTACAACATGCTACAAACTATTATTTTTTTAAAAAAAATGAGTGCTGTTAGGTTTTTCCATATTTCTTATTTCTTTAAGTGATCTTGCTTGTGAACAGATGTTTACAGAAATCTTCTGCTGGTCATATTAATGAATTATTGCCAACAATTTTAAAAACAGGTTTTTATAACTCTTAATGGTTTGACAGTTCAGTGCTGTGAATCAGAGAATGGACCTTTGCCTCATTCTTATGTAATTTTTTTGAAGGACAACTATCCTAATGTATTCCAAATTAACATGTAATGCATTGAATTAACCCAGAAATCTTTAAATTTGATCTACTAAATTTAAGAATCTCTTTGAAATCTTTTTTTCATTCTAATGGGAATAAGGGTATGATGTCCATGGTAAAATTTCTATTGGATTTCTACCTTCTAATCCAATGAAAAAGAAGGACAACTCGCTGTCATGTCTTTACTAACACAAGTGAGAAATTAAGCTTTCAACCAAAATTTATGTGATAACTAAAACAAAAAAATATGACTAGTAACCTCAGGTCCTGATGAAAAATAACTATTTTTATTTGACATTATAGTCTATAAGAGGAAGGTATACGGTATATCAACAAATACCTGAAAATCAATCATTAAGGAAGCATTCCCTTTAGCCAGGTTTTTACAATGAGCAAGACTACTATATCCATTTCTTGTATCATTCAGATGGGTCATTAATGAGTTCAGAGCCCACAAATTTGGTTAACATTTAAATGACCATCTAGAAGTTATCATGGATCTTTCTTGGACAGAGTTGCGTTTAAAAACCATTTAAATAAGACAATAGAAATTTGTTCTTTTGCAGTTGTGGTTTTGGGGATCAAATCCAGGGCCATATGCATGCTAAACAAGTTCTGTAAAGCTGCACGTTTGCCCCGAAGTGTTATTTTATATTTTCTAGATTTCTCTCATAATTTTTTTATTGGTAGGGGGCATTAATTACCTTAATAACAAGTCCACTATCCTATCAAGGGTGTGTGTGTGTGTGTGTGTGTGTGTGTTGCATCTTGAAAGGCTGGATAGGTTATCCAGTATACCCTTTGCATAAATACAAAATGAAATACTTAATCTATAAGATTAGCCAAAATCTATAAAAACATATGATTATAAATATAAAACTGAAGCTAGGCATAGTGGTTCATGCCTGTAATTCCACCACTCAGAATGCTGAGGCAGGAGAATCACTGTGAGTTCGAGGTCAGCCTGCACTACACAGAGAGACTCTGTCTCAAACCAAACCAAGCCACATCAACCCGACCCAACCCAACAGAACTCAACCCAACCCAACCCAACCTAGCTTTTGAAGGCAGAAATATTCTCTGGTTGATACTTTCCTAAAAAGTAAGGACAACTTGTTTCTTTATCACCCAAGGTAATTCCTTACAGAGCGGTAAAAACTAAGTCAAAAATGGTGTTTCTGAAACTTTTTTGGGAGAGGGGGTGCTGGGGATTGAATTCATGGCTTTTCCCCCATAAATACAAAACAAAATTTATTGTTTCTCAGAAGACTAGCTAGGTACAGTTTATGTCCTAACCCAGGACCTTGAACAAGCTAAATAAGCACTCTACCACTGGGTCTACATCCTTTTTAAAAAGCAGTCTACCTTTTAAAAGTTTTCTACATCAGGCAGTGTATTCTTGAAGTGGTCTGATTTTTGAAAGAACAATGAAGCATTTTGGAAAACCAGGATTAAGCTAATCTGACAAGACTGAAAAAAGATTTCAAAGTAAGCATGAAAGCACTAAGGATACAATGAAAAGACATACCTTCTGGGCTGTGATCGGCATTCCTCCTCCCCACTGTCTGCTTCCTGAAATAGAAAATGAAAATTAAAACCTGAAGACTCATATCACAATATAACTAGTGGAATTTTACTAAGCTTTATATGTATGAGTATTTCATTCATGTTGTTATGCATTTAAAGTCTCTTCATAAAAGGTGATTTCTACCAACACAGGACATTGATAATAGTAAAATTTATTCCTAGAGGAAAGAAGACCAACAGTTCAAAAAAATTTCATTGCTAACATAATTCTACTTATTAAAACAATCACTTCTGAAAACTAACTGAATATATTATGCTACTCTTATGCTACTTCCACTCCAAAATAAATGGGAATTCTAAGTACCACCAACAAATCTCATCAAGATGCTCTAGGATTCTGACCCCAAAGAACAATCTAAGCAATGAGCACAACTTCTGAGTGCTTATGACCAAATCACCAATACCACCAACATAATGGTTACCACTTCCTAAGTACTTACGACATGCCAAGCACTGTACACAGCACTGTAAGTGCACTGTCCTACTTATTCTCCATAAACTCGAGGGTAGATGGACACACCATATTTTGTATTTGAATGTGTACACAACAAAGGACAAGTCAGTGTAATAAATAAAACACTGAATCACACTTTAAGTACAATTTTTTGGTCTTATTTCCCAAGATGGGTTCTTGCTATGTAGTCCAGGTGGGCTTCAAATTCATATCCTACTGCTTCAACCTCTTGAGTGTTAGAATTAGTTATGTGTTACCATGCCTGGCCACAACTTTTGTATTTTTAGTAGGAGTAAACTAATAGTCTTATAATTTATGCCAGCTAAAACTTAATGAATGTTTTACAGATGAAGAAACTAAAATTAACAAAAAGCAAATAAGTTGCCCAAGCAAACCCCTGTGATAACGCTAGAATGAAAGCCAACAATATACTGCCTCCTAACCTATTAAAAACCATATACTTCTCCCTGACTTTGGTCAGCAATTAGTATACATTACTGTATTATATAGCTCTTCCCAGAGACAACATTGACATGAAGAAGAGATGACTGAATGAATGATACCAAGAGGCTAATTTTTATTTTATATTTGTTCTCTAAATTTTATATTTGTTCTTCCACCACTTATGTCTTACCTGGCATACACAGAAGTAGGAGGAGACAATCTCAAATAGTATGCGCAGTGGCAGCCTATATTCTCTAGTTTATAAAGCCATCTCCATCTACCTCTAGATAATTTTGTCTATATTCTTGGGCAGCCACAGCCAGCACTATAATTTTTTCTTTGTTATACCCAATATCGATTTTAAGGATGCCTGTTATTTTCTCCAGAGAGAATACCACAAAGATTCTACTCCCAGAGGAAGTACAGGTGTAAAGTGTTATAGTGCATTACACTATCTGCTTGTAGAGATTTTAGGTTCAAAAGGAATGCCCTTTATGAAATCAAAAAAAGGTGCTAAAATAGAAAAGAAATGACTGTTTCTGGAATCAACAGTGAGAACCTGAAAGAATGAAAATAAAAGACTCAGATGAACAAATATAAATTTTGTTTTTGTGCCCAAGAAAATTCTAATACATAGAAATTATCTCCTGGGATGTTATTTAACAAATAGTGCTTCATTGTTGTTATTACTGATTAACAGATCTCAGATTCTGATGTAATCTTGTCACATTATATTTTAATAGTACAAAGTGTTATATAATGAAGAATGTATGTAACATATATTTAAGTTACTGAGGTACAATAATAAAGTGAAAACCTGTAAGCACCATTCCACCTAAGACCTGGAATAGTATCAGTAACTTTGCACTTAGTTCCCACTTCCTACTCCTATCCCTCTGATGTGACTACTATCCTGAATTTTCTTGCCTTTACTCATTTTATTAGAAATTTCAAACATACTGTAAAATTGAAAGTCCTCATCATGAACCTATATGATTACCATCTGGATTCTACCATTAGTATTTTCTATATTTGTTTTATCACATATCTACTCATTCTCTCTGTTCATCCCTCAATTCATTTATTTTTTGGATATATTTCAACATAAAATACTGACACAAGTACACTTTCCCTTAAATGTATAACACAACTATATTTCTTTTTTCTTTAAGTTCAAGGTTATGTACACTGAAATGTATAAATTTTAAGTGCACCATCCCATGAATTTTGACAAATGTAACTCAAACTGCTATCAAAAATAGAATAGTTGAATCACTTAAGAGAATTTTTTTCTGTCCCTTCTGAGTCAATGTCACCCATATTCAGAAGCAATCACTTTTTGGATTTTTCCACTACAATTTTTCCATCAAAAATTAGTACATTAAAAAGGGATTATAAAAAAGAAAAAATTAGTACATGACATATAATTCTACTTATATGATTCCAATGTCCATTAAATGGTATCATATAGTATATAGAAGGCTCTTTTATAGAAGGCTCTTTTCACTCAGCACACTATTTTTGAGACTCAGCCATGCTGTTGCAATAAACAGTAGTACACTCTTTTTTATTACTGAGAATTTCATCATATGGATGTATTGCAGTTTATTTATTCTCATACTCCTGGGTACACATAGGTAGTTTGAGGTTTTTCTCTTATGAATAAAGATACTATATAAAAACCATCTTGCAGAATTTTCTTTTCCTTTTCCTTTTTTGTGGGCACATATTTTTATTTCTTTGGGTTATGCATTTATAGTCTTATAAAGCATTGCCAGGCCTTTTTCCAAAATATTCACACCACCTTATACTCTCATCAACAATGCATGTGTTACAACTGAAGTCTAATTAGCAATTTTTGCTTCTATGGTTATTGTTTGTGTTCTCAGAAACCTTTGCCTACCTTTAGTCATAACAATACTATATTTTCTTACAAAAGCATTATGGGTTATAGATAATGTCTATGATTCACGTTAAATTAATATTCGTATATAGTATAAGGTACAGGTACAAGTTCACTTTTTCCTATATGAATAAATATCCAGTCTTAAAATATTGTTTGGAAATACCCTCCTTTCTCCATAGTGTTATTTGGTGTGTCCGTAAGAAATCAATCAACAGTGCTATGGTTAGGATCTGAAATGTTCACCCAAAGGCTTGCATGTTGAGGACTTGGTCTCCAGTGCTGCAAAGTTCAGAGGTAGGATTTTTAGGAAATGAATTTATCTGGTATCATCAAGGGGTTCACCCACTGCTGGGCTCATAACTAAATGGACTCTTGGGAGATGATGGAAAATTTAGGATGGAGGTGGGTCCTAGAGGGGAAGAATATGTCCTGGTCCCATCTCTCTCTTTTCCTCCCTCCCTTACTCTGTTTCCTGGCCACTATGAGGTAAGCAGCTTTTCTCTGCCATGCCCTTCTGCTATAATGCTCTGCCTTACCCCAGGCCTAACAATGGACCCAGTCATCTGTGGAGAGAAATCTCTAAAACCATGAGTGGAAATAAAGTTTTCCACTTTTAAATTGATTTTTCTCAGGTATTTTATAATAGCAACATAAAGCTAACACAGTTGGTCTAAGTAAAGGCTGATTTCTGTCTTCTTTACATAGTTCCATAGATCAGCTGTCAATCATTATGTCAGTACCACGCCAACTCAATGTTTGTAGTTTATAGAAAGTTTTGAAAGAAATATAAATCCTTTAACTCACTTCTCTTTTTCAAAGTTGCTTCATCTCCAGTAAGACTATTTGTCTTCATGTGTACTATTTCTGATATTAATACAGCTACTCTAGACTTATGCTCATTGTTTTCAAGATATAGTTTAAATGTTCTTTGTAGTTTTAAAGAACATCTCCTATAGAAAAAATATAATTAGATCATACTTCATGTTATCCATTGTGACAATATTTGTCTCTTTAGTGTCTCTTCCATAGCTTCTAATGTAATTATTGATATAATTGGATTTGTCTACTATTTACTATTATTTTATTTGTTGCTGGTATTTTTATTCCTCTGTTCTTCCTCTTTTTATGGTTTCTTTTGTATAATTTATTTCTTAGAATTTCATTTTAATTTACTATTAGTTTGCTTATTTTTATTTCTTCACTTAAAAATTAGACAACTATATTCTTACCATATTACTTAGTTTTAATTGTTTGGGGGCTTTTAAAAATTATATTGTACTATGTGTTATATTCCCAATATGCTTTTTAAAAACTAAACATTATGCTAACAAGATTCATCTACTTATTATATGTAGCTTTAGTTAACTCATTTTTACTTGAGAATTCATAGATTTTATTTCTGTGAATGTATCAAAGATTATTCTTTCTCCCTAGATAGGGAGGTTGTGTATTCTCTCATATGTTTATGGGCTATTACAAATTTCACACACTTGCCCTCATTCCTAAAATAAGCATATCAAAAAAGGATACTTCCAATTATTTTCAACTCTTTGATGGCTTTTTCTATTAATGAGAAATTATGATGGCAGTAGAGAAGGGAAAACCATCTATATCCTTGATGTTTTCTTATATGGCACAAATAGCCAAAATCTGTTATGTCTACAGAGGTTAACTCATATTTATTGAGCACCACTATGTGCCAAATACTTTATGTATTATTTCATTTAATGCATACCACAACCCTATGGAACCATCACAAAACTAATGAGTGGTAAAGTCAGCATTTGAACCAGGAAAGTCTTCTAATCTGCTAGAACTAACTGTATCTATACTAAAAATTTGATTTTATATACCCAAGTTGGGAGGTGGGAGAGAGCTGAAGAAGAAAGCATATCTTTTCAAATAAAATAATATCCTTCGTACTTTTCCTCTCTGACTTTACAAGTTAAAGTAGTGCTGAAAGAGTGGGAAAGTCTTGGCACACAAATAAGTGTTTCTAACACAATATATCCCAATACAGTAACTTTTTTCTTAATGTTTTAACAGCCAGGCAAGTGAATCATTTGCTTCCCTTTCAATTTACTTGTAACAATAAATCTAAGGGTGAGGAAAGGAGGCAGGAAATATTTTATATATGAAGGTATTTATAGGTTTTAGGGTAAAATGGATATAAAAGAAATGAAAATGTTTAAGTTTATTTCAGTAAAATTTAATGTCAGAAATGCAAAGATACAACACTGCTTATTCAGTAAGAATATCAGGTAGTAGTTTTATCTTCACAAGTGATGTTCAAATGATAGTTGAAGAATACTTACTATTTTAACAATGCAGATACAAGATATAACCACCTACTTTGTTACATAACTTCACACATTTGTTACTAAAAACAACAAATAGTTAGCTTTTCACAATATTAAAAATTATCAGGAAAGTCAAGTGTGGTGGCACACACCTATAATCTTAGCACTCATGAGGTTGAGGTAGGAGGATCACTATGAGTTGGAGGCCAGCCTGGGCTACCTAAGTGAGTTCAAGGCCTGTACTACATAGGAAGACCCTGCCTCAAACAAGAAAAAAAGAAAAGAAAAAAAATACCAAGAGAAAAAAATGTAGGGATAGCTCTTAGTTTCTCAGAATATAGAGTAATTTATGTATAGTCATGAATTAAATGACTAAAAACATTTTGTTGATTTTCCTATAGTCTAATTTCCAGAGCCCTATTGTTAGATAAAATATAATAATATTAGTAATTTGACCAAGAAAGAATATCTTATGACACTTTAGAGGCACATTTAACTTTAGGATGTTTACCAACCACTAAGTATTCGTTGGAAGATTGATGCACTATTATTAATTCACTTAATACCTGAGCATAAAAGTAGGTCACTATGTAAAAGATGTTCTTTTGGATATAACTGGCTATGCATTTTCAGTTAGTGAGGATTTTATGTCAGTTACATTTCAGCTTTAGTGAATAAAAGAATAATTTTTATTGCTCAGGAGGGGGCCAAAAACTAAGATCTGGAAGTAATATCTTAGACTTTCTTTTTCCTTTACAGAATCATTCACTTGCTCTCATTTGTACATTCATTCATTTTTTTATTGATTACTTATGTTTTAGTACTAGGTACCAGGGGTTAAATGCAAACAAAACTTCTTATCCTTGGATAGTTCATACAGCAATGGGTAGTTCCACAGAAATTATAAGGATAATGTCATTTAGGCTACAGCAGAGAGTTGTGCAAAACACTGTACATGAAACAAAGGAGGAAATAATCAGCTGGGGTTGGAAGATGCTGCACAGGGGTTAATTATTAGACTAGGCTTGAACTAGTGAGGTTTTGTCAGATGGAAAGTAACAGTATATATTCCAAGAAGTGTACCACAGGGAGAAGAGAATGGCAGGGTGACAGTATGATAAATTGGGGAACAGTGAGTAGTTGTGGATTGCCAGAATAAAGGTACAGATTTTAGCATGTTGGGGCAAGGCTATCAAGCAATATTGCTGTTTTGATTCTATAATAGGTATTGTAAGAGAAAAATTCTGTAATCAGGAAAGACAGTTGTGCATTATCCATTAAGTAGATATCAGATTATCCATCAGTCATTGCTGCTGTTGGAAATAAATAGTGGGAGGTGAATTTTGGACAGTCTTTTGTAATAGTGGGTATGAGCTTCTAAACCAGAAGAGCTAATGTTGTGCTTCCAGCACTTTTTGTTTGTTTGTTTGTTTGTTTTTGAGATGGGATCCTACTATGTTTCAGGCCAGCCTTAACTTGCTGTGTAGTCCAGGGTGGTCTTGAAGTCATGATCTTTCCTCAGCCTTCCAAGTGCTGGGACTATAGCCATGCTGTTTCAGTTTTGGAAACAAAAAGAAGTAAAGGCAACATTCTTAACACTTGGCAGATCATAGGAAAAAGCTTAGAGGTCCTCCTAGAAACAAAGAAGATAGGGATAGAACTAGCTGTTTGGGTTATCCATTGCTTTATAACAAATTTACTTCTTCATTTTGGTTTATGATTTTGTGGGTCAGGAAGTCAAGCACTGATTAGCTGAGTGATTGATTCATCAGTCTTTCTTTAGTTACTTGAGATGTAGGGGCAGAAGGATCATAAGCTGGCCTGGGCAACTTGAAGAAGCCCTGTCTTCAAAGACATGCATGCTGTCTGAAAAAAATTTTAAAAAGGATGAGATGGTAGTTCAGTGCTAATGCACTTGCCTAGCATATGTGGGCTCCTGGGTTCAATCCCCTAGTACTGCCAGAAAAAAAAAAAAATTTAAAAACACCACAGTTCAGTTAGTGTCCATATTAAAAAATTCTGAGTAATGAGTGTGAAGCTGTCTTTTGTCTGGATATATTTTGTCTATGATACTTATTCTACTTAAAAATTATTTTATGTGTGCAACTTAACTTACTGTGATAATTTCTATTTAATCATTATATTGTTTTTTCTATCATCAGAGAGCCAAATCCTTGGTTTTAAAAGGCAAAGTCTGACTGGGTTCTGAACCTGGCAGACCTAATAGGCATGCAATAAGGAAACTTCACAAGTTACTGGTTCTTACTTGTGGTTCTCTTTCAGAACTGTTTTAGTAGCAAAAAAATTTTCATGCCTCTTATAGAATCAAAAAAGACTCAGAAGAGCCAAACAAATGCTGGGCAAAAATAGCAAAGTGATGGTATCTCAATACTAGATTTCAAGTTATAATACAAAAACATTAGTAATCAAAACATGGTCTAGCATGAAAATAGACATGTAGGCTAATGGAATAAACAGAAGACACAGAAACAAGCCCATGCAGTTACAGCAGATTTTTGGGGTCAAAAACATACTCTAGAGAAAAAAAAAAAAACAAAAAACAAAACCCCAGCCTCTTTAACAAATGGTGCTGCGAAAACTGGATATTCACATGTAAAAGACTGAAAATAGATTCCTATCTCTCACCATGTACTAAAATCAAATAAAAATTGATTAAAGACTTAGATGTAAAACCAGAAACAATGAAATTACTGGAAGATAACACAGGAGAAACTGTTGAAGTTATAGGCACAGTCAAAGTCTTCCTGAATAGGACTCCTATTGCAGAGGCAACAATAGCAATAATCAACAAATGAGAATGTATCAGATAAAAAATTTCTACACAGCAAAAGAAACAGCAGAAAGCCTACACATGGGAGAAAATTTCTTCAAGCTACTTTTCTAGCAGAGGATTAGTATCTAGAATATATAAAGAACTAAAAAAATTGACCCCTAAAATCAACACAATGAAAAATGTAGGCAAATGAACTGAATAGGAATTTCTCAAAAGAAGCATAAACGGTCAGTTAAGTGTATGAGAAACTGTTCAACATCTTTAGCTATTAAAGAAATGCAAATAAAAATAACATTAAGATTCTATCTCACCCTACCTCAGAATGGCCATCATCAAGAATACAAAAGGTGATGAATACTGGCAAGGTTGTGGAGGAAAAGGAACCTCTTTCCCTCCATTATATGTGGGAATATAACCTAGTACAATCACTGTGATGGCTATTGTCATTGATAGTTATGCTTTTATGATGGTTGATTGACTGTGCCAATTTGAGAAGTTTCATTAAGACAAGTTTAACTAAATCAGCTCAACAATTCCACACCCTACAGTTGCCTTCTATCGCATACACCTATCGGCCTCCTGATACTGGAACTGCAGAGAGCTCCAGACCTTGGATTGAATGAATCCTTAGTCCTCCAATGTGCAGAAAGACCCTCTGCATGCCTGATCTGACTCTGTGGGTGGCCACTGTAAGCCAAATCTTATAAATTCTTACACATTTGTGTATCTTGTGTTATATCTATTTCTCTAATAGAACACTAACTGATACAACCACCATGTTAATTAGTATAGAGATCCTCAAAAACTAAACATAGAAATACCTTTTCAACCAACTATACCACTTCTGGAAGAATTGAAGTCAATATTCTATAGTGATAGATGAATATTCATGTGTATAGTGGCATAATTCACAATAGCCAAGCTGTCAAAACAGACTAGATATCCATCAACAAATGGATGGATAAAGAAAATGTGGTATATATATATATATGTGGTATATAGCCATAAAGAAGAATGTACTTGTCATTTGCGGAAAAACAAAATTTTTGTGTGTGAAAAACAGAATTAGAGACCATCACATTACTTGAAATAAGCCAGACTCATAAACTTAAATTCTGCATATTTTCTTTTATATGAGAAACTTAATAAATAAAAGATAGAATTTTGGAGATGGGGAAAGAGGTCAGAGGGAAAAGGAGAAAAGGAAGGGGAAGCAGTAAGAGAGTAATGATCGAGATACGTTAAACACATGTACCAGTTTACCAAATGAACCCAACTATTCTGTACTACCAACATGCATAAATGAATGAATGAATGAATGAATAAATAAATAAATAAAAATAAAGTTATTAAATCCGGGGGGAAAAATCTCCGTGACTCATATATAGATACTTACTTATCTCTGAGGGGAGATCATAGGTAGACTGAAGATTAATGATGTGCTAGAGCTGACTAAATTGCTACATTTAACAATTGTAAGATTTTTAGAATTCACATTGGTAACTTGAAACTGGCTACAGTTGGAAAGTTTATCAGCAAATGCTACAAATCCTGCCCAGAGCACAGATTTTAAAAAATTCACCAGCACACTACAAGGTAAGGGCCCAGGACAAATCTACACATTTAAAAAGCTCCATAATAAACTGATAAACAATCAAAACTTAAAACCTCTGTTTTAAAGGGAAATTAAAACAAAACAAAACAAACAAAATATGGCTTCTATTCCTTTAAGGTGATATGATAAGTACAAGAGGGATCAATATGATGATGGAAATTCAGCTCTTTAAAAAGATTACTTCCATTCTTACACTGTAAATTATATAATGACAGGATTATGTTTGCATAGTCCAGACTTACAGAAGATGTTCAGTGGATAATAGAGGAGTTAACAAATATAATCCAGGGTATCACAGCCAATAAGTGGCAAAACTAAGGAATAAATTTTAGGCTGATTTCATTATGTCATGTACTTTATCCCATTAAATTAGTCATATACTTAGTTTGCCAATCCAAGATCAGTGCAGCACAAATCATAAAATAATAAAGCAATGCATCTGTATCACTGTCTAATTCTTGATAACTGAAAGCCTTTCATAACTTACTGGATTTGAGCCACCTGGGGTGAATGGCATGTAGATATGATTAAAACCTTATTTTTCAGCTCATGAAACTCTTCATGGAAGAGATAATTTTCTTAAGGAAACTAAGAGTGATGAACTGTCTGGGAAGGTCTTGTGTTCCTCTTGCATTGAAGGAATGTTCAAGATGCACTTAAGACTCCGAGTTATTTCCTATCTAGATTTTGCTGCCTTCTATTCAAGTGAAATTCCAGAGCTCATTCTCTGAAGACCACCTCCCCCCACCTTGATCCATTCCCTTCACTGTAGCCTAGACCCTCAATAGGGTTATATGATTTTATGTTTAGCAAGGACATCTGGGTACAGTTGTACTGATTATTCAAATACTATTGAAATATTCTAAATGGTAAATGGTGGCTACCTAGAGCCCTTGTAAATATTTTAATATACAATAAGCAGCAGGCTGCCTGACACAGCAGAGGACTCCAGTGCTGGTTTCTGCCTGATCTGAAGGTTGATGACTATATCATATTGGTTGTTAACTATTTTGAATAATTCCTACTCTGCAAGCTACATATTTTCTGTTATCCAAATGTTTTGTTTTTATCTTTTTGTTTAATTCCTACTCTGCAAGCTACATATTTTCTGTTATCCAAATGTTTTTGTTTTTATCTTGCTAAGAAGTAAACTAAGTGCCTTACACATGCTAAGCACACATTCTATTAAGATATGTAAATAGTTGTTCTCTAAATTTTGATTTTAAACTTTTAACTATGTTCTTAGGGCCACCCTTAGGATAGTGCTTACATACTCCTTTTGTTTCTATCATTTGTTTCCTTGATTGTTTGTAGTGTGAGCTACAACACAATCATATGACCTTACTTCTGATTTTAATACCAGTGCTCTGCTATAAATAATTACCATATATCCATGAGGCATTTAAACTAAAATCTGGCAAAATCTGAGGGACACTAAAATCTATTCCTTTTAAAGTATTAAACATTTTAATTACTTGTGGCTATGAAGAATTAGATTAGGACTAACCAAGGTTACAAACTAAACATAATTCAGAAATAGGACCAAAGAATACGTACGGAAAGGGTACTGAAGCAATTGATTATTTATCAAATGCTCTTAGACATTTTTTTAAAGGGAAGAGGGGTTTATTATGGTTCATATAACAGCATGACTTTCTCAAACTTTCTAAAATCATTTCCAAACTAAGGGGTAGGTAAATAAAATTAATATCTCTGACCAAAAAGAAATCTGAATATTTAAGATGTAGGTGTACTGTTGAATTACTACTATTTTAGCATTCACATTTAAAGTTAGACAATTATCTTTTCAGCCTTTGATTTGGGAAAAGACAGTGTCAGGATAGAATTGCTAGAATCATAGGAGACACAGAAAACTGAAACAAAACTCAAGAAGCCCATCTGTCTATAGGAAAGGCTGTTATATTTGAAAAGCTGACCCAAAAATTACACTGTAAATGTATAGCCAAAGACATATTAAAGGAATTCAGAAATGACTTCCACTGTGAGAATAATATTTTATAGTATGAACTGACTCTGAGACCAGCCTTGAAGATCTTGAAAAATCACAGAGACTTAAGGGATATTTGAGACATGAATAAAACAAACAAACAAACAAACAAACCAACCAGCAGAAATACATTTGATACCTTGGGAGTGGCAGTTAGCTAATTAGTTGAGTTGAAACCCAGGGATTCTACTGATGAGGAATCTAGGGAAAGTATTTACTAGTATCTCAGAAAACTAAGTAAAATTATAAATGTCTTGGTGGCAGTTAAAAAAAAAATCACACTGTTATTGCACCTGCCTGGCAAGTGTGAAGTCCTGAGTTTGAGTCCCAGTACGAAAGAAAGAAAGAAAGAAAGAAAGAAAGAAAGAAAGAAAGAAAGAGGAAATAGTACTTAAGGTAACAGGTTAAAATTTATAGTCAGTCAAGATTTTTTTCTCCTAAAGCCAAAAGACCTTGGTTAATGTATCACAGATTTCCACTAGAGGGCAGAAAAGTCAAAGCTTATACTTGTTAAAGGCAACAGCACTACATCCACAGAAAACACTAAAGGAAAACATCATGTGGTATTGTTTAAAGGCCATTTTTCAGGGCGCTCAACCTTAGACAGAGTCCAAACTAGCAGACCAATCTTTCATAAGAATCCTCTGCGGTATTAAATGCTTTTAAATTACAAAACAGACCATCTGGCTTTGGGAATCTGCCTAAGTTGACAGACACATGTGTTTATATAGGGCAAGCATACCTGGAATGCCAACAGCAGCACTCATTTCTGGCTACCTTATCTGTCTCCACTCATCTGAGGCACATTCTAGACACCACTCAAAACAATGCCTCACTATGTACATACTTGGACCATGATTTCAGTCTAGGCTCTCCATATCCTTTTGGTCAACTGGGGAAGACTCATACCTCTTTGAAGTCAGAGGTGAGGGAAGGCCAAGAGAGAGGTTCTAACATGTTTATTTGCCTTAGCAAGCTATGACCTTTCATATGGGTGTGTGTGGAGGGGGAGGGGTGTTGGGAGACCTCAGCTCTAACTAGGACACAGTATCAATATTGACACCTAAATAAAAGGATTGAGAACTTTAATAAACTTTTTAGAGCAGTGGTGGTGAGCCTATGGCACACATGCTGCAGTGAGCTGTTTGCATCACTGAAAGCACTAAAAAGTTTATCATTACTGTTTTAGAGACTAAGGCTAGATATTTTAGATTTTGCAAAGTACTATACCACAAACTTTTCCTGCTTTTTTTTTGGGGGGGGGGAGTGTCTGTCATAGAGATGCAGTGGTGTTCTTATTTAATAGGTTGATTTTCTGCTATTAGCTAGAAGTAGTTTTTCTTCACTCCTGACCAATGCAAGGATCACAGGCTTTGGTTTTCTCCTCTATCTGCCATTTAGTTTCAGATACTAAACACTTCAACTGCAAGTGAATTTTGAATAGTGAATCTACAGCAAACCATGCCACCTTGTCTTCTGGACCTTGCTGTATTACTCTCTCTATCTAGAATACTCTTCATTCCCCCTTTTGCTTGTCTACTTCTACTCATCCTTTGGATTTGTGACTTAGGTATCTCTTTCCCAGAGATTCTCCTTGATGTCTCTAAAGGAACTCCATGTTCTTTCCAAGATTAACCATAGTTCCCTCAACAGTACTCTAGGACAGCAATTTTCACACTGCCTGTTAACTTGCCGATGACCGCATTACAATCTTGAAGGCAGGGACTGTGTCTTGACCACCACTGCATATTCAACATCCAGCAATGCTTAATAAATATGTGTGGAACAAATGGCTAAAATAAAAGACAGGTCAAATATTGTAGGACAGATTCTTTAACCACAGTGTCTTATTTTCTATAATCTTGTCAATTCAGTGTTCAAATGGTATTTATTATAAGAGCTTTAAAATATAAATGGTAGTATTTGTCACACAAGAATAGTCGTAGTCATAACCATCTCATATTTTCACATAGGCAGTCATTTTAAAGGCTGCACAACAGAATTCTGACAGACAAACAGGGCAATGTATCAGTAATAGTCATAAATTACTGAACTAAATCGTCACTCTTTCCTTTTAGTATTAGGTTCTATTTCCTTAATTTCAGAAAGTCATATCTATATTCTTTTCTTTATAGCTTCTATTTTTACTTGTTTAAGGAATTTTACTAAACAATTAGTTTAATTCATTTATAATTCATATATTATATTCAGAAAAAATTAAAATATAGAGTAGGAACATGGGAAATATAAAAATTCTTTGCCTTTTTCTTACTTAGATGTCATTTGAGATACTAGGTAGAAAATACACAAATTGTCTGATCAATTTTTAAAGCCTGTGCTGTCAGGTGGCTGTCTGAATACACTGCATTTTTCCTTTTTTGCCTTCTTTGTATAGCACCTTCCAATCTCCTGCTAAAGCCACATAGGCTCAGTACCAGCTCACCACCTTTTTTTACATCTTTTCCAGTGTCCCTTTTTTCTAGAGTGCTCTGGTTTTTAAACTGAGATTCATGAACTCCAGGATACTGGCCCAGTGTGGTAAGGATTACTGAAGCCAAAGATAAAATAAAGATTATTTCTGGAGCATCAATTTTACTTGATGGGAAGTAATATTTTTATAGTAAAAGAGACATAGATATTAATATTTATATAAAATCTAAGATAAACTGTAAGAATTCAAATAATGTAATGGGCTTCTTTAACTTGTACATACCCAGACTGCCAAGGTTATTAATTCACTATCCTTTGTTGTTAGAGAAATTTCTGGTGGAAATATCTGAGCAGTGCTGCAGAGGATACTTCTGTATGTAACTTTAAAATTAAGCCTCTACTTCTGGGCATGGTGGCACACATCTACAATCTCAGCACTGTGGGAGGCTAAGGCAGAAGGATCACAAATTTGAGCCCAGTCTGGGCCACTCAGTCACTGAGAAGAACCTGTCTCAAAAATAAAAAAGGGGTGAGGATATAGTTCAGTGTAAATTCCCTTGGTTCAATCCCTAGTATCACAAAAGAAAATTAAACCAGAGCTAATAATGAGCAGTTAAGATGTAAGTTAAATGCTGGGGGTATACTGGGTTAATAAATATGAAGAGAAGATCAGATGCTTAAGATTCCTGAGTCCAATTCCTTGATTTACCTCTCTAAGACTAAAGGTATGCCACTTTATGTTGCTGGACTTCCATAAACAAAAAACTTAAGAAATAGATTCAGGACAAGACAAAAAGAAAGGAAAAGGAGGGGTTAAGAGGGCAGCCTCTAACCCTACTTAAAGTTAGGCCAAAAAAAAAAATCTGAATGTGATCTAATTCCTACTGTAAATTAAGCCTACATGGTGATCCTTACTAACACACTGAACATTATAAGGAGACCAATTATTAATAGCCTTCCACACGTAAGACATTTGGTTTTATTAATGAAAATAAATGACAAAGAAAAAATTTAATTGGCAACTTAATACAGAAAAAGTTTAATTATACTTACAGCCTTGATTAACTCTGACAACCCACCAAATCAAAAAGAAATCACCCCTCCAGCAATATAGGTCTAACTAGAGCTGCCTAAATAGAAAATAGTGCACAAGAGAAAGACAAAATCTCATGAGAGAAGCACTCAGTTATATGATTTTTCCCTTGCAATTTACTGAAAACTGTCAATTTACTGGCCACTTAATCCATCTCAGAAGCTTAACTATGTACCTTTAAGTATTTATGGCTTTTCTTTCACTACTTCCCCATTCTCTACTCTAGGGAGACTCTTGCTTCCTTAAGGCTCCCATGCTTTTTTTTTTTTTTTTTTACCATTTTGGACAAAACTTGGGAGGTACTCTCCTTGATCTTTGAATTGTTTATCTTGACATAACTTTATCTTTTTTTTTTTTTTACAGAAATTCAGACATTTTAGTCATTTAAAACTTTGGGCAATTCATGAACATACTTTGCTATTGTTGTTTAGTCTTGCTTTGGATTTTTTGTTTTGTGTTCAGGTTTTTTATTGCTATTCTTATGTAATTAAGCCCTACATCATTAATTTATTATGTATATTTCACAAAAATAATTGAATGTGTAAATAAGGAGAATTTTGCACAACAGCATCTCAAATACATGTTTAAAAGCCTTTAGGACTTTACAGTTGCCCCTGGACTAAAAGGGCACTGCTGAGATGTTCAACCTCCATTTTGTCCTCTCCTAAATTACATTGGTAAGTTTCAAGCATAACTTTAATGTTCTTCTGTTTTGGGGGTTTTGTTTTGGTTTTGGTTTTCCAGACAGGATCTCACCATATAGTTCAGGCTGGCCTTGAAATCATGTAGCTAAAGCTCGTCTAAAACTTGCAATCCTCCTGGTTAAGCAGTGCAGGAGTGAGCAGCGGGTGTGCCAGAAAGAGCACAAGTCAGTCTCCCTAGAGCCTACCAGGCGCGGGCTGAGAGTGAAAAGTCCCCCCTACGCACAACCCCGTTTAGCAACTGGAAGGTAACGAAGACAACTGGAGTTGATAGCAGCTAAGGCACATAAAGCAACTAAATGCTTGTATTGTTGGGTTGATCACACTGACCTGAAGCCAGAGGTCTGAGCCTCTCTTGGGAGGATGACAGTATGCAATATAGGGAATATTGGGGATTCCCTTCTATCTTCTCTTGGAAGGCAAATATTGTTTTCACTGTTTTGCTTTGTTCTGATCAACTGTCTTGCTCGATTCAATATACTGTTTGGATAGGTGTTGGGAGCAGTTGAAGCTGGAGACTGATCACATGTGTGGAGCTAAAACAAGGCCAGCCCAGAAAAAACAGAAAGACCAAAACAAGCTTGTTCCAGCACCAAGAAGGCAAGGGGCCCAGCAATGGGTTGCTAGGCTAAGGGGCTGAAACTGACATCATCTTTCCCAGTATATAAATAAAGGTGCTATAGTGGTTGAGTAGTTCCTTTCCTCCCATCAGGATAGGGGCTCCACCTGACCCCAGCTTTGTCTTTTCTTTGTTTTTCTCATCCTCTTGTTGGTTGTTAACCCCAAGAATCTCAGGAGCCTCAATGGGTCATGGCTATAATGTTCTGGTTTTGGTTTGATTTTGCTATACCTGGTTGAATGGACAACTACTGTGAAGATAACAAGATATACTATGGAACCTATAACTGTTACCCCGGTATCCTGCCCTGAAGTTCTGTACTAATTTCACTGCATTGTTTTGATTAGCTTTGTTCTCTCTTGTTTTGTTGTATTTTATTACCTTCAAAATAAATAAAACAAACTTGCAACCATCTTTCTGCCTCAGGCTTCAGACTGCTGGGACCACAGGTGTGTGCCTCCATGCCTGACTAGCATATATTTTCTTCAAAGTATGCACTGTACAAATTACCAAGAAAGCAATAAACATTAAAATCAAAACGCATATCAACCAAAATACTACTTAGCTTCTTAAGGCCTTTTTGGGGGCAGTTAGCAGGAATCAAATTCACAACCGTACACTTGCTTGGCAGATGCTGTGTCACTAAGCTACTCCCCCAATGTAGTAGACTACTTAGCTTCTCTGAGGAGCAGAGTACATATGTGAGGTGAAATTAACATAACTTTAGAAAATATTCATGATTTAAATTCTGGGGAAATATTACTGATGCATACCTCACATACATACCAATTAACAATTTAAGAGAACAGAGTATTTATAACCAACTTTTCAGTATAATGTTTTTCTTCTGCCATCCTCAGGGAATATATAATATATGTAAAGTCACTAGAATCTTAATAAACAAACTAAATAACCATAGGAAACTTAAGATGATATATTATCATTATTCTACTACCCTACATTAACTATATAATTCTTTAATCTAGATGCCCCCCCAACTTACCAGAAGTAGGGAGGAAAAAGGGAGAAAATAAATCCACTAATAAAAGGCAAGGTGGGTACATCTGAGAGGAAACCCCCTCTGTGTACAGATTCTAACATAAATGAGAATACCTTTGAAAACACACATTCTCTTTGTTATTCAGTATTTGTTCTTGAAAAACTAGTACCATCCCAATAGTTATATACATAAATTCAAAGAACCAATAATAGGCACCAGTAACTCCACTGAAATAATTCCTGAAAGCAAAGGTAAATATAAAAAGGCATTCTAGATAATACTTTAGTCAGAAAACACTACTTTGGAGCAATCACCAGTTAATATTTATTACTTGCTCCAGTTAATATCACCAGATATTTTTGTTTCCTAAAAACTATCACTTTCCTGATAAAGAATGTCTTGAACAACCCATACAAAGAATAATCAAGTTTACTAAGTGTTGGCAAAATGAAATGAACAATAGTAATCTGAAAATATGAATAAAATACTAGCTCTAAAGTATGCTGCAGATTTGAAAAAAAAACTTCTTAAAACATTAGAGTAAGTTTAGATGGTAGGCAAAATACGTTTGTGTATTTTCTGCAAGATCTAAGACACCAACAATAAGACAAACTAAACTTTGAAGAAAAAAATGAAAAAGGGTTTTTAGTTGTGTCTATGGATATGATAAGAACACATGTGCACATGAAATATGTCTGAAGTGCTTCCATGGGGAATGAAATGAGCTTAATTTTTATAAAGTGATAATTATCAGTGTTTATATATTTCAGGAATCACAGAATTGAACAGATGGTATGTCTAATGTACTGGGAAGTAAGTAGCTATTAGCAGACACCTGAGACAATTATGAAAGCTATCTAAATATTTCAGATATGATCCTTAGCCTTCATAGCAATGCCACTGCACAGATAATAATCAATCCATCAATCAATCAATTGAGCAATCAATCAATCAATGAGTTCATAAAAACCAGTAGTAGATGAAAGTTTGAAATACTCTTATATAAGTAAAAATATATTTCTCTAAAAATATTTCTCTAGGAAGTCAAACAAAAGTCATTTTTAATCATCCTATTTTACATGAAATAGTACTATCAAAATTTTATTCCAGGGAACAAATAATTAAAAAGATACAGTTCTTGCTCTCACATTGATTAAAATAAAGTCCAAATGATAATAATAGTAATGTGAGTAATTTAATGAGGTAAAACAAATGTAAAACTAAAATGTAAAAAATGTATAACCTGTATACATCCAACTTTGGTTTCATGTTTCACTTTAAAAAGCTTTCTTGAGAAAGTTGAGATGCATTTCTAAATGACTCTTAACACACTTAGATTAAATGAATATACCACAGAAAACGGGACATGGTCTTTTAGAGCTACGTGCTCATTGATTCAAGAGTTCTTAAATGTCTTCAGCCACTGTGCTAGGTGATTGAGATGAAGCAGGTTTAGTCCCTTAAGTCTAACGAAGGAGGCAAGTGAAAAATTATATAGCAGAAGTAAAACTGCAGCAACAATTAGCTGGAAATACAGCAGTACTACTGATGCTTGTTACATATGCACACTGATAATATGTACCACGTTCTAGTTCACACGCTGTCTGCAATAAAAGCCCTAACTCCCCCTAGGAAATATTCTTCAGGGCTTCCTTTCATTCCTTATCATCAGTTTGCTGAATTTTAAAATTTAATAACATTTAACATTTAATAAAAATTAATAAACATTTCTGCTGAATTTCTGATACAAAGAGGGGTTACCCTGGAGACTACTTCAACCAGAGGTCATTAGTGTAAACTTTGACTTTAAAATTATAAAGAAGCCTATTGGAAAACTGACTGAGGAATGAAAAAGATTTCAATATATATGAAGCACAGATTAGACTGAACTTAGCCAATCATTTAAGCACTAAAAAAGCAGGCACATTTCTTCTCTAACAGTTCTATTCAAAAGCCATTAGACAGGACTAAGAGGCATCTATAGGTGGGCACCAAGGCCCAGACTTTAGTATTAGAGCCCAAATTAGGTGACAGGGCATCCACATGCTGCCTTTTTCTTCCAAAGTGCAGCAAAGTGGACTGTGCAGCAATTTCTGCTTCTGCTACTTGAAGGAACCATCAATTATGAGAACTCTGATACTGCCATTTTTCTAATATATTACCTACTAGCATCTAAAAGATTCCATTCAGAATTTCATGCCATTTCAACTTACCCTTAGTGTGGCATCTCAAGGAAATGGCCCAGTCAAAAACAAATTTTGAGCCAGTATATTGGTACATGCCTGTGATCACAGCACTCTGGAAGGCTAAAAAACATGGATCACAAGTTCAAGTCCAGCATGAATAACATAATGACTTGGTGAGACTCTATCTCAAAATAAAAAATAGAAAACTCTGAGGAATGTACTTCAGTGTGAAGGCCCTGGGTTCAATCCTCAGTGTGAAAAGAAAACCAAACCAGAACATATTTTTTGCCTGTTCATCAAGGACTTTGGTTTTCAGGAAGAAAAGTCTTGCGAATTCAGTCTTTGATTTCCTTCAACTGGGTATGAATTCTCCCATTCTCAGGTTTGTCCTCTTCTTTGTATTACAATTATACATATTTATATCTTACCCTGATTTATCCAAAGTAGAGCATCTAATAGGTACTCTACAAATATTTATTCAATAAGTGAGTGAATGGAACAAATAAATTATGAAGAAAATTAAGAAAGGGAAAATGTGTCTCTCATCTCTGTTCTCCATGTAGCTCTGTCATCACTGCTCAAGCATCAGTAGCCTGCTTTGAGGTACCTCTACAATGGATTCACTGTCACCCAACATGGGCTCTAATACTGAAGTCTGGACCTTGGTGCCCACCCATAGATGCCTCTCAGTCCTATCTAGTAGATTTTGAATTGAATTATTAGAGAAGAAAGATGCTTATTTTTAGTGCTTAAATTATAAATGCAAACAAAAATCTAATTTTACAGAACATTTACTGAACCTCAACTATATGCAAGTTACTGTACAAGGTTCGGTGGGACCATATAGTCCTCCCAAGACCTTCTTTTCCTAAGAAATTCACAATGTCTCTAATTATTATGACATTTTTCAATCTTGAGTAGCAAAAAAACTACTTAAATACCTTAAACAATAAGGCAAAATATCAATTTATATAACAAAAGGAAAATTAGTGGCTTAACTTTATCAAGGACACAGTTTTTCTCATCTTTCTGCTCTGACACTGTATCAGCATTAACCTCAGGCTAATATGGCTCCAAGTAGACTACCACAATCAAAGTTAATTACCAACAGTCATCTAGGGAAAATAGCTCTTTTCCCATGTCTTTTCGAGTATAAGGGAAGTTGTCCAAAAGTCTACCAGCCCCCAAGCTTCCCTCTCATCTCACTGTCCTAAACAGGATGTCCCTCTCATGCCTAAGCCAACCTATACCAAAAAGGACAGCACCCTCTGACTGGCAGGGTCTAATCAGGATTCATGGGCTGGATCTGGGACAGTTTTCCCTTAGGTATTTGACTACAGGGAAGATGTATAACTACAAAACAGAGCTTCTTATTAGGAATGATGAGAGAAAATAAGGAGCACTCAACCATGTTGCTGCAGATAGCTGTATCTAAAGTATAGTTGCATATGCAACAACTTTGAATTTATATATAATGAACATTTTTTGTTTTTGTTTGGCCCATCATTTTTTTTTTTCATAATGATAATAATGCCCTGATTTTCTCACAGGGAATCAATCATCCTGTGTTCTGCTGGAACTATTAAAAAAATTTTCTTTTCATTATGGTAATCAAGTTAATTTTAAGAACATTTAGTTCAAATTATAGACAGTAGTTTTCCTTCCTGCATAGGGAGGACCTGAACAAGAAATGAAACCAACACAGAAAAATGCAGAGGTATGTGTAAAGAGAAATTATTATTATTATTATTATTATTTTTATCAGTACTGGGGATTGAACTCACGACTGTGTGCTTACAAGGCAGGCGTTTATGCCAATGAGCTAAATCCCCCAGCCCCAAGAGAAATTATTATAATGAAACAATCTGACAGCCCAAATAAGTTACACCTTAAAGGTACACTTCCCAAATAACCTTTATTTTTCTACTTGGCCAGTTTCTATTACTGTCATCCAAGAATTCTGACAAGTATACAACCATTTCTCAAATGTATAATTAAGGAGCAGTAAGAAAGGAAGAAAATGTACTTCTATTTTACTGGTATAAAAATTAAAGTACCCAAAGGTTAAATGACAGGTCACTAGTATTCTCTGGCCATAAGAATACATGGCCCTTCATACAAACTGAAGAACCCAACACAGATAAAGATTATAATTATATGTATATTTAGCAAAGTGTTCCCAAGAATTCCAATGAAAAAAGTTTTGTTTTGTTTTGGCTTTTTTTTTTTTTTTTCATTTTGAGTCAGGATCTCACTATGCAGTTCAGGCTGGCCTTGAACTTACTTTGTAACTCAGGCTGGTTTCAAACTTGCAAGGATCCTCCTGCTTCAGCCTCCCAAGTGCTGAGATTACAGGCATACACCACTACACTGGGCAAAAAGTTTATACATTGCCTTTGAGGTCCAGCATTGGGATAGACATGTATGGGACATGTTTTGTGTAACATGAATAAATAGCATTGCCTCTAATACTGCTCAAAGAAAATGTTCATGCTCATGGAGCTTATGGCTGCTTCTATTACACACCAACTTCGCAGACATCAAGCATGTTCCTTGGTTATCGGCCAAGGGCTCTGATAATTTCAAGGCTTCAATACTGATTCTGTATGGCTGCAAATTAGGCTTCTGTTCAAAATGTCCTTGAACGATTTCCTCCTAGTTCTCTAGTTTCTCTTTTCAGAAGGTAAGGCCTGCTTAAGAATATGTCATCAGTGTTTTGCCCACATAAGAGGAACTGTCACAGTCAAGGTTAGAGTGCTTACAGACTGTCTGAGTGTTACACACCTGTTATTATAGACTTTGTCCTGCCACATGTTGATATAAAACAAGGCAACTATAATTTGGTCAGAGTTCAGAGTCATTAAGGCAGGTTTAGTTCCTGCATGGTAAACCAGGAAACACTACTATTTGCCTGTAGCCTATAGCTTACTACTGAACCAGAATAACTAGATATAGCAAATGTTTTACTAATCTCATTCGGCAGAAATTAGTGCTTCGAAATGTTACACTAAATGTTTCTCATCTCAAATATTTAGAAAATTAACACAAAAATCTTTTCTACACATATTATCAGTCAGATGGAACAATAATATACAATGTTAACATTGCAATGGCTTAAAATAACACTGGTTTCTCAGTTCTGTGACATGTCCATAATAGACTGTCAAAATTCTGGTCCATTTTGTCCTCTCTCTGGACTGGTCACTATGATAGGAAGAATAAAATAAGAATGACAAACTCATTTACATTTCATTTGCCAAAATAGTCTCATGACCATATCTAATTCCCAAGGAAGTATCATCCTACTAGTATGTAAGAGAAAAAGAACCAGAAGGACTGTCCCAGCAAACACCAATGAGTACTAATCATAGACAAGAATATTGCATTGTATAAGATGCTTGAGTTGCAAACAATCTGACAAGAAAAACAAAAATGTTAAGGTTCACATAACTAAATTCAAAGGGCATTCAGAAATGTAATCTCTTTTCTATTCTCTTTCTCTTGATTCCATTTTCTTCTTATTTTTAGGCAGACTGTCAACAACAACCATGCTAAGCAAACATTATTTTCTTAATGAGAGTCTATAAAAAAATTACAAAATTTTTTTTACTCCCACCATCTGTATCAGTCTCTCAAAACAACACTGATTGGTCCTATTTGGGCCATGTTGCTACCACAATACCAAAGAAAAAGGGAAATTCTAACTGACTAGTCTGACATGGTTCTATTAGGAAATGACATACTTTGCCTATTGAAGAAAACAATGCCAACTGATTTTCAGTAACAGCAACACCAGAACAGCATGGAAGATTCTTTGTCTTTTTAGAAGATGCACTCTCAAGGTGAAAATAAATTGATCATACCAAAAAGTAACAGCAGCCTACCCAATGAACTCTTTTGTTTTGTTTTTCTGAGATAGGGCCTTACTATATAGTCCAGATTAACCTAAAACTCACTATATAGCCCAGCTGATCTTGAAATTGTGACCATCCTCCTGCTTCAGCCTCCTGAGTGTTAGGATTATGTGCCTGGCCCTTTTTGCTTTTTCTACACCATTCCCCTCAATTCTGATAGTGTATGAGACAACATTAAACATAAACCCACCTTGTCTTGGCTTTCATACTACAAATTATTGCTGATATTAAGCCAGATGAGTTGTAAACATATACATTAGGGAACAAATATGGGTAAATCCTGGGATAAAATTACCTTAAGTTATTTTGCACAAGGCACTCTGAGTACTAATCCAATTTACAAGGAAATTTCCTACTACAGAATCAATGCAATGAATGATTATTGAGATATGAATAAGATAGTAACATGATTAGTAGGCTTGTATAAGTGACTTTCCAATGTCACAGATCATGTGAAATGCTGATTTTGAATCCTGATTCTTTCCCTGGGAGAGGCAGGGGGTGAAATGGTAATATGCATTAATTACTAGCTTATAAGAGCAATGATTTTTGTTTTTATTTACAGATATATGTTATGCAATTAGAATAGTGCTTGGCACATGCTAAGTGAGTGATACAGAAGCCCAAAGATTAAGTTCCTTTCCCCATTGAAAAATATAGTCAATAGAAATAAAATAAATTTGAGTTTTCCCATTGTCATTCTAAAATTTGTATAAATACATTTATACCAGAATAAAATGCCCAGTTTTCAGAAAGTTGCATGTAACACACACTATGACTTGGACACAATCCTTAGTTTAGATGTTTGGTGATACTGGTAATTAAACCATGCACTGTCACACCGAGCTACATCTCCAGGCCCTCTTTTTCTTTTCTTTCCTTTTCTTTTTCTTTCTCTCCTTTTCTTCTTTCTTTCTTTCTTTCTTTCTTTCTTTCTTTCTTTCTTTCTTTCTTTCTTTTTTGCTTGCTTGCTTGCTTGCTTGCTTGCTTGCTTGTTTTCAATAGTCTCTCACTAAATTGCTTAGGCTGGCCTCAAACTTGCAACTTCCTGCCTCAGCCTCCCAGAGTGCTGAGATTGTAGGCATGTGCCACCATGCCCAGTTCTGTGAGCTTCTTGAAGCTTGGCAGGACAAATAAAAGGCAATAAAAGAAAGAATAAAGGTTAAAAAAAAAAAAAAGAAAAAAGCTAGGCATGGTAATCTGTCCATTCAGGTGGCTGAGGCAGTAAATTTGCAAGTTCACGGTCAGTTTGGGAAACTTAGACTGTCTCAAAATAAAAAAAAAAGTGTTGGGGATGTAGCTCAGTGGTGGAACCTTTGTCTAGCATGGATAAGGCCCTGGGTCCAATCTCCACTACCCTCCTCCCCAACAAAGAGAACATAAAGAGGATAGCTACATATGGTAGGACATCTGTTTGACTTTCCTCAACAGCTAAAGTTTTATTCCTAGCTAATTCCTTTCTCACCTAACACTCTTCCCCACTGCTAGAAAAATTAAGGTGATGCTTTTGGGGCTTCATTTAGAGCATTACAAAAAATACAAGTGATGCAGGTGGAGCCTTATGTTGGACAATAAAAAGAACAAAGACAAAACTCACTTGCATTTTTTAAAAAATGGAATTATTCACTATCTGTGAATTATCTCAAGAAATCAAGTAAATGAATTTGATTGCAATAAACTCTCACTGATGAGGTAAGAAACTTTTAAGATTTTCCTTTTGAGGCAAATAACAGCAAAACTCCATTCAAAATCCTGCCCTTATGCTACATTGCAAATGTAAGTACAAAACAAAGACTCTGTGGAACAAGGTGTGAATGGACTGTGACCTTTAAGAATAGATTGTCACCTGCTCAAAATTCCCCAGGACTCTTAAAGAAAGAGAACATGCCTTTGCCCTTTTTCGTAATTCCACAAAATTGACTGGGCAGAAATGTATATTTTAGGGAACAGATGAGAGATAACAAAAGTCAGGTGGCAAGAATTCCTGTAAATGATGTGGTGAATCTAGGAGAAAACACATTTCCTGTGTCCTAATTCCATAGAAAACATTCAATCAGATCTTAGTTTTCAGACCTACAATTACATCTTGCTGAATGAAGAAATCAATGGCATTTACACTTCCTGTGAAGCTAGAACAATCTATTTTGGAAAAGCAGCTTTGAGGAAGACATTATTAACATTTCAAATATTGTCAACAATTAACCTTGATCAACCTGAAGCTCTGCTCAGCAGCATAATTACACACATTAGTTACCTAGTATTGTGGGAAACAGAGATGTTTCCAAGCAACTAACTACATTCTGCTGAATTTCTTACAAGTGACAGAAGAACCCTTTTAGTGATATTTTTGAAAAGCCAACTTCAAAGCAAAACCACAACTAAAGTTAAAACAAGCAACCCCTCCCTCCTCATCTTTCATTTCCATCTCCAAATGACATTTATAAAACTAAGCCGTATGCATGATATTTATCAGCTGATGAAGATAGATTCCTCAAATCAGTAGTGGTGGCCAGATGAGTAAGCATGTGACCAATAGAGCGCTAATTCCTTGGGTCACAGTGAGTAGCTCTCAGAAGACTATATGAATCCTTCATAAGCTTGTTATATTGTAACAGTGGCTAACATTTATTATAGGTTTATACAATATGCCAGGCTTTACTTGAAGTGCTTTGCCAACATTATTTCATTTAATTTTTACAATAACCCCACAAGGATTACACACTCTTTACCAGCACATCATATTGCCTTTCTGTTAATTTCTCTTTTATTAAGTACTCCAACCCTGATGAGTGAGCATCAAATCAAATCACAGGTAAACAGTATGATGCACCAACCGTCTATGGCAGTAATAACAAAAGGGATGAGTTATTTTAGAGCCTTCAGTGATACAAACTGCTCACTGCAACACACGTGCCATTTGTTCACCAGCACTGGTCTAAAGCATAAATAAATAGGGCTTGTTCCCTCATAATAAAGCCAAGTCAGTCTTTTAAAAATGTCAACCTGAGTACTTCCCAGCTGAAAATTCTTCAACAGCTTCGTACTGTCAGAGGAATAAAGACAAAGATTCTTAATTTAGCTTATGACTACACCATTTGACCGGTTAGCAGGGTGACCTCTGCTGACAGGTTAGGGTCGGAGTTAGTATAACTTGTTATTTTCCTCTTTACTTTCTTTGTTCTAGCCACACAGGCCTTCATTTTGTTCTTCAATGTGCCACTTTCCTGATCTGTAAATTTTCCTTTCCCCACTCTGCCCACCCAGTTTCCCTGATTGAGCTTGATAACAATTCAAAACACTAGTTCCCCAAGAAAGCTCCTTGACTACTAAATCTTGTATCTCCCCCTCCTCCAAATTGAGTTAGACCTTGCTTGCTATATTCTCATGGTATGCTGTACTTTGCACTTCACAGAATTTTATCATAATTTTAAATTTTACTGTATAATTCATTATTTAATGCCTTTTCTCCTTTAATGCTTAAGTTTCAAAGCATGTTTGTTGTATGTACCAAGATGGTGCTGGAACCAGCACACTGTCTCACACATAGGAGGTAATATATAATTAAATACTATGTATTTAATCCCAGCACTCAGGAGGCTGAGGCAGGAGGATTGTTGGAAGTTTGAGACCAACCTGGGTTACAAAGTGAGCCCAAGGCCAGCCTGAACTACATAGCGAGACCCTGTCTCAAAAAAGACAAAGCAAAAACAAAAAGACCTATGTATTTAAGATAAGTGTTGCAAGGTAATCTTATACACAAGAAATGGAGGCTGAGATCAATCCCTTGAGACACAGGAGTAAGAAAATGTGAATACAATCAGTAAAGGAAGTGCCTAGGTCACTCTGTTCTGCTTTTGGTATTATACCTGATGTGGATGCTCCAGATTAAGCCAGTTTAATTAGTTCAGAGTAGAGGCATAGAACCAGACTAGTGGAAAACACCAGCGGGGAAGAAAATAAGCAGTAGTGCTCTCATGTATGACTTAATGAGAGACAGAGGCTGATCATCTGTCCTGAACATAAATAACCTCATGGGGGAACTTAAAATTATTACTGCATAGCAATACTGCATTTGACTCATGTTCTAGTAGACTTTAATTGATATTTATGTGTTACATGGAGTTTATAACAGGAAGGGCCATAAATTTTGAGTGCCAGAATTGCTTAATATAGTCCAGGCTGCTCTGCAGCTCACTCTGGTTTTTTTGTTTGTTTTTTTCCTGCAGTTCACTCTTAAGTCATCTAAAAGTGAACCAGAAGGTCTGTTCATGTTAGATTCATGAGGGAAAAAATTTTTTTCTTAATACTTTAGAAAGAAACTTCCCCTGAAGATCACTGACCTCTTCTACAAACAACCTGTATGACAATTAGTTCCAAAATACAGTATGGTATCCTGTGGAGACTCAGGCTTGAGTGGTAGGGGGAAAGGTAGAAGAGTGTGATAAGAGCCTCCTTCTTTCTGGTATTAATTTAGGGCAAATACGGTAATACAGTAGTTCCTGCCCCTCCCTCTTTTATTGGTCCTGGGGATTGAGCAGAAGGCCAGTGTACTACCACTGAGCTACATCCACAGACCCTATCCTCCCATCTTTAGGACTATGAGTAAGAGACTCTTATCTAGTGCTAGGTTCCTATAAATCCTGCGTTACTTTATTATTAAAACTCTATTTGAAGCAAATTTTTAAAAATTAACTCTAAAATATAAATAGGACAACTTAGACACTCCAAAAGACTTCATATCCTTGGTCAGCTAAATTAAATTTTCAATTTAAACTCTTTTCAGTGTGTTTTGATTCCATGTATGTTTGTTTATTATCTATACATAGTTATATATAGTTGTAATCAGTATACATATAACTTTTATTAATTTTTAAATATGACATTTCAAACAGAAAATGGCTTACACTCTTCTTGTGTCACCATTGTACCTAGTACAAACAACTACATCACTACCATTATTGCATTTACCACACTATATTTTAATCATCATGTATGTCTTTCTGATGGTATTAGAAGAGCTATCTTATTTTTCTTTTCATTTAATATAATATTTGTGGATGAAATAAATGAATTATGGCTCCAAAATTTTATTCAACCCCTTCTCTTTTAGTATTTTTAAAAAGTAGGTAACATGTTCAAGGTGCAAAATGTTTAAAAGTACAATATGACAATCAGTAAATAGTTTCTATCTTATATTTGCTCCCTGGCTATACTATTCTTTTTCCTAAAGACAATTAATATTCAAAAATTTTATGTATATCATAGATTCTAAGAAAATTTAACTACCTAAGTATATTGGCCTTTATTTTTTAAAGAAAAAAATGATACACTGATTTATCTTGGTACAGATACTTTCAGTATTTACCAGTATTTGTAGGATAGAACTACTGTACACATTAGTTCAGATGGAAAATAACGCACACCTTAGGCATTTCTAATTGTATCAAATGATGTAACCAACATCCTCAAATATACAAAACTCCACACATACAAGAATATTTTTGGAGAATAAATTTCCATTAATGAAATTTTTGGTGTAATTCAGTTTCTGGACATTTAGAATTTTGATACATATTTTAATTTATACTCCACTAACAACATATAGCAAAGACATTTCCTGTGTGCCCCTGCCAACCCAAAATCTGAGAGATAAAAAATAGTGTTTGTTATAAGAACTATTGTAGGGCTGGGGATTTAGCTCAGTGGCATAAGTGCTGGCAAGGCAAGCACAAGGTCCTGAGTTTGATTCTCAGTACCAAAAAAAAAAGGACTATTGTATATCTTTTCGTAGGTTGAGGAGTCATCTATGTATACTTTTTCTGTGAATTAATTTTGTTTACATATTTTTTCTGATCCTTAAAAATATACATTAATTAGCTTTGTGTCACATGTGCTGGAAATCTTTTTTCCAACATGTTGCCTTTTGACTTTTTGTTTTAGGATCTTTTAATACAGAATGTTTTGGCTTTATGTATTTAAATGTCAGTATTTTCTTTTACAGTTTTTGGGCTTTATGTTATATTTTCAAAGAGTTTCCCCATTCCAAGAAAATTTTTAAAATTTCTCCTATATTTTTTTCTCAAAATCTTCCTCCTTGTGGTGTTATACTTTTTTTACATTTAATTTTCTGATCTGTCTATAATTTATTCTACCATAAGAGTGAGGTAGAGATGTAATTTTACTTTTTCTATTTACTCTTTTCACTCAACATTTCATCTATAATTTTGAATCTACAGTTTTTATAGTTTTCACTTTTAAAAATTAATATTATCATAACTTACGTTAATCATATCCTCCATCATTATTAAACATATTCGTTAAAACTATAGTATATATACTTTTTGTTTTTAAATAATGCCTTAGAAAAACAGTTTAAGAATTTAATTTCTAAGTCAAAGGATTTAAACATTATTATAATTTTTGACTATCAGATTACTAGGATTTCACCAACATAGCCATCAAATAAGATGTATATATGAATATGATACATGAATTCTTTCCAAACAGAATACCTGCATTATACTTGTACAGAATCTGACCAACCTAAAAATTGTTATTTCTTTGGAGAAAAAGTGTAAGTAGATAGAGTCTTTCTGGAGCAAGAAGAAATCAGAAACACTCTGTTGGAAAACCCTAAAAAAGTAACTTGGCTGACCACTCTGCTGGAATAAAAAAAGATCGCAGCATTTAAGTTCAAGGTTGTATTTTCCTGTTCCGTTCCCAAGGGCAGAATTTTTCTTCCCATATTCTTTCCAAACACCTGAAGGTTCTAGTCATCGTCTAACACTTCTTAGTCAGCTTCTTCCATGAGCAATCTTCTGCTTGGCTCCTTGATCAGACCCTGCAAGTTAAGTTCAAGTAAGGCCAGGAAATGAGATGTTGTGCCAGAATGAAACTTGCAGTCCCAGTTCATGCATGCCAGGAAGGCATTTCCCCATGCGAATGTACCTAGTGCAGTTTTAGCAGGTTGTCAGCTACTTTGGAGCCCCATGATTACAATGACTATAATCCCAGCTTCTCCAGTTCTTTTTTTTCTCATTTTAGGCTGGATAGCAGTAGATATATGGAGGTAATGGAGAAGAACCTCAGGACTCTCAGTGGCTGCTACTGCCATTAGCACCATAACCTTCTGTAGTCATTACTTACATTCCTTATTATCTGGAGCCAACATTAAATTCCTACAGCTGGGCCAGTATCTTCCATGACTACTTCCAGTCACACTGTTACTCTGCTCTGGAGCACACAATCTTTCTCCCCAACAACCTTGTGCATAGCAGAGGGAGTAAGTAGCTGCTTCTAACCATTTTATGTTTCCCTGGAGGCACAGTGGAATCAGAAAAGGGATAGAGGGTCCCTCCATACTCCTCTTCCAGGAAGGCTCTGGAAGCCTCAAAGGCAGCTTAGCCTTCTAGCCAAACTAGCCACCAACCAAGTGTCTTTCTATCCAGATTCCTTCTCTTCTCATGTACTGCATGTAAAAATCTTCTCTTCTTCTTCACATAGCTTTCCATGAATGTCCATAAACCTCATCTGTCAATGTACATTCTCTAAACATAGAATCTATATTTTATCCTGAACCACACTGTCCCTTTGTCCAGTGATTTGCACATGGGAGTTAACAAATGCTGAGTGAAAGAATCAATTCAACTAATCAAAGCTCCTACTTCTGTTATCCCAAGATTGATAAAGTTCTTCAATGATTAACTTTATCATCTACTCCTTCTCTTTACATCATCAGTACTTCTACCTCAAATAACTATCAAGATCCCAAATTACTTCCTTTGAAGAAAATTAAAAAATGAAGATTTTTTTCAATCACTTTGCTCTACAAATAATCTTTTTCCCCTACAAAGTTAAACATTTAGATTAAGAAGTTGTTCTTCATTCCCTTTCACATGGGAAAGGAAATAAGGAGGAAAAAAAGGCCTAGGGGTATGAAGGGGGAATGGAAAATATTCCCTGAGTAAGCAAAACAGGAAGATCTAATATCTTCAAAGAGCCAGTCAAGTTCATTTAACCATTCTTGCCTTTTGGAGAGGAAAAAAACCCAATAAGCCTGACTTAAATGAATGAAAGTTGTGACAATAAAGCAATCAAGAATAATTTCTAAGTACATATACCTAATTTTTTCTAAGGAAGAAAAACCAATAAAACTAGAATTGCTCTTTGCCCATGTGTCCAACTTTATAAAAATATTTTTATGTGTATTCCTATGCATTAGTCTCTCCAAGACAAAATCAGTCAAAACAATGAGCCAGTGCAAGTTCACAGAACACCATTACAGATTTAACAAATAAATTTTAGAGGATACTATGTAAAGAGCCTGGTACAGATTCCATCAATAATGCTGCTCTTTGGTAATGAGCTCACTGATAGTTGTCAGCTGATATGTGACGTCAGCACTCTCCCTTATCATACAACGCTGGGCAAAAAACATACCTTTGCTGGGGATTTAGATCAGTGGCATAAGCACCTGCCTGGCAAGTGCGAGGTCATGAGTTCAATCCCCAATACCAAAAAAGAAAATAAAAAATATAATCCTTGCACACTCAGTTTGTCACCTGTTAAATGTTGATAACAAAGGAATGTTCATGTGAATTTATTAATTAATGTTTTCAAGTATTAGAGACATGAGCACAACTCAGCTTTTAGTGAGTTTTAATAACTGAATGTATGCCATTCCAGACTCTTTGTCAATATGGAATGAAGCATAACCAGGTTGGTCAATATAATTTGTGAAGGTCCTAAAATTGTGTCACGAAGATGCAGGAAAGCTGAAGATCAGGTAATACTACGGTAACATACATGAGAAATACAGCTTATGCTGATAGAATTTTCAGTAATGAAACTCAACAATGTGGTAGAAAAGATCAAGTCCAGTAAAATCCTGGGGGGGGGGAAATCAAATGAGTCAAATGATTTAAAAAATGTTTTTTAATTCAGCTTATATAAAGCATGTTAACTGTGCTGTATAGAATTTGTTAAGTAGGATTCACTATATAGCAAGACCTGGAACAAATCTCCAAATGAGAAAAAGGGTTTCCACATTTATAAGCTTCAATTTGATACAAACCATCTTGGACTGCTCATAAAACTGGAGGGAAGAGTTGGGCCCCGCCCAGCTATCCCCGAGTGGCCCAGAGCCACCTGCACTCTGCCTCACAAGCTGAAAGTGCACGCAGCGATCTCCATCCTGTAGTGTGGCCTTGGTACATCACTTGGAGCCTGATAGAGTCCCACCCAGCATCCCCCATCACTGGAGGACTCCCAGGAAGATCCCTCTGGGCATAGTTATGTAAAATGCAATCTCAAACCTCCAGCCCATCCCAAGCAAGCCTAGGAGACATGGACATAGAAGAAAATGTAAGCTATACACCTGAAATTCCTGAAATGATAGCAACTGAAGTAAAGAAATAACTCCAGGAAGCTATAAAAGAACTCAGATCAGAAATAATCTCCCAGGTAAAAGAAGAAATGATAGGTGTAATGAAAGAAATGCTGAACACATCTAAAGAAGACATAGTTAAAAAATTAGAGGAACAACGCAAAAAGATGAAAACCTTGAATGAACAATATAAGAAACAAACAATTCATGAAACAGATTCAAAGAAATATACATGAAATCAAAAATCATCAAAAGTTGGCAAAACCTCCTCAATGAAAGTGAAGATAGACTTTCAGACCTCAAGACAAGACGGCAGCTACTGAAGAGGAAAGGAAAGATCTTTTAAAAATAATAAGGACTCAGGAAATAACAATTCAACAGCTGTGAGACGATGTGAAGAAAAACAACATAAGATTGATAGGTGTAAACGAAAAAGAAGGTGACAACACAAATGATATCAAAAATCTATTTACAGAAGTAATAGCCAAAAATTTCCCAAACATGAGAATGGAAACCGACATACAGATAAGTGAAGCAAATATAACTACAAATAGCCATAACAAAAATAAAACTACATCCAGACATATAATCAACATCCCAGAAATTCAACATATGAGCAGAATATTAAAAGCTGTTACAGAGAAGAGACAGATCACCTATAAAGGAAATCTCATCAGAATCACAGTCAACTTCTCAACATAAATAGTGAAGTCAAGAAGAACATGGAGTAAAGTATTTCAGATCCTAAAGGAAAACCCAAATTGATGTACCCTACAAAACTGTCCTTCAAAATTGATGGAAAAATATGATACTTCCACAACAAACAACAGCTGAAGAACTTCATGACCTCCAAGCCAACCTTGCAAAGTATACCAAAAGACATTCTAGATAGCCATAGGAAAAACTAAGCAAGGCAAACAATTAAACAGAAGGGAAAGTTAAAAAAAGATAACATGATAAAAATAAACCAAGGATATCACTTCCCCAATGCCATCTTTGGCTCCTCTTTTCACCAATCTAGCAACTAAACCACATACTCTCCTCTCTCTCTGTAAGGTTGTTGGCACTGAAGGACTCATTAACATTCATATTCTTGGACTAAAAAAGAAGTCAAGATGGCTGATCAGTGAGCAACAAAATACAAAGCCTGCCGGGAGAAACAACTCATATGCCAGAATAAAACATCCTGGAGAGATGCAGACAGAGGGAGATGGATCCTTTTGACACAGGAAGAAATTAAAATGTAAAAAAGCACATCAAACACATTGAGACTACAACTGGAACAGCTAAAAATTACGCGACACAGCATTTTCACTGTGACCCACCAAGTTTGCGCTGGCCTGAATTTGCGACAGCTTGAAACTGTGCCGGCCGGCAGAGCCACCCAAACTCATTCCCGCTGCCACTCACAGGAACCACAGCAGCACTGAAGTTGGGGGTTGGTGAGCCCAATGGAGAGCAGAGCTGGTGAAGGGACCTTCATCAATCCACAGTCACTGCTAGGAATGAGACTCCCCTCATGAGAAGGGTGTGACCAAATGGGTGACATGTTGGAATCAGGCAGGAGGAGCCTGAACTGGGAGCGACAGTGACTTCAGTTGGTTGCTCCCTCCCCAGAACAGATTTGTGGGATTTGCTTGGACTCAGTCATTACCCTGGCCTGGACCCAATGAGCCATCCCAAATCGATTCCCTGTGCCTAGCACACACTAAACTGGTGAAGGCCCCTGAAGTTTGGCTGGCCCAGTGGGGAGGGGCAGGCAGGAAAGGGCAGAGATCCCTCGCCAGCGTGCTTCAGAGGAACTGTGGCCAACAGGGAAGGGGGCTGGGACCTGCACTGTAACCCGTGTGGAGGAAGCCAGGACCATGACAAGAGAGAGAGGCAAGAGGAGGGCCCCAGCCCAGAACCCTCAGAGCACTGATCCAGAAGAGGGAAAAACAAGGGAGACCAAGGGCAGCAAACACGCAACATCAGACATGGGTTCAGTGGACATTAAAAGATATCTTCGGGACCTTGTAGACAAGCTCAAAACTGAAATATTAAATCAGGTAAAGCAAGATATGAGTAGAGTAATAAAAGAAATGCTCTCTGGAAGCATATCTCAGGAAGATACAGATGGAAGAAGGGAAGAACACAAAAAAAGGAGAGAAACATTTGATAAAA
>PVLA01001026.1:267261-397249 GCA_004027455.1 Hydrochoerus hydrochaeris
TAGAATACATGAAGCAGATTCAAAGAGACTACCAGGAAATTAAAAACTCCATTGAAAGCTGGCAAAACTCCTTAAAAGAAACTAAGGATAGACTATCAAAACTTGAAGACAAGTTTGCAATGTGTGATCATGAAAGGAAAGATCTCTTAAAAATAACAAGGAAACAGGCAGTAACAATACAAAGGCTAGAAGATGACAAAGGATCTACAATTTAAGAATAAGAAATGTGAACGAAGAAGCAGGAATACATACAGGCGAATTACAAAGGCTATTCATGGAAATAATTAAGGAAAACTTCCCAAGCATGGGAAAACAAAATGACATTTGGTTATGTGAGGCACACAGAACTCCAGCCACCTACAACCAAAACAGATCTACACCCAGACATATAATAATCAAGAGACCAGAAATTCAACATAAAAACAGAATATTAAAAGCCGTCAGAGAAAAGAAACAAATTACCTATAAAGGTAAGCCCATCAGAATCATGGCTGACTTCTCGACACAGACCATCAGTTCAAGAAGAGCTTGGAGCGAAGTGTTCCAAGCCCTGAAAGAAAATAACCTCCAGCCCAGATTGATGTATCCTGCAAAACTGTCACTAGAAATTAATGAGAAACAAGATGCTTCCATGACAAAGAGGAACTAGGGGAGTTTGTGACCACCAATCCAACCCTACAAAGAACACTGAAGGACATTCTAGAGAGAGAAAAAACAAAAACAGGATTTTAGCAACAATGACAGAAAGGCCTCAATGAGTGGGGCAGGCAATAGAATGAAGGAGAAAACTAGACAAACAAAGGCAGAAAAATAGCATAGCAGAAATGAGGCAGAAAAGGATGGCTAGAATCTCTAACATAGATAGCCTTGATACACTATATTGTTAATAGTGCACCAGGATTTAAAACCCACATTACTCACACTACTCTGTTTAGATGCATTATATTTTGTTCCAGTCATTCTACCTGTACTAGATTTGAGGGCACAGACAGTTATCCCAAAAATAATAGGATACAGTACAGTAATCATCCTTAATTTCCTATTAACTTAACCTTAAACTCTGTAAAACCTACACTGTTTTACCATGACTGATCATAATCGAATCTGGTTTGTTAGATCGCTGTTTTGTATGGATAGATTTTATTCAAAGCTGTCATGATTGATAGTATCAAGTCTGAGAGTATAGGCAACTGCACTTCAGATGACAAGATTTGCTAGAATATCCATTATGGTTTGATTATTACCTGCCTTTGAAGTTTTATACTGTCTACAATGTTTTATTTTTACTAATACTGTTATGTACTGCTATATTCAATTATCCCTGATGATATAGGCAATTCTATTGAAGATAATAAGAAACAACCCAGCAATCATTGTAGATCACCTTCTACTGTGGTTTTATATGACTTTTTGGTTTCATGTTTTTATAGGAATTTGTTTTGTTGTGTCTTGCTATGTTTTGTTTTTCCCTCTAATACAGAAAGGATAGAAATACATATAGAGACTCATGCATGCATAGCTGTTTACATTCTCATTGTTTGAATATCTACTTTGTATGCTTTAATTTTGTAACTTGAACAACTATTTCCAAGAGGACAATATGTAATTTATCAAATAGTGATTTCTTATTGTTTATCTTTTTTAAAAATTCTGTATTATCTCTACCTTTTACATGCTTTTGTTTCTCTTTAAATAAACCAATATATATATCACTTATAACCATTAATGTAAATGGCTTCAATTCACCAATTAAAAGAAACAGACTGGCAGAATCGATCAAGAAACAACATCCAACCATATGCTGTACAAAGGAAACCCATCTAACCCAAAAGGAAACTCACAGACTGAAAATCAAAGGATGGAAAACAATACTTCATGAAATAGGAACCCCCAAAAAAGCAGGGGTAGCTATTTTGTTTACAGACAATGTGAATTTCAAACCAGGAATAATGCAAGAAGGTAAAGAAGGGGCTGGGGATTTAGCTCAGTGGCATAAGCACCTACCTGGCAAGCATGAGGTCGTGGGTTCAATCCCCGGTACCAAAAAAAAAACCCAAAGAGGTAAAGAAGGTTACTACATACTAGTTAGAGGAAAACTTCAAGAGGAAGAGATAACAATCTTAAATATATATGCACCAAATTCGGGAGCATGCAGCTATACAAAACAAATATTAACAGAAATGAAAAATAAATAATAACACAATTATAAAGGGAGACCTTAACACCCCATTGACACAAAGAGAGAGAGCAACTAGACAGAAAATCAGCAAAGAAATAACAGACCTGAATCACACTGTGAACAAATAGACTTAGTGGACATATACAGAGTGTTCCACCCAACAACATCAGAATACACATTCTTTTCAGCAGCACATGGGACATTCTATAAAACAGACCATGTACTAGCACATAGAACATGCTTAAGTAAATACAAAAGAACTGAAATTATCCTATGCATGTTATCTGATCATAGTGCCATGAAACTAGAAATTAATGACAATAGAAACTCCAAAAACTCCACAAACACATGGAAATTAAATAATACACTGCTGAGCAATCAGTGGGTCACAAAGAAAACTAAAGAAGAAATTAAACAAGCAAATGAAAATACAAATACAACTTACTGGAACCTGTGGGATGCAATGAAAGCGGTCTTCAGAGGAAAATTTATTGTGGTAAATTCCCACATCAGGAAAACAGAACAAATGCAAATAAATCACCTGATGCTACACCACAAACATCTAGAAGAAGAAGAGCAAGTCAAGTCCAAAGCTAAAAGAAGGGAGGAAATTATAAAGATCAGAGTGGAAATCAATGCAATAGAGACTAAGAAAACAATACAAAGAATCAATGAACGTAAGAGTTGGTTCTTTGAAAGAATAAATAAAATTGATAAGCCCCTAGCCAACATTATTTTAAAAAGGAAAGGAAAAACTCAAATTCATGTAATAAGGAATGAAAAGGATGAAATCACTACAGACCCTGTAGAAACACAGAAGGTCATCAATACCTACTTCAAAAACTACTTTCATAGGTTTGATAACACAGAAGAAATGGACAGATTCCTAGAAACATATGAATTACCAAAGCTGGATCAATAAGATGTAAAACTGCTGAATAACCCAATTTCAATGAATGAAATTGAAAATGTACTTATAACCCTACCAACAAAGAAAAGCCCAGGTCCTGATGGATTCACTGCTGAAGTCTACAAGAAATTCAAGGAAGACTTAATGCTGACACTCCTCAAACTCTTCAATGAAACTGAAAGGGAAGCAATTCTCCCTAACTCATTCCTGGAAGAAAGAATTACTCGAACACCAAAAGATGAGAAAGACCCAACCAAAAAAGAGAATTACAGGCCAATTTCCCCGATGAACACAGATATAAAAATTTTCAATAAAATACTGGCAAACAGAGTGCAGCAAATCATCAGAAAGATTATACACACCACAACCAAGAGGGATTCATCCCAGGAATGCAGGGATGGTTCAACATACGCAAATCAATAAATGTAATCCACCATATCAATGGTCAAAAATAAGAATCACATGATCATTTCTATAGATGCAGAAAAAGCTTTCGATAAGGTCCAATACTCATTCATGACAAGAACCCTACAGAAAATTGGAATAGACGGTCTTTACCTCAATATGATAAAAACCATCTATGACAAACCAACAGCCAGCATCATATTAAATGGCCAAAAACTGAAAACTTTTACTCTAAAATCAGGAACAAGACAACAATGTCCATTATCACCACTCCTATTCAATATAGTGCTGAAAATATTAGGCAGAGCAATTAGACAAGAGAGGGAAATAAAAGGAGTAAGGATAGGAAAAGAAGTTAAAATATCATTATTTGCAAAAGACATGATACTTTACATAGAAGACCCACAAAACTCCATTGAAAGACTTCTAGGTATAATAACTAAATTTAGTAATGTAGCTGGATACAAAGTCAACACTCAAAAATCAATAGCATCCCTATACACAAACAACAAACTCAGTCAGAGAAATAAGGAAAACCACAGCCTTCACAATAGCATCCAAAAAAAAAAAAAAAGAAATACTTAGGAATCAATCTAACAAAAGAAGTAAAAGATCTATTCAGTGAAAACAATAATACTCTGAAAAAAGAAATTGAAGAGGATCTCAGAAAATGGAAAGACATTCTTTGTTCATGGATAGGAAGAACAAATATTGTGAAAATGGCCATTCTTGCAAAATTGTTATACAGATTTAATGCAATTCCAATGAAAATGCCACTAGCATACCTCACAGATCTAGAGAAATAATTCCTAAAATTCATCTGGAACCAGAAAAAACCTGGAATAGCAAAGACAGTTCTGGGCAACAAAGGCAAGGCAGGTGGCATCACAATCCCTGACTTGAAGTTATACTACAAAGCTACTATAATAAAATCAGCATGGTAATAGAATAAAAACAGACCTGAAGATCAGTGGAGTAGATTAGAAGATACAACTACAACTACAAACATTTGACAAAGGGGCCAAACACGTTCACTGGAAGAAAGATAGTCTCTTTAATTAAGTGGTGCTGGAAAAACTGGCTTTCCATATGCTGAAAACTAATATTAGACCATACCTATCACATGTACTAAAGTCAAAATGGATTAAAGATCTAAATATTAAAACAGAAACACTAAATCTGCTGGAAGACAAAGTAGGTAGAAATCTTGAAGACATAGGAGTAGGCAGAGAATTCATGAACAAAAATCAAACTGCATGGGAAATACTCCCCAGAATCAGTAACTGGGATCTCGTCTTATTAAAAAGTTTTTGCATGTCAAAAGAAATCTCCCACAGAGTAAAAAGGAAACCTATGAATTCTGAAAACATCTTAACTGTCTCTCAGACAAAGGACTTGTCTAGAACATATAAAGAATTAAAAAAAAAAATCAGACCCCCAAAATTCAAAGACCCAATCCAAAAATGGGCATCTGAGATGAATACAGAGTTCTCAGATGAAGAAATACAAATGGCAAATAAATACATGAAAAAATGTTCAGCATCATTGGTCATTAGAGAAATGCAAATTAAAACCACACTAAGACCCCATCTCACTCCAGAAATTGGCCATAATGAAGAAAACTACTAACAACAAATGCTGGAGAGGCTGTGGAGAAAAAGAAGTGTAGAGTGTACAACCACTTGTGGAGGTCAGTTTGGAAGTTCCACAAGTGTGGGAGTGTAGACTGGTGCAACCACTGTGGAGGTCACTTTGGAAGTTCTTCAAAAAGCTGGGATTTTTGAAATCCCATTTGACCCAGTATTCCTTTTCTGGGCATATTCCCAGAAAAATTGAAAACATCATATCACAGTGATATATGCACACTCACGTTTATAGCAGCACAATTTGTAATAGCCAGATCTTGGAAACAACCTAAATGCTCATCAACTGAGGAATGCATAAAAAAGATGTGGCACTTTTATACAATGGAGTACTATTCAGCTATAAAGAATGGTCACACTGAGATTTTTATAGGTACATGGATGCAACTTGAGACCATACTCATAAGTGAAATAAATCAAACTCACATGTGTAAATACCACATTGTCTCCTTAGTGTAAGAAATGGTAAGAGTCCATAAGATACAAAGTCCTTTATAAATACTTTGAAAAGGTAAGAATCTGCTCAAAGGGAGAAAAAATAATATCTCAGGGAAAAGGAGAAAAAAAAGGAAAGGAAAAGAAAAAACAATCTACATATGTATAAATACATTTAGGATAGCTAAAATGATTGTGCTACAAATTCTATTAGTTCTTGGACAAAACAGTTAACATTCATACGACTAGATCAATTTTGCATGTTTGTGTCTGGTGATCTGAGGAAATCTTTTGAAGATCACTATGTAAAATAACAAACTTAGTTATGTTCCTACCACCTTGTTTTGAAGGCCTATATCATCATTGTTTTGGGCTCTTTGCTATTTTTTTTTTTAATCGGTACTGAGGATCGAACTCACGACTGGCGTGCTTGCAAGGCAGGCACTTATGCTGCTGAGCTAAATCCCCAGCCCTGCTCTTTGCTATTATTTGTCTTTTTGTTTCTTGTAATTTTCTTTGTAATTGTTCTAGTAATTTGTTTTGTTTTTCCCCTCTACTGCAGAATGGATAGATGTACATGTAGAGGCTTATACATGCCTAGAACTTCTCCAAAACAGTTTACGAGAATCAACTGTATTATGCATGATGAAATGAACAGCTACTTTGAAGCAAAAGAGACATTATGGTATCCATTGCTGATTTCCTATCGTCATGCTGTGAAATACAGTAATGCTTTTATTCTTTGTTTAGAGTGGTTTTAGTCTGTTTTGCGTTATTTAATTTCAACATACATGAAGGTACGGACAGCTATTTTGAAGAGAACATAGAGATATTATGGTAGCCATTGTTGATTTTCCTATTGTCTGGTTTTGAACAACTGTAATACCTTCATTATTCTGTTTTGATCAGTTTTATACTATTTTGTTTTGTATTAATTCATTATGTGTGAAGATACAGACAACTATTTAGAAGAAAACAAGAGATACTATGGTAACCACTGATAATCTCCTGTTGTCTTGCTTTGAATTCTGTGTCACTTACATTGTTTTCTTCTGATCTGCTTTGCTCTGTTTTTTGTTTTGTTTTACTCTCTTTAAAATAAAAAAAATAGAATTAAATTTTTTAAATGGAGGGAAAATTCGAATATCAGCCTTGTCTAAGGGTGCGATAGTCCAAAACCATGTTTGCATAAAATCTTTCCTCATTCCAAATCTCCATATGCTTCACAATTAAAACCAAGGTATCAACATCTGAGACTTCAATTTAGATTCAGTGGGAAACAAAGAGATAAAAGTGTAAATTAGACATCTGGACTGAAAAGAGAAGCAAAGACCTGGGCCTCCTACAAAGAATTGGTCCTGTTTACTTCTAGTTGTCATAAATATATAGTAATTGAGAATGAAGTCTGTATTCTTATAGCCAAGACTCTCTCAGATTTCTTCTTTTTGCTTTTTTGGTCCAAAGAAAAAATATCTAATTGACAGTTTTAGAGCTCATTCAATTTCCCTACTCACTGCTCTTCTCTTCACTCCAAGATATTTGAATACTCTTTTAAGGAAGAACAGGTTATTGAATAAAGGAAGATATACTGAGAATCTCTGGACTAATCTCACCAGCCACTGAAATACATATAAAAATAAGTCATTTAAAATCATTTTCTAAATCATCCTGATTCCTTATAAACTATTCTGAGGGTCAGATGAGATAAAATTTGTAACACCTCATAAATAGTTATAAGTTTAATGTTCTATATTTGAGGTGATCAGGTTATTTCTCCACTCCAGTGAAGACAATCATATTTGTCTTAACTTTATCAACAGTCCGGACCTTTAGGCCTATGTGGTGGCCCAGTGGCAGCACCAATACCATACAGTTGCTACCAGGAATAGGATACTATTGACCATTAAAAAAAAATGTATGAATGAAACCTGGGTATGCTGGCTGGCATACACGTATAATCCCAGCACTCTGGGAAGCTAAGGCAAGAGGGATGCAAAATTTGAGCCCAGTCTGAGTACCTTAGTGACTCAGCAAACCCCTATCTCAAAATAAAAATAAAAAATGGCCTGGTATTAGAGCTCAGGGAGAAGGTCTTGCCTTCAATCTCCAGCACAAGGCAGGGAGGAAAAGTATGCATAAGGATGAATAAAGCCATAAAGATAATCATATTCCTTAATGAAAGAGATTCATTTAAGGTTTCTGGATACAGTATTTTTTCCTACTTTCATAGACATGATTTGAATGGAGATGCTTATATAAATACACCATTCGACATATATATACTCATTACAAGATACCTATTTGCTTTCAGCTACTATGTAGCTGAATAGGGCCAAAGAGATGAAACAACAGGCACTACAGCAGTTGCATTTAAGAGCCAAATTTACCCCTCCCCATAAAGTCCTTGAGTCATCAAAGACTTTACAAAACCATATACCTACGTACGTTAAAATCACTAAAGATTTCTGATTCTTCACATTCACAGCAAAGTATCGCTGCTGATTCACTGTCTTCCAAATGAGAGCTCTGTAATACAAACAAGATCATTTCATAGATCAAGATAAATGTGCCCATAAATATGAGGGAAAATGCCAGCCGAAATCACTAAGTGTTAGTTGCTAGGCAAGAAGCTAAATTCTGATTAGTGATGGGTATTTTGGAAGGAATACAGCAAACAAAGTGACCAGGTGATTAGAAAATTGATTGAGGAAAATATTAGCTGAAGTGCTTTCTGTGGTTTCCAAGAAATGGGCTTTTATTTTATTTTATTTTCCTATAAAGATGGTGCTACTAGCCCTTCACAATGTGAATTCTTCTTAGACTGGAGATAGGCTTAAATTCATTTATCTTCCCATCTAAAGATATACAGAGTCTGTCAACAAAGTGTATGCACACTTTAACAGTTTGCCATACTAATAAATGTCTGGAAGCTAATGGCTACCACCAAGCACCTCTCATAGTTGTAGAGGCTAAAGGTAGCTTGTATTAATTTCATGAAGTTTCAATAAATTTAGTACCAAATATTTTTTATTTAAAGAGAAAAAAAGCAAAACAGAAAAAAGGGAAGAAACAATACAGAATTTCAAAGAAAAAGAAAAAAATAAAAAGTCAGAAATCACTAGTTGATAAATTATATATTGTCTTCTAGATACAGTTGTTCAAGTTACAAAATTAAAGCATACAAGGTGGACATTCAAACAGTGAGGTTGCAAACAGTTCTGTGCAACAATCCAAGAAAAACTTAGCAACATGGTTATCAATCCTACACACTTAAACATACATGCAGTTATATACTTTAGAGTGCTTTCTTTTCCTCCTTTTGCTTTTCAAGTCCACTACCTGTTTAGTTATATCATGTTTCAGCTTGCTCAGTACCTTACTGATCTGTTTTGTTGTCATTTACTTTTTATTTATTTTAATTTTTTATTATTTTGAAGGTAGCAAAATACAACAGAACAAGACGGAACAAAGCCAACTGAGAGAGTGCAGTGAAATTGGTACAGAAACCCTCAACAGGTGACTGGCATAACAGTAATAGGTACCATAGTATATCCCTTTATCTTCACAACAGTTGTTCTTTCAATCAGGTATAGCCAAATCAAAGGAAATACAGAACATTCTAGAACTTATCAAAACAGAACATTAAATAGAGCAATGTCATTAATCAGAACAAAGCAAAACAGTGATAACAATATTTGCCTTCAAAGAGATGGTAGAAGGAAATCCCCCCTATTTACTACACTGCATATGGTCAACCTCTCAAGAGATGTCTAGATCTCTGGCTCTCACTTGCTAATGGGGGGGGGGCGCTGCTCATGGGAGCCACTGAGTGATTCATGCCAGGGGTGCTTACCAAGAGGGCAGGCAAATTGCCTTTGTGTGCTGTACCTTGAGTCCCTCCGTGGTCAGAGCTCTGGAGCTGCTGATTCTCCTCCCAGCTCAGGCCTGGTTGGCTTACCGAGAGGGTAGGCAAATTGCCTTTCTGTGGTGCACTTTGAGTCCCTCCATGGTTGGAGCTCTGAGGCTGCTGGTTCTCCTCCCAGCTCAGGTCAGGGGCACCTACTGGGAGGGTGGGCAAACTGCCTTTCTGTGCCACCCCTTGAGTCCCTCCATGGTCAGAGCTCTGGGGCTGCTGAGTACCAAATATTTTCACAAGTTTTTCTTTTCCTGGTGTGCGTGTGTGTGTGTGTGTGTGTGTGTGTGTGGTGGACTCTATATTTGAAGTGATTGCTTAGAGATAGGCTTTACAATGTAACATAAGGCCTATTTAGGAGATCAAACAACTAGCCCAATCTCATTAGAACTCTGCTTACAAGTATTTATAGGAGCCAAAAGACATGCCTTAGGCAAATCCCCTGCCAGATGCCAGAAAACAATTTAAAACCTTTTTTTCCATTCTCAAATCTGTTTCAAAATCTATCTAGAAGATAGATAAGAAGAATGACACAAAAGAGTGAAACAATTAGCTGGTAACACAAGAGTGTTTTTTCATATGACTAACAACACAAAAAAGGACAGAAAAAGGTACAACCCTAATCCATTAGAGTCCATTCAAATGTTTGCTGTCTGAGTAACTGTTGCTGGAAACTGAGTTACCCTAAAATAGAATACCAATTCATTTGCATATGTCACCAAAACTTCTTACTACCAATGACAGAAACTTAGCCATATATAACTACTTGATAGCTATCTTAGTTGATACCTACTTTATTTTTCAAAGCAAGGCTGTGTTTAACCTGTAGAACACTTAAGGAGATGAAGTTTTAGAGTGCAAATAAACTTGAATAGAAGAAAGCAAAGCTCACATTGACAATTTTTTAACTTCTTGTTCCTGGTTTGCTTCCTTTTTTTTTTTTTTTTTCACTCTGATCTTTTGTCCACTTTTGATTTTCCTGCTGAGAATCAAGTGTCATTGGTCATTACACCTTTTTCTTCCTCTTTTAGAAAACAATCCAAAATACCCAAATAGGTAAAATTATTTTTAAATCCTGCAAATACAAGTGCCTTTATTTCTTACCCACTTGCATTTTGAAGGGGTAAAAAAATAATATTTATTTTCTACCTGACTTTTTTGGGGGGTTTGTTTTGTTTTGTTTTTTGACTTTTTTTTTGTAATGTAATTTTTTTTATTTAAAGAAAAAAATGAAACAGAAAGAGGGTAGAGATAATACATAATTTCAAAAAAAACAGTAAGAAATCACTAGTTGATAATTACAGATTTTCCTCTTAGAAGCAGTTATTCAAATTACAAAAGTAAAGCATACAAAGTGGACATTTAAACAGTGAGACAGCAATCAGTTCTGTTCATCTATCCAACAAAAACTTAGTAATATGGTTATCAATCCTACACACTTAAACATACATGCAGTTATATCTTTTTAGAATACTTTTTTTCTCTCTTTTTTTTGCAATAACTATAATCAATTCTTGTAAACTGTTTAGAAGTTCTACACATGTATAAGTCTCTACATGTATACCTAGCCTTTCTGTATTAGAGGAAAAAACAAATCAAAACAAGCCAACAAAACAAATTCCTAGAAAAACACAAAATGAAAAGGACATATAAAACCACAATACTAGGTGATCTACAGTAGTTACTATGATGTCTCTTATTATTTTGAATAAAGTTGTCTATATCATCAGGCATAGTATAATTAAACATAGCAGTACATAGCACTATTAATGAAACCAAACATTGGAGACATTATAGGACTTCAAAGGCAGTTAATAATCAAACCAGAATGGGTATCCTATTGAATCTTGTCATCTTCAGAGTAGTTGCCTCTACTCTCAGACTTGATAAGAATCAAGCATACCAGATTTGAATAAAATCAGTCAAGACAAAACAGCAATATAGCCAATCTTCTCTGCCTCATCTTTGCTATGCTATTTTTCTGTCATTATTGTTTACTTTTCTCCTCCATTCCACTGTCTGGCCCTTTCATTGAGGTCTTTCTGCCATTGTTCCTGGAATCCTGGTGATTTTCTTCTCTTTCTAGAATGTCCTTCAATATTCTTTGCAGGGTTGGATTGGTGGTCATGAACTCCCCCAGTTCCTCTTTGTCATGGAAATATCTTGTCTCTCCACTAATTTTGAGAGACAGTTTTGCAGGGTACATCAGTCTGGGTTGGAGGTTATTTTCTTTAAGGGCTTGGAATATTTTGCTCCAAACTCTTCTTGATTTGATAGTTTGCATCAAGAAGTCCACTGTGATTTTGATGAGTTTTCCTTTATAGGTGATGTTTCTTTTCTCTGATCGCTTTTATTATTCTGTTCTTGTGATGGATTTCTGGGATCTTGATTATTATATGTCTGGGTGTAGATCTGTTTTTGTTGTAAATGGCTGGAGTTCTGTATGCCTCATATATCTAAACATCACTTCCATTTCCTATGCTTGGGAAGTTTTCCTTAATTATTTCTGTGAATAGCCTTTTTATTTCATTTGTATTTGTCCCTGCTTCTTCGTTCACATTTTTTATTCTTAAGTTATAAATCCTCTTGTCATCTTCTAGCCTTTGTAACATTACTTACTTGTTATTTTTAAGAGAGCCTTCCTTTCCTGATCATACATTGCAAATCTGTCTTCAAGTTCTGAAAGTCTGTCTTTAGTTTCTGTCAAGAAGTTTTGTCAGCTTTCAATGGAGTTTTTAATTTCCTGATATTCTCTTTGGATCTGTTTCATGTATTCTAGATTTTGTTTATAATCTTCATCAAAGGCTTCTCTCCTTTCTCTGGGTTCCCCCATTCTTACATTTGTGTCTTCTTGAGGAGTGCCCAGCATTTCTTTTATTAATTTTCTTTTATCTTGCTTCACCTGAGTTACAATTTCAGATTTAAATTCATCGATGAGGTCATGGAAGTATTTCTTTATTTCCATCGAGGCCATGTCTGATATTGCATGTTTGCTACCCTCGATCTCCTCTGTATTTACCTCTCCTGGACTTATTTTCCCTGGGTCAGCAGTTGGAGGCTTTTTGTTGTTTCTTTGTCTTGTCATGTTTCTGATTTCTTTCAGACAGGTGAATGGTGGAGGTCCCAGGACCTTTTTATATTGCTTACAGTTTTTGTGAAGCATATGGCTAGGAGATTGCTGCCCTCTGCAGTTTGCTGTTGATCTGTGAGATACATGCAGGGGTGATTGGGCTGGCCCCTCCCCCTTTAAACCAGTCAATCAGTGAGTGTCTTCAGCACATTAGTCTGTGCCCTGCAGATGTCACATATTCGGGACAGCCTTGTCCCTGGGTATTGGGTCCCGACCAGGGGCATGGCCCAGCTCCAAGCAGATCCCACCAATCTGCTTTGGGCCAGAAGCCACCAACTGATGCCACTTCAGTTGTCGATTCAAGCCTGTCCTGCCCTAATCCAATACATCGTCTAGCCGGTCACCCTGTTCTGGGAAACCCAGTTCTCAGCACTCAGCAAAGTCCATGCAGCTTGGTTCACCGGTTCCACTCCCTGTTGCAGTGCCTCCTCCCGCCAAGGGTCTTGGGCTCACCAACCCCAGCTCTCGGCAGGGCTGCAACCTTAGCTCATTCGTGAGTTGCCCAACTCTAAGATACGCCCAGTACAGTGACAGGAGCGTGCCCAGCTCCAGTCTTCAATCCACGCTTCTTCTTCTTTTTTTTTTTTTCTTTTTCCTCAGTTTCTTCCTGGATCATGAGAATTCCTCTCCTTTTGTCTGGTCTTCTCCATGGTGTTAAATTCTAGCATCTGAGTTGTTTTTCTCAGAGAGGCTCTCTATCGTGCTACCTATCAATCTGCCATCTTTTCTTCTCCTTTTTGGTCTTTTTTGAGACAGGGTTTCACTATGCAGTTCAGACTGGCTTTGAACTCACTTTGTAGCGTAGGTTGGCCTTGAACTCATAGTGATCCTCCTGCCTCAGCCTCCTGAATGCTGGAAATGCAGGGGTGCCCAGCTTCCATCTGGTTTAAAAAAAAAATCAATCTACAAAATATGCAACAACTTCTAGCTAAAGGCTTACAAAAATATTTGAAAGAATAAAAGCTCAGAATTGCTTTCAATTCTCCCAAGCTCTCACATCACAACAAATACACATAATATTAAGTCTATCAAAAGGCCATAGTACTGCATATATAAACAGAAAAGAAACATAAAAATTAATCCAGATTGTAGTTAAAATCTTACAATTTTCATCCTTACAAATATTTCTGCATATTTATACAAGCTTGCTCAAAAATGACCCTTAAGGAAGAGGCGCTGCAACTATACATGCATTCCTAAAGTTGTTTTAAGACTTTATACTGTATGCTTATTAATTAAAACAATTCATTAGGATACAAAACCATCATTTAACTGTACTTACAGAACTACAACATAATTGGTTCATGGAACAAGTATTTACTTGCAACCAACATATTTAGTTCTAAATTAAATTCTAAGAAATCTGAAGGAAGACAAAGATTTCAAATTCTTTTCTCTGCTTCCCAACATACCTGCTAATTCTGGTTCCTAAAATGTTCTTGGGTTCTGCAGAATGAAGTATCTTGCTTGTGATTACATAAAACTTATTATATTAAATAATGTAGGGTAAATAAATATTTAGGAACTCTACTAGTATAATTTTACATATTAATTCAAAAGAGAAAACTATAAGATTATTTAAATAGCTGTTGAAAGACATTTGAGGAAATAATTATTTATTTCAGATATTTTTGTAATCTAGGAATAAAAGATGCTTCTATAACTTATTCTCTTAATAGGTTTTTATATATAGAATCTCTCACTGGTCTTACTTCTCAACCTGGTCTTGCCTGAAATTTATATTCTAGCAATTCTGATAATGTTTTTCTAGCATGAGGATGGTTATCCTCCCCAGTTTGTTCAGATATCAATTCTTTTTTTCTTTTCTTTTTAATGTCTCTTTGGCTACTTCCCTAATTCCCTTTGGAATTTTGAGGAGGAAAAGTCAAATTCCTATTCTTTTTTTAAAAATCCATTTTATTCATAGATAAAAAGAAAGACAAGAAGAAAAAAACTGCAACAAAATTTTAAAGTACATCAATCAGAGGGTAACAGTGTGCATTGTCATCCCCAAATCATTCACCCAGGGCACAAGACATCTGCCTTCAACTGTTCAAACAATACCAGTACAAATCTTTTTCTTCAGCAAACTCAGAAATCAGTAGTATAACTATCTTAACTATTTTTATACATATACATACATGTTTTTCTTTCAGCTTCTCACACTAATGAAACAATATGATGTTAGACATGTGTCTTATTTACTTCACATATAAGTATGATGTTCTCAAGATGCATCCATTTACCTATAAACGTGTCCAGTTTATCATTCTTTATGGCTGAGTAGCACTCCATTGTATAAAAATACCACATCATTTTTATCCATCCCTAAGTTGATGGGCATTTAGGTTGCTTCCAAGATCTGGCCATTATAAACTGTGCTGCTACAAACATGGGTGCATATATATCATCATGGTATGATGTTTTTAATTCTTTTGGGAAGATACTCATAAGGGGAATAGCTGGGTTGAATGGGACTTCCAATCCTAACTTTTTGAGGAATCTCCATACTGATTTCCACAGTGACTGTACCAGTCTGCATTCCCATCAACAGTGGAGAAGGAACTGTTCCCCACAGCCCCTCTAGCATTTGTTACTGCTTCATTTCTAGATAACAGCCATTCTTTCCAGGTTGAGGTGAAATCTCAGTCTTTTTAAAATTTGCATCTCTCAAATGACCGGTGATGTTGAATACTTTTTCATGTATTTATTTGCTTTTTGTATTTCTTCATCTGAGAAGTGTATATTCATCTCAGATTTCCATTTTTGGATTGGGTCATTAAATCTGGGAGAACTGATGTGAGTTCTTCATATGTTCTCAATAGTAATCCTTTGTCTGAGGAACAATTGGCAAGCATTTTATCTCACATTGTGAGTTGTTTCTTCACTCTGTTGGTGGTTTCCCTTGCTGTGCAAAAGCTTTGCAGTAGGGCAAGATTCCAATCATTGATTCTTTTAGTTCCTGTGCAGTCAAGTTTTGTTCATAAAGTCTACCTACACCAGTGTCTTCAAGAGTTTTACCTACTCTATCTTCTAACAGATTTAATGTTTCTGTTTTAATATTAACATTTTTGATCTATTCTGATTTTAGCTTAGTGCATGGGGAAAGTTACAGATTCATTTTTAATCTTTGGCATATGCAGAGCCAGTTTTTCCAGCACCATTTATTAAAGAAGCTATCTCTCTTCCAGGGAATGTATTTGGCACCTTTGTCAAAGATAATGTGGCTTAGTAAGTCTGGAGTTGTTTCTGCATCTTCTAATCTATTCTGTTGATCTTTGGTCTGTTTTTTTTTTTTTCCAGTATCACACTATTTTTATCACAGTAGCTTTATAATATAATTTCATGTCAGGGATTGTGATGCCCCCTGTCTTGTCTCTGTTGCCCAGGATTGCCTTTGCCAAATTTCTATTCTTAGGCTGGAAGTACCAAGTCTAAATCTTGCTTGTTTGTTTGTTTTTTGAGACAGGATCTTTCTATGTAGCCCAAACTGGCCTTGAACTCACGGCAATCCTCCAGCCTCAGCCTCCAGAGTGCTGGGATTACAGGGGTGCACCACCATGCCTGGCTACCAAAAACCTAACTAAAGTGATTTCATATCCTGATTCTGCCCACTTACCAGCCATGCGATTTTGAGCTCATAAACTTGAAATTAAATCCCTTAATTTCTTTGAGTTCAATTTCCTCATCTGTAAAAACAGGTACAGAAATAGCTTCTATTTAATAAGACTGTTGGAAAGATTATAGGTGTGATAACATAAGAAAAGCACTTATTACTTAGCTACTAAAGTTAATACTACTGTTTCTTTTAATAATAACAAATATTTCTATAATAATAATCTCCTTCCTATATGCAAAAAGCTTACATTTTTGGGTTAAAATTCTCTTTTAGCCAGGCATTTAGCTCAATGGCATAAACGCCTGCCTGGCAAGTGCAAAGTCATAAATTCAATCCCCAGAACCACACACACACAAAAATCCCTTTTAAAGAAAAGGAAATTTTGCTTAAACCAAATTACAAAAGTCTCACTTCTAAATATAGAATCATATTTCTTACATATTTTGTAAGAATTGACTTTGCAATAAATTATACATGACAACTTACTATATTTCTACTGTGTTGTAAATACTTTTTTGGGTGCTGAACTAGCTAGACTATAACATCAAATAAAAATGGAAAGATATCTGACCTGGAGAGGTAACAAAAGCTTTTAAAAAAAAGTGGAGATATAAAACTCCCCAAAATAAGAATATGGTTCTATAGAAATATATCCCCTCTCCTTTTTTTTTCTTTGTTTTATTTTTTGAAACAGAGTCTTGGTATGAAGTCCAGGCTGACCTTTAATTCACCATGTAGCCTAGGCTAGCCTCATGATCCTCCTGTCTCAGCCTTCCAGATACTGGGATTACAGGTGTTTAATATGTCCCTTTGACCAAGTACTGTTTGGAGAAAAACTGGGATTAAAATTTCTGGGAAAAAAACCCACACATTTATACATAGCAAGAACCATTTATAAACAATAATTATAGGAATAAAGTGTTACAATCTTTATATGGAATGTATGATGCAAGAACTCATGTACTAAGAATAATGTTTTGAGGAGTGCTAAAATCTAACTTGTATAGTTACCTTACAATTTTCAGGTAGAAATTTTAAGAAAAAAATTCCAGTCTCAACTCTTCTTGATATGTTTTAGTGCCTTGCATTCTATTCTTGACATAGGTTATATGTTTTTAAGAAACAGAAAACATTTATTGACTTTGGCTGTTCTAAATGCATACTGCTGTACTTACGGAGACTAGAGATTTTGAAAATATACTATCATTTCCTCCTTGGGAAAATACAAAATGGCAGATAATACCAATAGGCTTCCCCACTAGGCTGCAGGGCTTGAGGTGGCAAGAGAAAGGACAAAGAGTGGATCTTTGTCACCAAGCTGGACCAGTTGATTAAGGACATGAAAATTGAATCCCGGAAGGTGATCTGTCTCTCTCTCCCCCTGCCCATCAAGGAGTCTGAGATCATCACTTTTTCCTGGGGGCAACCCTCAAGAATGAGGTTTTGCAATCATGCTGGTGCAGAAACAAAGTGGCACAGGCCAACACAGACCAGGTTCAAGGCACTGTTGCCATCAGGTACTAAAATGATAGTGCTGGTCTAGTTGTTAAACGCTCTAAGGAAGCAGTCACTGCCATCAGGGCTGCTAGCATCCTGGCCACACTCCCAATCATCCCTGTGCAGAGAGGCTGCTGGGGTATCAAGATGTGCAAGGTGATAGGCTGCAGTGGCTTGTCATCCCTGCTCTCATTCCTCTTCCCTCTGTCTCCCGCCCTCGCTTTCCCTGCCTTCTTTTCCTTTTCTTTCTCCTCTCTCCCTCCCTCCCTCTCCACTGTCTCTCCCCAAACTGTTTCACTCACTTCTCTCTTCCTCCCACCACTTGTGGTGCTGGGTATGAAATCCAGGGCATCTCTCATGCATGCTAGTCAAGGAAGTGCTCTACAACTGAACTATACACCCAGACCTAAAAATTATTATTTCAACATATAATAAAGCACTGGTAAACAAAATTCAGAAAGTGTCAAAGATATTTAAGTCCTCCTTTTATCTCCCTGACCTCCCACCTCCTATTCTACAACCCCCAGAAGTAATCACTATGCCAGTTTTCTTAACTGCCTTCCAAAGATAGTCATGTATATATAAGAATTATATGTGAAGATGTTCTTTCTCTAAAATATATAAATGAAAGTAACTGTAGCTATTTTTCTGCTTTGCTTTAACATCTTCATTTCACTATTTTTAAAAATTTACAAATCATTTTAAGTGTACAATTTGGTAGGCTATGTATGATCAGTATTCACATTGTCTTGTGATCAATCTCTAAAGCTTTTTAGGGCTGGGGATTTAGTTCAGTGGCATAAGCGCCTGCCTGGTAAGCGCAAGGTCATGAGTTCAATCCCCAGTACTGCAAAAAATAAATAAATAATAAAGCTTTTTAATCTCACAAAACTGAAACTCTAGACTCTATAAACAACTCCTCATTATTCCCCTAAACCTGACAACCATAATTTACTTTATTTTTGGTTATAGTACTGGTGATTGAACAGAGCAACAGCCCCAGTCCCTTTTTAATTTTTGTTTTATTTTGAGACAGGGCCTTGCTAAATTGCTCAAGCTGGGCTCCAACTTTTGATCTTCTTGCTTTGGTTTACCACAGTGCTAAGATAACAAGCACGTGCCACTGAGTCCTGAAACATTCACTTTTGTTTCTATAAATTTGACTACTACAAATACCTCATTTAAATGAAATTGTATATCATTTGTCTTTTTTTGACTTTTTTCATTCAGCTTTATATCTTTAAGGTTAATGCATAATGAAACATATGTAGGAATTCCATTCCTTTTTAAGGTTCAGTTATATTCTATTGTGTCTATATATTGCATTTGTTTATCCACTCATCTTTTGATTGACATATAATTTATTATTTTGATGGTTGCATAATATTTCATTGTATAGCTATTCAACAGTTCAGATAATTGGCCTCTTAATAATAGATTCAGAGCTGGGTGTGGCGGCTTACGCATGTAATCCCAGCACTCGGGAGGCAGAGGCAAGAGGATCCTTGAGAGTTTGAAACCAGCCTGGGCTACAAAGTGAGCTCAAGGCCAGCCTGAACTGCATAGCAAGACTCTGTCTCAAAAAGACAAAAAAAAAAAAAAATAGATTCAGGTTACTTCTAATTACAATAATTATATTTGTTTTCTAATTTGCTGTGACAAATTATCACAAACTTGATGGTTTTACATAAATTTCTAGAGGCCAGGTATCTTAAAATCAAAATGCTGGTAGAACCCATGCTTCCTCTCTAGAGAATCTAGGGCAGGATTATGGGCTTAATTGTATATCCCAGAAATCATTTGCTGCTCTCAATCCCCAGACCTCAAAAGGTACCTTTATTTGGAGAAGGAATCTTTAAAGGAGTAATTAAGTTAAAATGAATTTTAATAAACTAATAAGTAGGTCTTAATCCAATTTGGAGGGTCCTAATCCATATGACTAATATCTATTTGTGGACAGATTAGGGACACAGACACACACAGAGGAAAGACCATGAGAAGGAAAAAAAAAAAAGACAGCCATTTATAAGTCAAGAAAAGTGGCCTCAGAATAAATCATGCCACCAACATCTTGATCAAAGCCTTTTCACCTCCAGAACTATAAGAAATTCTAAATTTCTATTGTTTAAACCACAGGTCTATGTTAATTGTTATGACAGCCCTCAAATCTAGTACAGGAGAATCCATTTTCTTGATTTTTCTATCATTTGTAAGTTACACATTTTCCTTGGCTAAAGGCCCTTTCCCTTATCTTCCCACTCAGAAAAGGTAGGCTGACTTCTCATATCACATCAATTTGACCTCTTCTGTATCCCCCTTCCACTTATTAATAACCTTACTGACTGACTAAATAATCCAGGATAATTTATTTTAAAGTTATCTGACTAGGAACAATTCTAACTGCAAATTTAATTCCTCCATTAATATATAACATAAAACATTCACAGGTTTACCAGGGATTAGGATAAGATTTTCTTTTGGGGGTGTTTATTTTGACTCCCATGGCAATCTTTTCTAAGTTTTACTGAGGAAACGATTTTTTTAGAGCCCAATTTTTATATCAATATGGTAGGAAGCACAAAATTAACTACAATACAAAGGAAACATAGTTATATATTTTGTACATAAAGGGGATATTAAAATGTGCTAGTACCAGCAGAATGTCAGAAATTATTTTTTGTGGAGAAACAATGATTTGGATTTAATCCAATCACAGTATTTACACAGACTTCTTTATGATCAATGGTACAGAGTTGTAAGATAATTGTCTAGTACTGTATTAAGGATACAACATATGGTTACTGTAGGACAGCAATAATTAAGACAAGTCAATTTGAAAGTTTAAATTTGGATGTTACAGCTTTCTTCTTCTAGGTATGTACAACTCCTTGCACATATATTTTCAAACCCTTATTACTTCTATAATCCCTTTCTATAATGTAGTCTTTCCAATTTGTACCTCTCGGGAATGGAACATATTAGATATTCAATGGATAGTGAACAAGTAAAGTGCCTTAGCATTAGTTTTTGCAATTCATTCTCTTTGCCAGTAATAACAAAAATTGAAGATGAGTTATAATCTTTGTATATAGTTATGGTTAAGAGACCAACAATCTTCACTGCCCTGAACACATGCTTTTTGTCTTTTAATTAGTTCTACTAGCAACAGCTCCTACTAGAAGGGCCAGTTTGTTACATGAAACACTGCTTCCCTTGGATGCTTGGAGGCTTTAAGAGCATTTTCATTTCTTAGAGCTACTCATCAGGTGGCCTGTTGGTGACTGAAGCAGTCAACATACTCATACCATACTGCTAACTCTGGTCTGCAATTGTGCATTTCATTTGTGAAGGTACTACTGCTTTCCACTCTGCATATAACATAGAACTATGTCATGGTAACTTTGCTTATCACACACTTCAGAAGGTAGACTTCTCTCAATCCAAATCATATCTATTCTTCAAAGTACCACTCATATCCCAGAATTTCAGTGAACTTCAAAATAATGACTTCAACTTCACTGAAGTGGAAAGTCCCCTCTGAAGTTTCACCGAGTAGGCAAGAATTGGCAAACTATAACTTGAGTTAACTTTGGCTAACAACTTGTTTCTTTATAGCCAGCAAGTTAAGAATGCTTGTTATATTTTTAAAGTGTTATTAAAAAATAAAGATAAGGAGAACTATACAACAGAGACCACATGTGGTGAGAAAAGCCTAAAATGTGTACTATCTGCTCCTTAACAGAAAAACCTTGCTGATCTCGGCCTAGAGCACACAATTCAATCCAATGATAAACTACCTAGAATTATAATCTACACAGTCTTGTTCTCTGTGGCAGACCCTCTCTGTTGTCTACCCAATAGTCACTTCTTACATCTTTCACCTGTCAGTCCCACACTTAGGCTGACAATACCAGATACCTTTTCTGCCACCTTGGAGTCTTACATAAAGTCATATATCCTTATTTTAGTCAATAAGACCTAAGGCAAGTCTGCCCTGGGCTTGTGGGAAAGGACTGCCACCTTCATAAAGATCTGAAAAAAGAAATTGACCTTTCTGTACATTTGAATGCAGTGCACAAAGATAATTATATCCAGAGCTGAGAGTCATTTTGTGACCTTGAAAGGAAAGGTCCCAGGAAAAAAAGGAACATGCTAAACATGACAGAATAGAAAAGATGGAAAAACTCAGAACCTTGATAATTACATTGAGCCACTATACCAACTCTGTAACTGCTCACCTCTGAGTTTTTCATGTTAAGTAGTCAGAATTTCTTCCACTTATAATATAGAGTATTCTGGTATTTCCATGGAAAGAATTCTGACTACCTAACCAGATTTTGTATATTTATAGGGCCTACATTTCCTATGCCTGATTTCTATAGGATGCACATTGCTGCAACTGTTGGTATCCAATTATTTTGTAATGACTTGGAAAAAACCCTAAAATGCTAAAATAGTAAGTCTATAATTAAAAGAAGTATGAAGTAATTCCTACAAATTAAAATTGTTGCAGTACCACAATTAAATCACTGCTGCTATGCTGAGATAACTACATTTATTATTTTAACATCAGAGGTTAGAGGGAAGAAAAAGAATCACTTTAAACTTGTGGGAAATCTTTACAATAAAGCTTCATAATCTATAAAATGAAGTATTAGGGCCAGCTAACACTTGGGATTCAATCTCTCCCTGGTAGATAATTTGTCATGAAAATACACTGTATCATCTGTCAAAGCTGTAAAGAACTTTCAACCTTAGCTTAAGGAAAAACCATGGACTCCAATAAGAAATTAGAATTATTCTAAAAATCATTCCTTGAATAGGAATGGGACTTTGCTGGAATTAATTCCTACCAGATATAGCAATAAACTCACATGGACTTTATTGTGTTTTTGAAATGAGGGTATAAAAGACAAAAACAGTTGAAGGCAAAGAGAAAAATAGCACAGAGATCTAGAACAAAGTCAATTTATAACTAATTAAAAATCAATGTCTTCAAAGATAAAGCATAACAAAGGATGAAGAACAATAAATTTACAAAAAAGAAAAATAAGGGAGCAAAGTGGACTATGTTGAGACCAGTGTAGAAAAATTCGTTAATTGGAAACAAGCAGTTTTCAGTTTATACAGATATTATTTAGAAAATTACGTGTTCTCTCTGTAATATTCCTAAATGATGCCTGCATTCCTAAACTTGCAATTGATAGTAAAAGGAAAGTGTTATATCTCCAATAAGATATAAAATTAGTCGTTCATATACACAGGTTAGTCAGTTTAGTTAGGAGACCACTACTTTTATTTCATGAATACTCATATAGTATGATGTGTACACTAAGGTACCATGGCAGGTTCTGAAAAGTAGTCATCCACAAAAGAATAATCAATAAATTCATATAGTCAGGAGAAAGCAAAAAGTTCAATGGTTCAATGCTGACTAAAAGTCCATAGGAAAAAAAAATGGCAGGAATATCCTAGTCCTAGAATTTCAAAATACGAAATAGAAACTTTTGGGTTTATGTCTTGCTAATTAAGTGGCTCACAAGTGAAATATAATTCTTACAGAGGATGCTTTGTCTCTGCTTAGGCAAACCAAATACTCGATCATATTCCATTTTTAATTAGACCTCCGCAATTAACAAGTTAGCTGCTTATCTCCCTCTTGTTCTGGAGTTTTTAAAAATTCAGTTCTGTCAACTTTACAAGGTGAGAGCAAGCTAGCAAAAAAGGGGGCACTACAAGCTAAACTCAGTATGTACTGACAGCATATAATTCTTTTGGCCCTCATTTATTTCGTGAAACATCCTATATATTACCCTTACTTGTAGAATTTTAAAACCTTAATAGTCTAGTTATTTCTCTCCTCAGACCAATATATGAAAACTGCTGCCACATTAACATCTTTTTAAAAATTCTGTGTAGTTTGACTTGGAACCTGGGCTACTGAAGTATACTGGGTTTTAGAGATGCTAATGTGTACCCTACGTAACACGATCACTGTATGCTTCTGTGGTGTACGCAAAGAGGCAAAGTCTGTTATGTCTTTGGGGAATAGAAGTTTCACAGGAAAGAGAAACCACAGAATTTCAAAAAGCAAGAGGAACTCAAAGAGAGGAAGACACTGAGTAAGAAAGGAGAGCAAAGTTTCCCTTGAACATTTATCTAGGGATGTGTGCCAGGAGAGTAAGATAAGTACAGAAAGATCACTGTTACCAAGATAGAATCCTGAGACACTATCAAGTCAGGTTTCAGATGATTGTGAACAGAATGGTTTTTACTTAAGAACAAGGATTAGACCTATTTTTCTGCAAGTAAAGAAGCTTGATTCTCTCTTTAATAAACAATAGGACTGATTTACTTCTAGTACTGGAGGAGGAATCTAAGTTGATTCAGGGTAGAGATTATTAAAATTAAACTAATAGGCTGAACTAGGAGTAGAATGAATGATTTTGTATTTATAATTAATCTTCTCTACAGCTTTTGTTTTGTTTTGTAAGACAGGGTCTTGCTATTTAGCTCAGGCTGGCCTGGAATTCACTATGTAGCCCAGACTGGCCTCAAACTCATGGCAATCCTCCTATCTCACCCTCCCCAGTGCTGGGATTACAAGCATGTACCACTTAATTTCATATATAGCTTTCTGACCACAAGATCTCCTCACATTGCAGCAAGGGCATTTTTCCATTCTAGTAGATTAAACAGACTACAATGAGAGAATCTGCCTAGAAGTTGCTGAATAAAAAGTTATAAACCTCAGGCGAATGAGTCTTAGGATAAATAGCTTTACCAACCATCTAAATCACCCAAATACCCCTTTTATATTCTCAGGGAAGCCCTTCTTCCCCAATCCTAACCCCTACTATGTATATTCTAAAGACTCACATTTAATTTTAGGTACAGGACAGGTAGGATGTGTCCCTCATGATTCTTGAATCCATAAAACTGTTGAAAGGTTAAGAGAAACCTAGTTACAGATTTTGCCCTACTCTGCCATTTGCTCCTCAGTTACCTACATTTCAGGGGCTGGCATCATAGTAAGACTGCCAAGCTCTTTAGAGAAAATACGCATGCAGGAGAGGGGAGACAAGGTGACCAGATAAAATTCTTCTACTACAGAGAGTGCAGAGAAGGGTCTCTATCAAATATGTGTCACAGCTTGTAGAATCCCACTGCCTTAAAAGCAGCTTTCTGGTGAATCAGATTTGCGTAGGACTCCAGACCTACTCAGAGGGCTGTCATTTTGCAGTGCCCTTTCCCTCAGTTGGCTTGGTTTCTAAGGCCTTACTGTCCCACCTTCAAACTGTTTCCACCCAGGCCTATGCAACTTTCCAAATACTCTGTATCATGGGTCCCTAAGCTTTAGGCCAAAGAGAAATGCCAGACAAGCATTTAGCACCAACTAACAAAAGCAAGAAGATGAAATCCAAAACAGCATCAAGGAAGGGATAAAAGATTAGAGAACACACAAGTCAGCACAAAGAACAACTCCAAGCCAAGCAGGGCCCCTGAGCAAAGCAAAATCCTGAGAGGCACATCCTACAGTCAATCAATCAAGTTCTGAGACCCAGAGTTGTCTGGGCTCAGGCAGGATTGGAAGAAATCTGGACACTGCAGCAGAATTTCCTTTCTTGAAGGATAATTTCTCTGAAAGAAAATGTTCATTTCATGTAGAGAAATTCTTAGCTTTTTCACACTACCATAGCTTCTGAAGAGAATGGTCTGTTTCTCTTAAGTGAGGAAATTCCTTCCAAACATGTTGTTTTCATCTAACTGGGGAAAAATAAACAAAAGCTATCTGAAATGCCTTCAGAAGTTTGACAGCTATTCTAAGACCATTTCAGAATTCTTATTGCTCTTTACTGTCTGGATGGAGAACAAATATTGGTACGAGAACGTTGATATTTTGGATTTGTAATTAAGCCACATCTATCTTTTAATAATATTTTTAAATATAACTTACTATTATCCCTTTGCCACAACAGATAATTCCATTAGAAAGAGGATGAATCCATCAGGAAACACATTAGAGTCCTAACCTTCCCAGAGACTTTAAATTAGGACCATATTTTCTATAAGAGCTAAGATCAATGTTAACAGCCCATGTGAATTTATCAAAAGAAAGTAGGTGCTTAAATTCAAAATAAAAAATTCTCTACTATTGTAGTTACACTCTTAGTAGGTGTGTTAAATCTCTTCTTTTGCAACAAGGTCTTGCTATGTAGTTCAGGCTGGCCTTGAACACACCATGTGGCCCAAACTGGCTTCGGAGTGCTAGGATTACAAGCCTGTATCACCATGCCCCACCTAAAATCACTACTTTAAAAAAAAAAAACAACCTTCTGGGAGAACAGGCGGCCTACTGGCCGCCCTGGTAAGCAGCTGGGTCCCTGCCAGTGCACGGGCTAAGAATCAGACATTGATCCACTCCCCACCCCACCTTAGCAAGTCGGCACTGGCGGTCTGAGTATCTTTTTGGAGGATGAATGTATACAGTGTGGCAAGTAAGGGGGATTTCCTTCTACCATCTCTTTGAAGGCAAATATTTTTTATCACTGCTTTGCTCAGTTTTGATTAATGGTACTGGTTTATTCAATATTCTGTTTTTAAAACTTCAATATTTCCTTCCATTTACCTCTACCTGATTGAAAGAACAGGTAATGTGAACAAAATGGGCTGTACTATTGAGCCCATTGCTTGTGTCCTGGTAACCTGCTCTGAGGTTCTGTGGTAGTTTTATTGCAGTGCGGTCACATGAGTTTGTTCTGTCTTGTTCTGCTGTATTTTGTTACCTTAAAAAAAAAAAAAGTAGATAAGAAAGTAACAAAATACCTCCAAAAATCTCCCAACTCCACCAAAGCTGATCCATGGATCATGGATGAGGAGAAACTCAAAAACAAGACAACAGAATTATATAAGGTGATTAAAAGTATATAACAACAACAAAACAAGTCAGTAAGGTACTGAACAACCTGAAACAGGATATAACTAAGCAGGTAATGGACTTGAAAAGAAAGTGCTCTAGAGGATATGGCTGCATGTATGTTTAAGTGTGTAGCATTGATAACCATGTTGCTAAGTTGTTACTGGATCATTGAACTTCTTTGCAGTCTCACTGTTTGAATGACCACTTTGTATGCTTTAATTTTGTAACTTTAACAACTAGGTCTAAGAAGACTATATGTAATTTATCAACTAGTGATTTCTTACTACTTTTTTTTTTCTCAAATTCTGTATTGTTTCTACCCCTTTTTCTGTTTTGCTTTTTTTTTCCCTCTTTAAATAAAAATAAATAAATAAAAACAACCTTTAGTTCCAATTTGGGTAGAAATCAGCTAAACAGTGCATAGAATAAAACTTCTTCCAGTTAAAGTCTCTAATTTCTTTTTTTGTTTTTGTTTTTTCTTTTTTTCTAATTTCAAATTAATGAAGCACTGCAATTTCTTTTCTCCTAAAATAACAAACTAAAATAAATCAATAGACTTCTCTTGTGATTTTCTTTTCAATTACTTTTATTAATACATGCTTACAGTAATTAATAATCATATTCCTTGTGGAGAAATTGGTTCATGTATATAACACATCTTAATTATCTTCTTATCCCCTTCCTTTCATAAAACTAAAAGTAATCATTTTAGTGCTTTAGTTGCCATTTTTATTTACTAAAGAAAAAGATTTTAAAATTATCTAATAACCCAGATCAAAATCTCTGGTCAGGTAACTATGACCTTGATCTCTTTTCAAATTTAGATTTAACCTTTCAATCTCATTTTAGCTTTATGTCTATTACAAATAAAAATCACACTTTCTAGCCAAGAAATTCCTTTCTAGGAATTTTTCCATAATTATGTGAAATGCCATTTTCCCAGTTATTCACTGTGGCATTTATTATAACAACAAAGGCCCAAAGACTAGTTGAACACATTATGGTACATCTATACAATGGAATTCTACCTAGGAATAAATAAAAACAAGGAAGATTTTATGTAATAATATGAAACTATTTCTAAATCAGACTAAGTAAAAAAAAAAAAAGTATGAAACATTGTCTGTAGCATGCTACTGCCAGTGGAAAAGAAAAGCACTAGCATACATATGTGCACATGCACACATTTATGTGTCCATGCATAGAGTAATTCTACAAAATGACAATGAAAACTAGTATTCATTGTGAAGAAATCTAGATGACCATTGTGAAGAAATCTAGATGACCAGATGATGACAGGTAAGGAGATACAGAAGTAAGAGAATTTATTTAGGCTTTGGCAATAAGCAAGTTCCAAAAAGAACTAGACTGGACTAAATTTTGACATCTGAGCAAGGATCCTGACTAGTGTCTCAGGCATCCATCTATGTCTGTGTAAGCACCTCTGGACACCTGGAATATAGTTATAATGGTGCAAAATCTGTAAGTGGCATCATTCAAATACTGACTCAGCAATTTCTTCCTGGAATTACCATGCATGGTAAACAAAAATAATAGTGTTCTCTTGAAAGTTTCTCTCTATTACCTGTAGTTTATACAGTACTTAAATATAAAATGAAAAAACAGGCTTTCTTTTAGATGAATATACTACAAATGAATTTTGGGTACACCAAAGATCAAAGTGGAATCTTTCCTGGGTAAGCTCTAATTGTAGATAAAGAATCTTCTAGTCATGATAATATCACATGGGGCACCTGAAGCAGTACTATGACTTTAGAAGTTACATTTCCCTAAGCATTTCTAAAACTCACATGGGAAGAAAAGGAAGCAAAATATGGTATTTTAGGAATGAAACTGGCTGACAGGGTTATAGGACATCTGAGAAAGTCGCAGGATATGTTTAACTTTCTCAGAGGGGAAGCTACTGAGTTTTGTTTTGTTATTTAATATTTTCAACATCTGCTATTAAAATTAGCTCTAAGCAAATATTTGCAGATGCAGAGCAGCTGGCAGTCCTGCTTGCATTTTTGCCCACTGGTGGATTGTAAGCAAATCATTGAAGTAGTGCTGTTGAATGTTCCATTTGTGTTAAAAGTGTTTTCAGAGAACTAGCAAATTTATGTTGTGGAACACTGGACTCAGAATGTTAACATCCTACTGAACACTTGTTTGAACTTAAGAAGTTCATAGCAGAATGGAAATTTATATTTAGTCTTTCAGGAGAGCAAGTTTTGAAAAAATACTCTCTTGTGGCCAACTGTAGGCAACTCCTTTTCATGCCAGTGTAGAATAAAGGTGTATTATTCTGCCTATGTTGGTACTTCCTGATTCGTTTTATTTTTAAAAAATTGCAAAATATATCCCTCTAAGTTAAAAAATGCAAGCTAAATTAGAATTTCTACCTTTCAAACTAGCAAGGATAAGAAACTATGTTTCCAAAGCTAGAAAAAGGGATTTTCATACATTAATAGGTGAGAATGTAAAAATGGTAGAATTTTTCTGAAGACCAATGACATTGTATCAAGCTTTTTCCTTTTTTAATTTTTAATAATTTTTATCAGTACATAGTTTCATCACATAACAATCACACTCATCCTGGGAAGTTAATAAATGTACATAACACATATTCTTTTTATTTTTCCTTCTCTCATCCCCTCTCTCTACCTTCTTTCTTCTAGCAAATTTCAAACTCATTATTTTGGATTCAGGTTCGGAATTTCAAGAAATGGACACACACACACACACACACACACACACACACACACACACACACGGAGACAGAGATAGTGAGAGAGTGAGCCCAAATGTCCATCAATGGGTGAATATTCACACTGAAATGAATTGCTCAGTAAAACACAGGAAACACACATAAGAGGCAAGAGGAAAAAAGCATAAGTCATATATCCAGAAGAAAAGCTGAACTTTATCTACGCAGGCAAACATCAATTGGCTTCTACTATGGGTAAAGGACATATGACATAAATAGAGCAAATTTAAATTAATTGGAAATCCCAGTCAAAAGGAAAAGTCCCTTCCCTTTTCCACTGTGTTTTTAGAAGAGGTTATGAGTAAGAACAGAAGTTGTGACAGGTTAACTGACATAGTAAACAAACTTCTATGAAAGTTTATGGGAAATTTGATATTTAGCCCAGGTTTTTCCACTTTCTACATCTATGTTTCCTTAAAAAATAAGTTTTCAAAATAATGCCTGGTTTCCAGAAAGATTAAGAATATACTTTAGATATTTTATTAAAGGAGTTTTCAAATTAACATATTAACTAAAAGGTTTATAACTGGACTTATTATCTTCATGAGCTAAGAAAAGAGAATATGGAAATGCAGAATTTTCTGTGACTGTCAGGTAATATCTAACTCAGTCAGAAAATTAAATTAATTATAATGATGAAGATGCTCAAAAGATTAAGGAATTCGTCTTCAATTGTCTCACCTGAACTTGTTCTCTCTTGCTCTCATGGTTGTCTCTCTGTTCCTCCCTCAGATTCATATATTCAAATGTCTATTTTTTTATTCTTACTGGGAATCTCAGCCATCTGAAACTTATATTACAACTATACTCCCCATTCCAACCTCCCTCAAACCTCCCTAAACTGCTCTGACCTACTCTTCATGTCAGAAAACAATGCAAATGCACACATCAGTTTCTATAGTTAAAAATCTGAGGTCTTCCTTAACTTGTTCCTTTGCCACAACCCTCCTATTTGACTTATCAGTAAGCTTTGCAAGTTGTCTCCAAATTATGTCATAAATCTGTCTACTTCTTATATTCATGTATCATCTCTCACCAGCAATAGTGTCCACATAGGCCTCCTTGCCTCTACTCTTATTTCTCACAATCTGTTCTCAACATAGCTATTTCTGTAATAGAATTATCCCAATTTGGAATTACAAATTGGTATACATGTTTAATTCCATCTTCATTGCTATATACATGGAATACCCTTTAGGAATTATGTCTGCCTTATTCTTCAACGGATACTTTTTGCCTAAAACTGTGTGACATAGTAAAGACTTAATATATATTTTTAAAATGAATGAATCAACAGATTCATTTTTGAAATGAATGAACCAATGAAAAAATTTTGAAAACACAGAAAAATATATAAAAATAAACAGAAGATCAAGAAAATATGGACTTCGAATCTCCTATACTACCTTAATCAACATTTATATTTCTTCTCGATTTCCACTATAGTAGATATTCTATATTTAATATTGAGTTCCTAGTTATAAGTGTTAGAGTAAGACTATCCATTAGATTACAAGATAAAATTCACCTATCTTACTAACTGTATTATGCTATGATTGTTACCAATAACTAAACAATGCAATATGAAACTCAAGATCTCAAAATTCTAATTTTCTGAACTATGTCAACAACCGATAGGTAAAAACAGGTTTAAAGCAGTATGTGAGCAATTGAAAAACTCTAGTCAAGATTGATTTTCTAATATCAATAATAGGAAATTTGAACAAAACCAGCACTTGGTGCTCTTATTTTTCATAATCACACAACTGTACAAATTGGTGGTTAAGGTCTTGGGATTTAGCTTAGTGGCATAAATGCCTGCCTGGCAAGTGCGAGGCCATGAGTTCAATCCCCAGTACCAAAACAAAAACAAAAACCAAACAAATTGGTGGTTAAATAACATGATTTTCTCTTAAATCTCATGTCTGTACATTTTATTTTGAAAAACATGTCCAGAAGCTTATAGTTTTATACATATTTGATGAAAATTTAGAACATTAAAATATGATAATCGTATTTCCAAAACAGAAAAAAGAGAACATATGTTGAGAAGTATCTTAGAATAAGAATATTGAACATCCATCATATAGGTTAAATGATATTGTTTCCTTATTACAAATAAGATTAGCCATGGAACTTCTCCAAGATGAGTATAGGAAGTAGTATCAGTATTACATTTTGGTTTTTCTTATGTGGAGGTTCATGATTTTTCCACTTTGTCACAATACTATCTGTTGTTTTTTGTAAAATAAACTTTTTTAGAGTAGTTTAGGTTTACAGCAAAACTAATCACAAGGTACAGAGATTTTCTACTTACTCCCTGCTTCCATTCATGCATATCCTCCCCATCATTAGCATCCCCCCACCAGAATGTTATATTGGTTTGTAATCATTAATGAGTCTTTTTTTTTTTTTTGTGGTACTGGGGATCAAACTCATCCACCTCATGCTTACCAGGCAAGCACTTGAGCCACTGAGCTATATCCTTGGCCCCTAGAATGTTACATTTGTTACAAATGATGCTTTGTTCATTTTATTATTCACATCAATGTTAATTAAGCACCTATGAGGTACTATTGTGAATCAATGGATATTAGAAAAAAAATTACACCTTTAACTCAGCACTTCAGAAGACTGAGGCAGGAGGAACACAAGTTGCAGTCCCACCTGGGCCACTCAGGATGACCCTATCTCAAAAGAAAAAAAAAAAAAAATTAAAGGGTTACGGATGTAGTTTAATGTGAAGGCCCTGAGTTCAATCACTAGTAAAAAAGAATATTACAGGTATTTTCAGAATCAAACTAAACTGAGGGAGTGAAGCAGAAAGGTAGAGACAAAAATGAAGAGGGAGAGAGGGAGAAATGGAGAAAATGGAGGGGGGAGGCTCTAACAAACAAAATGGATCAACTTTTTCTTTGTTATATTACTCCAACAGCATGTGACATCCATCGGAGGACTCTAGCCCATTAGAAAATCATCACAGTAAGACGTAATGCTTCCAAATCCCAGCTAAGGCTCATGAAAATTAAACTGATAAATACAATGTTATTGGGTATAGTAATTTTGGACACCTAAAAATGAAAAGAAGAAAATTCTAGAAAAAGGAAAGATATTTTCACAAGTTTATTATTACAAAATAATCTGCTTTTGAGAATCAAAGAAGAAAATAAGAGAAAACCAGTTTTAAAATCACACTCAGTATCCTGTATCAATCATCCATCCATCCATCCTCAATATGACCATCTGGCCAACAAACATTACTCAGTGTCTGCTACATGTAGAATTCTGCTGAACAGTATACAAAGGCGAATCAAATGTGGATTCCATTTATACACAGCCTTCAGTTTAACTGCAAACAAATTGTAATTACAAGGAAGAAAGAAATTACTTTCTACTCAAAAGGGAAGAAGGCTTTGTGGAGAAGAGGTGTTTGAACTGGGCCTTGACACACACAAAAGATGTGGACATATGGAAAGAGGACACTTGCACATTCTGTCTGGGTACAGGCAGGCAGTGGACTGGATCACTGTAAAGAGGCGACAGGGAATCCAGGCTTTATCCAGGACTCTGCTATTAACTCGGCCCACTTAATTCATAAATACTGAGATATTTTCTATTTTAACTATAAAAAGGAGCTAATATTACCCTCCTCCCTGACTGGGACTTTTCAGGAATAATTAATTAGTACTTACAAAGCAGTAATATACCCAGAGGATGTTTCTTTTCCTGAATTTTTAAAGGTGGAAAAGAATTTTACATGTTACTTTCTCTTTCCTAGCTTCCCCTTAGTAAATCGTGCATGAGTCATTGCTGTTTTCTCCAGCCAATGTGATGAATAAAACTAAGACAGTTCCTCAAAGTATCACAGAATTCTCTGGCCTCCACATCTGGGTCCTAACCTTAGGAGTTAACAACAGAGTTAAGATACAGTTACTGTCTGGAGGGCAGAATCATAAGAAAGAAAATGTACTCAAATGAATTCATCTGCTGCCATCAAAATACATGCCAACTCCTAACAAAAGAAAATAATTCTCAGGAAATGGAAAGGACATTACAAATGGAATTAGTCAACTCACACAGATGAAGGATGAGAGAGTGACCTGTCCAAGATTGCCCAGCTAGTTAATGGCAGACCTAGGACTTCCATTTCTGATCAAATACAAATCAGAGGTTGAAAATCAGAAGCTTAACAGAAGAATCCTGCCTTCAGGATTGTTCTGTATAGTTCTTATAGTACTTTTAAAAACTTAATCTGAATTTTTTAGCCAGTTGATATACTGGCTGACTTGTCTCATACCTAAGCTATTACCTAACTCTTTGTCTTTTGTTTTGCTTTGTTTTGTTTTGTTTGAGACAGGGTCTCACTGTTTTGCTGCAGTTGGCTTTGGACTCCTGGGTTTAAGTAATCCTTCTGCCTCAGCCTCCCAGGTAGTTTGGGACTACAGGCATGTGCCATTCTAAATCTTTTCTTTCCCCTCATTTATTTTTGATGTGAGGATTAACCCCAGGGCCTCATACAAACATCACTGAGCTATATCGCCTGCCTGCCTCCTTCCCTCTCCTCCTTCATTTCTTTCTTCCTTATTCTCTCCCTCCCTCCCTTTCTTCTCCCCCTCATTTACTCTCCCCTTCTTTTTTTTTTTTAATTTGAAATGGTCTAAATTGCCCAAGCTAGCCTCAAATTTTTGATCCCTCTGCCTAAGCCTCCTGAGTAGCTGAGGTTACAGGCATGTGCTACCAAGCCAGACAAACCCTCTAGGTCTAATTCATATATTCATGCTACTTGCCTAACTCTGATAAGAAAATGAAATATGACTCTTGTTTTTTGCTATGGTACTTTCTCTAATGGTAGGTGCTGAATTTAAATCAAGGAAATCATTTTCCTACCATCCCAATGCCAAGGATTTTCTTTCTCCCTAATAACACCTCACTTTTGAGTAAAACTTTCATACAAATTATATTCTTTACAAAAACTTGGAGAAAAGTGATTTGCTCAAGGTTACAATGCCAGTTAGCGACAGCACTATGTCTAGACTCGGTGTTTGAGCTCTGAGTTCAAAGCAACAAACAACATATCCCATAACAATTCATCTATAGTTCAATTCCTTCTTTTCAGAAAAATATTTATACCAAACTAGAAGTGAAAACACTAAGTTCTGAAAAACATATTTCACTAGATACACAAAAGACAAAAATCTGTATCTATGTGCCCATTATATATTCCAGGTTGTGATTAATATATTCAAATATAAATGAAAAACCAATTATCACAAATGGAATGTAAGAACAACAAAGTATTAACTAAAGACTTTTTAAACAAATAAAGACTAGAAAGTAGAACTGGATATACTGCCTACATCTACACATACACGAAGTCATGAACATTTCCCAAACCTCATGTACAGTAGTTATAAATTTATTATTAGTCAGCCACCAAAAAAGTATTTGTTTTTTAAAGTACTGAGAATCAAACCCAGAAATATGCATCTCCAATCCTTTTTATTTTTATTTCTTTTTATTTTGAGAAAATGTCTGGCAAAGTTGCTCAGACTGGCCTCAAACTTGTGATCCTCCCATCTTAGTCTCATGAATACCTGGAATTACAGTCCAACTGAACAGGACAGTTTTAAATGAAAAACAAATAAAATTCTTACACCAAATGAAATTAGGGGATTATCAATCATCTGTAGTACATATTTTCCCAAGTACTTTATTAACAATGTAGTAATTCTGAAAAGTCCATACAGGAAATCAAATTAGAACTTAAAAATTTTCCTAAAAACTATATGATGAACTCAATTTTTAAAAGGCTACAGAAGGAGAAAAATAAACACAAACATCTACATCAAGGAGCAAACTGCATAATAACTGCTTCATAAAACATAAGAAGTAAAAAAAAAAAATAGGAAGTACTTTGGTTTCAGAACTCAATGGCTAGAGGTTTTGGGGAGTTATAGAGCTTCATATATAGCTAACAACAACCTTGCCTGTCATTTGAATAGCTATACAACACTATTCTTTTTAACTTTTCCTTAAAATGAGAATATAACTTCAAATATTTGGAAAAATGTTTGACAGATACTCACTGCTATTATTGATGAAAGGATAAACTAACAAAACTTTTTGAAAACAACTTGGCACATTTACCAAAAACCTTTAAATGTTCACAGTCTTTTTTCTAAAAAATCCATTTTTATATGTCTTTCCCTCTCATTATTATCACACTGAATGAACTCAACAAACATGAAAAGAATTTGTAGTTAGTCTTATGATGATGGTAGCCTGGACTTTTCCTTCCCATATACAATGAATGTATAACTCAGGGTAGCATCCTATTTTCACAAAAAACTTTATAATACTTCAGGCTTTTTGTTTAATTTTATGGTTTTGGGGATCAAACCTAGCGCTTTGTACATGGAGTGCACAGGCACTCTACCACTAAGCTCCATCTCTAGTCCATGCCTTTTAATAAATACGCACCAACCTGGAAGTCTGCCAAGTCATCATCAAAGACACATTTTTCCTTAATGTTCAAATTACATTCTTAGGCCTAGTGGCAAACTGGGTTTGGTATAACAAAAATCATCTATTAAAAATGGAATTTGGTACTAAATTTATAAGAGTTAATAAGTTCAAAGAATGTAAATCTTGAGTTATGAACACTTTATATATTTTGAGCTATATCTTTGTCATTTAAATGTTTTCTAAATGTTAAGTTGCCATTTTGAGTGTCTACTATGTATGAACATAAAAAGAAGAATATCAAAACAAACAAGATACGCTGTGTTATGTTTCAGAAAGAAGTTCTGGGCCAGGGATTTAGCTCAGTGGCTTAAGTGCCTGCCTTGCAAGAACAAAGTTGTGAGTTCGATCCCTGGTACAAAAAAAAAAAAAAAAGAAGGACAGAAAGAAGTTCTGCTGAACCAGGTGTTGTAAAACATATAAGAAGTAAAAAACCCTGTAACCCTGGCACTGAAGGAGTTCAGGTAGGAGGACCATAATTTTGAGCCCCAGCTGGCCAACTTAGCAAGGTTCTGTCTCAAAATAAAAATAAATTTTAAAAGGGTTGGAGACACAGCTTAGTGTTAAAGTGCCTCTGCGGTCAATTCCCAGTATTACCAAAAACAAACCAGGAAAAAAAAAAAAAAGAAAAGGAGTTTGCTAATTTCTACAGAAATAAGCAACTGTTTTAACCTAACTACACATGATATAATACCCCTTATTATAGTTATATATAGGAACTTTTATCTACGTATAGACTGATGAAACTACACACTGGATTAAAGTCTCCTGGAAGTAAGAAAGGAGCACATCATCCTGTGTAGTAATATTCAACCATAGAAAATAGCTATATAAACCACAGAAGGTGAGTTAACTCTTACTGTCCCAAGCGAACTATCCCGGTTCCAGACTAACTCCTTCCTTCTTGAGTGTTGCAGAGCCTCTTACCTGGGACCTGTTCCTATTAATTATCCCCTTTCACTTTTATCTTTTGGCTCCTCCTCCAGGTCCATCTCCTTAACTCTTTTCCTTCAGCAACAAACATGTTGAAATCTATTATATACTTTAAAAATAAGACTAATCACTTGACCCTCCTTCCTTCTTACAACTCTTTTTCTCTTTCCATTCAAAGGAACACAGCTGGAAAGGAATATTTTATATTCAATATTTCTACTTGATATACTTTTTCAATCTACTGCAACCAGGTTGTCTCATCTCTCCTATGAAACTACCCTAGCAAAAGTCACTAGTGGCTTCCACATTACCAATTTAGAACACTTTTCTTTGGGCATCTCAGCTACATTTGACAAAATCAGACCATTCATTGTTCACTAAAACTTTTGGCATACTATTCTTGATCAGCCTTCCACAAATTGTTCCTGGTTGTGCCTTCTCAGTCTTTTGTCACATATTCTTTTTTTACTTTTACCCCATAGATATGGGGCTCTCAGCATTGAGTCTCCCTGGGGATTTATTTAGTGTTCTCATCTTTTGCAAAGTCTCAACATGTACTTATAAATCTATTACTTCCAAAATGTCATCCCTAGTCCTCTTGGTAGCCTACTGCCTAAAAGGAACAAAAAGGCTCAACTCACAGCCTGTGAGCAAAAGAGAGGGAGAGATAAGGGTGCAGGGCTCCATAATATCCTGTAGGGGTATACTTAGTGACCTAAAGATTTTCCAGTAGGACACATCTTTAAAGTTCCCACTACCTTCCAAAAGGGCTACTCTGGGGACCAACCTTTAAGGTGTCTTATCCAAATCCTAGTAGGTTTTGAATATTTTTCTTTCCAAATGGAAATTCCAATTGTAGTTCTTCCTATGGCCACTGGATTGAAACACCATCTATATAGCACAAAGTAAATCCTTATGTATACATGGATCTATATCTGTTTCATTAATCTATACTACTTTAGTAATGGGTAATATTTTAATATTATTTCTCATTCTTTTATTAAAAACACTTTGTTTCCTTTACTCTTTCACATGAATTTTAGAATCAGCTTTTCAAGTTCCAAGAATAAGCCTAGTAGAATTCTGATTAGAATTTCATTAAGGTATAAATTAATTTGGGTAGAAACAGAATTTTTGCAACATTAAGTCATTCCTCTAAGGAATACGCATAGGTCTGTGTTTAGGCAGGATTTCCTTTATATCCTTTAACAGGCTTCACATAGGTTTTAAAGATTTCTTTGTCAAAGTTCTGCCATCTATAATAATATATCCCTACTCTCAAGGGTATCCTGGCTATAGAAAACTGAAAAACAAACAAGGGAGCATATGCTAGAGACTATCTCATTTCCCAGACCAAACTAAATCTGGATTCTAAATTGTCCTTTGATCTTTACTCTCCTCCCTGCTAATTCTATCCTTGTGCCAAAGGTTCAATTTTTAAGAATTATTCTAAAACCAAGTTTCTAAAAACCTAATTTTAGTCAGTAATGCATTAACTCATTAGAGAATATATTTAAACCTTGAACAGCCTCTGGGCAGATTCTTAATAAAATACTAAAGCATCTAAAAATACATTTCCAAGACAGCATGTAAATCACATTTCCTGTGTGTGGGGGGGACAGAAGTTTCTACTCCATGGATCCAGAAGTCAGTTAACATAATTATCTCTCAGCCTGTTCCGTATGCTTGCCAAATATTATCATAGAATCCATGGAACAAACCTCATTATAGCATTATACTAACTGCTACAGTGGTACCTCAGTTTATGAACTTAATTTGTTTTTTGATTTTGGGGAGATGGCTGCATTTACAGTTATGTGGGGAAGATGGCCATGCTCATGTTTTCAATTGGAAGCAAAATTTTGCAAATGCTTCTGTTTGCTAACTGAATTGTTTGCAAATAGAAGCATTAGTGAATGTAGGCATTACTGTATCCCATAGTTCTAAAGACACTTCACTAAGAGTAAATAGTATCTTTAAATGCTGAAGCTGGATAAAACCTTACATATCCAACTCTCAAATCTCAGTAAGAAAACTAGCACTATATAAAGATGAAAAGAATGGTCAAAGCAAGAGTTAAATAACAGCCAAATGAATGGATCTCCTGTAAGGTCAATGCTGTTTCTTCAACATTGTGCAGCTCATATTACTTTAGGGCTACACATATTACTTTATACTATCCGTAGCTGACACTTTATAACAACTTAATATAGTACCTGGGATTGGTAATTAATGACTTTTCTAAAAGTAAGTGGTTAGTATAGAATATATTTGATTTAAAATGTCTTGGTGCATTCACAAAGGTTTTTATATATTTTGGATACTATCATTATCAAATTTTTTAATAGAAAAAAAATTTATTAATAGAAAAAAAGCATATCTGGGCAGACTACTGCATGCTTGTAATCCCAGCACTCTAGAAGACTAGACAGGAGAAGGATGCCAAATTTGACCCTAGCCCCAGTAATTTAGAGACTTAGTAAGACTGTGTCTCAAAATTACAAAAGAAAGGACTGAGCATGTAGCTGTGTGAAGGTCTGAGGTTCTATTCTCAGTACTACAAAGAAAAAAAAAGGATATAAAAAAAAAAAGGACATGCTAGAGTTTTTTGGCGGAGGGAGACCCATCAGATGTTATTTCCTAGCTCTTTCCTCAAACCACCAAAAATGACAGAGACAAGACTGGAGTTTGAGACAAAAAGAATAAGGAAGGCAGAATTTTGGCATGTGAAATCAGAAAAGCTAGATTCTAATCCTCTGCTACTTCACACCTTTGCCTCGATTTCCTTGTGTAATATAGGGATGATAATACATACCTATTACCTATTACATATCCTTAGAAGGCTATCATGACAACTGAGTCAGATCGTATCTATAAAGAGCTCAGAACACACTCAAACATACATGCAGTTAGAGCCCTTTCTTTTCCTCTCTTTTTTACAATAGCAATTACACACTTTGGGTTTTATTACTCTTATAGTTCTTATTACTTTTTATACTTTTTATATCATATTGTGTCATATTGAGACACAATATGATAATTATAAATATGATTATTTCACTAATGAGGATAGTCTCAAGTTGTCTCCATTTACCTATGAAGGCCTCAAGATCATCATTTTTTATAGCTGAGTAATATTCCATTGTGTAAAAATACCACATCTTTTTCATCCACTCTGCAGTTGATGGACATCTTGGTTATTTCCAGGATTTAGCTATCACAAATTGTGCAGCTATGAACATGGGTGCACATATATCACTGTGATATGAACTTGTCAGTTCTTCTGGGAAAATACCCAGGAGGGGAATAGCTGGATTGAATGGAACTTCCAATCTTAGTCTTCCGAGAATTCTCCATATGGATTTCCATAGTGGTTCCACCAGTCTACATTCCCACCAACCGTGGAGCAGTGTTCCTTTTTCCCCTGCAGCCTCGCCAACATTTGTTATCAGTTGATTTCTTGATGGCAGCTATTCTTTCTGGAGTGAGATGAAATCTCAATGTTGTTTTAATTTGCATTTCTCAAATGACGACCAGTGATGGTGAACATTTCTTCATGCATTTATTTGCTATTTGTATATCTTTCTCTGAGAACTGTGTGTTCACCTCAGATGCCCATTTTTGGAGAGGGTCTTTGAAATTGGGGGGCTTTATGTTTTTCAATTCTTTGGATATAAGTCCTTTGTCTGAGGGACTGCTGGCTAAAATTCTTTCCCACTCTGTGGGTTTTCTTTTCATACTGTTGGTGATTTCCTTTGAAGTGCAGAAACTTTTCAATAATATTAGATCCCGGTTGTTGATTCTTTGAAGTGTTTCCATGCAGTTTGTGTTTTGTTCATAAATTCTCTGCCTAACCCTATGTCTCCAGGACTTCTACTTACCTTGTCTTCCAGTAGATTTAGTGTTTCTGTTTTAATATTTAAGTCTTTGATCCATTTAGACTTTGGTTTTGTTCATGGTGATATGCATGGATCTAGTTTCCATCTTCGGCATGTGGAGAGCCAATTTTCCTAACACTATAAGGCTATCCTTCTTCCAGTGGACATATTTAGCCCCTTTGTCAAATATGAGGTGGCTGAGTGTCTTTATAGTTGTGCTTGCATCTTCTAATTTGTTCCATTTATCCTCAGGTCTATTTCTTTGCCAGTACCATACTGATTTAACTGCATGTATGTTTGAGTGTGTAAAATAGATGACCATATTGCTGAATCGTTGTTGGATCTTCGAGCAGAACTGTTTTCAGTCTCACTGTTTGAATGTCTACTATGTATCCTTTAATTTTGTAACTTGAATAACTACATCCAAGATGACAATATGTAATTCATCAACTAGTGATTTCTTAGGGTTTTTTTCTCTTTTTTCTTTTAGAATTCTGTATTGTTGCTACCCTTTTTTCTTTTTCTTTCTTTTCTCTTTAAAAATTTTTAAAAATGCATAATTGCAATTGCAAAAAAGAGAATAGAAAGTGCTATAAAAGATATAACTGCATGAATTTTTAAGTGTGTAAAATTGATAACCATACTTCTAAATTCTTGTTAGATTGTTGAACAGATCTGTTTTCAGTGTCACTGCTTGAATGTCTACTTTGCATGCTCTAATTTTGTAACTTGAACAACTATTTCTAAAAGGATAATATGTAATTTATCAACCAGTGATCTCTTACTGTTTATCTTTTTTTAAAATTCTGTAATATTTCTACCTTTTTCTGTTTTTTTTTCTCTTTAAATTAAAAAAAAAAGAGTTCAGGACAGTGTCTGATACTCAGTAAATAATGACTGTCCTTATTTCATTCTCTTTGGAGAAACTTTCTGATCAACACAACAAAGGAAATAGACCTACTATCCCCCCACCCCCACCCCGCTCGCCCTAGGACTGGGAATTGATCCCAGGGCCTTCATACTGAGTTATATCTCTGGACCTTTCTTTATTTTTATTTTGAGACAGTCTTGCTAAATCACTAAGTCACCCACACTGCTGACTTAAATTTGCAGTCCTCTGCCTCAGCCTCCCAGAGGGATGGGATCACATGTGTGTAAGTACCATGCCCATTGGAAGAGACCTACTTTAAATGGTCTTGTGCCAGGGATGCTATCACTGAATACTGTATTAATGTGTGTGGGGAAGGGGTAAAGAGGAATTGAACCCAGGACCTTCACAATGAACCTTTATTTTTTATTTTATCCCCAGACCTTTATTTTTTATTTTGAGACAGAGTCCCTCTTAAATTGTTAAATTACCCAGGCTGGGATCAAACTCTTGATTCTCCTAAATCAGCTTCCCAGAGAGCTCAGATTACAGCCACACCTGGCTAAAACTAAATTAATTTTAAAGGCATATTCTAGGTTTACTAATTTAATGTGAAAACCATTTTCTTCGCCATTGAAAAAAACTAAGATGTTAAGAAGCATATAATTTTGCAGACTAGCGTGTGTGAAGATAATAAACTGTACTTAGATGGATCACACTTGATCTCACCATTGAAACTGACAGATTATCAGTAAAAAAAAAAAAAAAGCCTGAAATGGCTATAATTCAGAACCTTATGTCCTGCCCATGCCATTAATTTCCTAGATACTATCAAAATCCATCTTCAAAATCTGAAGAGATTCTGTATGAATAACATAAAGCTTGAGGATGTAAAGCAGCAATAAGCATTTTAAAATTAAGAAAACAACTTTTGGAATTAGAAAAAAAAGTAGAGAAACAGTGGACATTTCCAGTGTTAAATACATACATACAAAAAATTTCCAAAGGTTTCATCCCACTATCTTACGTATAAAAGGAGGAAGACCTTATAAAAGAGATAGTACAAAGCTTATGAACTCCTTCCATTGGGTGAGTGGCTGCGGTACTCTTTAGAACTTCAGTTTATTTACTCTTAATTCCTAAAAAAGGTTGCTTTTCTGGTTTTCAAGCTGGAAGCAAATATGAAGCAGCAAAACAGTAAAAGTAAAAAGTTGTAATAGGAAGACACAATGACAGTAGGAGTAATAGCCAATATGGTGACAGTTAAAGCCATAAAAAGTTGACTCAAACATAAACACCAAAACTACCCTGAGAAAACTACTGTGTTAGAGTTCAGTGTAATACTACCCACTCCTCCAAAGCTAATCTTGCCATCAGTCCTCCAGACTGTTTGTTTTGTTTTGTTTTGTTTTTTTGGTACCGGAGATCGAACTCATGACCTTGCACTTGCTAGGCAGGCGCTTATGCAACTGAGCTAAATCCCTGGCCCGATAGTCCTCCAGAATCTTGCCCCATGAATTATCCTTTCTTCCTTACCACATCTTGACTCTTTTCTTTCCTAATGACCCCTTCTCCTGAGCTGGAAAGTATTTTTTGTCTCTTCCAAATAACCCAAAAGTGTCCTCCTCTCACTCTAAGTTCCCTCTAGTTACTTTCATCTTCTTTTTTCTCAGGCAAGCTTTTGAAGGAAAAAGAAGTCTCTACTTACTGCTTCCCTTTCCACACCACTCCCTTAACCACAGGTTATCTTCTAACCTGCTGCAACAGATCTTCTGACCACTTACTGCACAAAAGCTGATCTTACATAGGTCACTAGTGCCTTCTTAATTACATAAGTCGGCTAATTTTCTACTACTTGTCTTGACCTCCTCAGGATACCTGACCAAAGCAGACCACTTCCTGAAACCCCCTCGCAGTTTAGACTCTGTGGCGTAACACCTAATTGAATTTCACCTTAACTAATGTCTCCAACTCTGGATGTCAAGAGAATTTGTGCAAAAAATTCATATGCTAAAACTTAACCACAATGTGACAGCATTAAGATGTGAGCCCTTTAGGAAGTGATTAAATCATAAGAAGACCTCCTGTATGGGATTGGTTGCCTGATCAGAGATGTCAAACAGCTCTTTGTCCCTTTTGTCCTTTCCCTGTGTGAGGACAGTTTCCCCAAATGTTCATCTTTAATCCACTCTCATCTTACACTGCAGTTGCCCTTTAATTTTGTACTTTTTTGACCCTGTACATTTTCTGTAAGTGATCACATTCATAACTTCATGGGTTCAACACAGCCTCAGAATCAACAAGTGATTTTACTATTAACTGTGAAAGCATGGATCTTGGTTTCCTAATCCATAAAATGGGAAAAATAATAAATCATAAGTAGTAAATGAGATGAAATGCAAAGTATCTAGCACAGTGTTTGATTCATTTAAGCAAAGGGATCAATAAGTGGTCACTATCTCTAGCCTAGATTTCCTTGTTTGACAACAGATGTACCTATTTACCTTGGGACTTTCCTTTGGTTCTTTTATACATACCTTAAACTCAAGATGCTCACTTCCCACCCCACCTCCCTCTATCTTGATGAATGGCATTCTTCACCCAGCTGCACAAATCTGGAACACTAAAGCCATTTTCTACACCCTTCTTTCTCAACCTCAAACCTGCTCCTTGCCCTCTGTCCCCAATTCAGTAGCTAAGTGTTTCTGCTCTCCTTGAATATTATTTTCAGATAGTTATCTCTATAAACTGAAAATATGATTAGATGACTCCTCTAGTTAAGTTCTTTGATATCTCTTCATGGGTTTTCAGGATAAAATTCAACTTCCTAATATATCACATAAAGCTTTTCATGATCTAGCCTTTTTAGCTGCATCTGCCAGGTTGCTTGTGTCCTGACATACACTCTCCATTTCAACCAAATAAAATCATGTGTTTTCCTACAAGTGACCTCACTGTCATGTCTTTATACATTCCATTCTTCTATCTCTGGTCCACTTAACTGCTGACTAATTCCAACTGGTCTTTTCATCATCTAATGATATGTTACCTATGTTTATCCTTTAATTTTTCTTTTCATCGTATGTAAAATGCAACCTACAAATTTAAATATTCGTTCTCAACCCATTTTAATATTACAAAATACAAGCAATTCATGCAATATGTTGCAGTAAAATTATTAGCCCCAAAACACTCTTATTTTAGCAATGAGAAAGTCTATACTAGGATTAATATTTTTCCCAACATCTATTTATTATATATGTATTATACTTCAGACACTAAAGAGGTTATACAAATGAACAAGAAAGGTTTCTAATCTCAGTCTGATGGAGAAGACTAAATCTTAAAAACAAAAACCATAATATAATGCTGTAAAGAAATGTTATAGTAAAATTTCTGTGAGAATAGAGGAAGAAATAACTTGTGTTAGGTGGTCATAAAAATATATATAATTGTAACAAACTCTTAAGTATTTTACCTCTCAGTAAAAGAAAATTTTTACTTAGACATTAATATTCACCCAATAAATATGAAGATAAATTTGAAATTTTACTCTCCAGGTGACAATTTCTTTTTGTTTCTTTGATATACTGTACAATATCACCAAATAACAGGATGTGGAGAGACTTTTAAGTAAAGATCCTAAGTACCCAAAAAAGACAAACAGAAGTTTTCAGGAAAATTCATCATGAATATGGTATAAGATGGCTCCCTAAACTGCAACATGAGAGAAAAAATGAACTTTTATTCATATGTCTTAATATGGTGAAGCCTCTTTTTTAAATAGCAGTCTGGCCTATTACTTAATGGGCACAGATGAAAATAACCATGAATTATGAGTAATTTAAAAATTACAAAAATTCATATTTAATATGTTGGAGGTTCTTTGCTCTGTCACAAAGGAAAATTAATATAGTTAATTAATTACAAATTAATATAGCTACATAAAAGTATCCTTTTTGTGAGTATGTAACCTCACTGTTTAAAAGGGCAACTCCTGTGAGTATTCATTTTAAGACTTTTCTAGAATCCCCATCACTAACTAGGCCATATGCCTTTGTTTGCCCATCTGAATTGACACCTGTTGCACTGCAAAATAATTACTCTTTTCATTTTCATTATCCTGATTTGAATAATAAATTACAAGGATCCTACCTATAATCTACTTCCTCACCCCTTAAAAACGTATTACCACTCTCATATATGTTATAAAAGGATTATCTCACTAACCTACAGACAAGCCTATTTTTACTTCTTTTCTTTTACTGTACTATTATATTTTATGAATAAGTCTCTATGATTGAGAACTTCCTTCCCTGTCCTATATCTCTTGACAAAGTCCTCAGACAGTCTTTTGATATGCCATCTGCTTGCTCCTAGGTTAGGCAGGGTGAAATTCAGATGAGCATTACACTATAGCTTTAAGGGAAAGAACTGATTGCCTTAGATACTCTTGTATACCTAGGGTATGAAATATAAAAGGCACTTAAGATATTTTGATTAATTGTATACAGATATGAATTATTTTTTATTTCCAAAAATCAAATTCACCTTCAAAGAAAAATTTTCTATCCTTGGAGAGGATAGAACTTGAAGTAATGCCAAAATAAATAAATAAATAAATAAATAAATAAATAAATAAATAAATAAGCTCTAAAGATGTTGAGCAAGCCAGGCATGGTGGCACTCACCTGTAATCCCAGTACTCTGTGAGGCTAAGGCAGGAGGACCAAGTTTCAGCTTAGCATAAGCAATTTAGCATCTGCTCTATATCAAAATATGGAATTTAAAAGGGGGCGGTAGATTATTGCTTAGTGCAAAAGCCCTGGGTTCAGTCGTTAGTAAAAAAGAAAAATAACCGCTGAGCAAATGTTGGCATCATTTGCATAAATACACTATTTTCCTTATGAACCAGACAATAGTCTTTTGAATATATAATGCTATTATGTCAGTTAAAAGAACTAGTCATTTTATGACTTAAAACTCCTTAACTGAACTTTTCCAAACAAAGAAAAAATAAAGTCAAAAGCAAATTGGCCATTCTTCATCATTAACTGGCCTTAAAAATTTTCTTACCTTTCAAAACTCTATAATTTTTCTCTCCCAGATAAAACTGCAATCAATCTTAACAAAACCTTAATTGCTTTTCAATCTTTTTCCTAAGTGTTTTGTTAAAAGTTTTTCCAAATCTTTGTTTTCAACAATTTATTATTAAAGACTATGCCTTTTCCTAATACAAAAATGGCTTGAATTTAATTTTCAATATAAATTATCTTGTAGGAGATTACATATATTTCTAATATCTGTAATTAGAAGGATAAATTTCTATCTTCCAATTAATTATGCCTATCCTCTTTTTTACCAACAAATGCTATTTCCAGATGTCATGGCAATAATCTATATTGCTACAAAACTGCCAAAATTAAGAACTTGTTCTATAAATACAGTAAATTTAGGTTTTGTTCTACAACCAGTTTCTTTTAAAACCCATAAAGTAATGCTTATTAATTGAGTTTAATTAACTGTAAGTTCATAAATCACTGATGAGTAAGGCTCAAAGTACTGTAGGAGAAAAAATAATCACAGTGGTCTCAAGGTACAGTAGGAGAAAAATAAGAGACTACTGAATATTTAAAGACTTAAAAGTATAAGCCAATTGTAACATATAAATGCCACAGTTTAAAATCCTATGGCCATAAAGTAGCAAACTTTATTCTATTAAGTTTCTCTCTGTTTTTTTTTTAAACTCAGGCCTTAAGACTGAGTTGCAACCTCAATCCTTTTTTATTTAGAGACAGGGTCTCTCATCAAGTCACTAAATTGACCAAGATGGGTCTGAACTTGTTTCCCACAGTTCTGGGATTATAGGCATGCTCCACCATGCCCAGCTACTATTAAGACTATCATGGAACCAAGTACCTGCACACACAGATTCCTAAGAATTCCCTCTTAGCATTACACAGTACAAGACCCCAGCTTCAATCCCTAGCACCCCTCCCCCAAATTGCAAATGTAAGAGTTAATTCTATGGGAAAATACTAATCACTATTATTTCCGGTGCTCATATTGAGCAAAGAAACACCACCCCGTTACTAACCTACTACATCACTACATGAGTCACCTTAGAACAAGATTTTCCTCCTATGTTTGAAAACAAGACAACCCTATACCGAGCAACACATGATAAGGTACAAGTTTAGACAACTTGCTTTCAGTTAGAAAACACTTGACAGTGCTTGAACAACAGCATATTATTGCTCCTAGAATTTTACTATTACTGTTATTTTTACCTTTACATTTTGGATCCACAAGGAAAAGATTCAGATGGTGCATCTCTGCCACTGTTACTTGCAAAATAAAACACCTACTCTAGGAAAAGGAGGGCCTTGTCTTCCTGCCGGGCATAGAGATAAGAGATAAGGATACTTAAATTCTATCTATGTTTTTATATATAATTTATTGTACTGAGCACTACAATCTGACTCAAGCAATCAAAGTCCCAAATTATTTTCAGCAACAAACCCATATTACTCAGAGAGTAAGTGTATAAAGATTATTGTATTATTATATGCATAAAAATACTTTTTTGTCCAGGGTATAAGATCTTGTTATATATAGTACATGTGTCAACACAATAAAATAGATAATCTACAACTATTTAAGGCTGGATGTAGATTTAATTGAAAATAGTTAACATTTTGATGGTTGGTTCCTCAGTGAATTTTATCATTAGGACTTTCTGACGTCTTGCATTCCAGTTAATATCACTCAATCATTTAAAAACTTTTACATATTTGAAGGGAAGCAATTTTGCATTTAAACATAAAAATATTCTTCTCTGTCAATGATATACTTCTCAATGAAAAAACAAAATTATCATATTATTTGTTTGAGATCAGTTAACTTTGGAGACAATTGTTAGAGAGTTTCCTTGAATTACAATTGATAATCCTATATTGACATTATTCCCTTGGCCACATGTAGCTTTTATAAATCTTGACCAATGTTAGTGAAAATAAAAATCATTATTGGTCCATGTTGCACAGTCAAGAACCAGGATAAGCCCTGAACAACTGCAATTTCTTCATCTTCAAACATCATATGGTACAGCCTAAAGGACTTAAAGAGCCAGGTTCTACGCTAAGCATTTCACCATAGTAAATCTGCAGTTGCATCAAATGTGCGTTTTATTTATTCTAATTTGACTTTATGTCCAGAGTAGAGAAAAATATGAATAAAAATATTCTAGTGCACATAATTCCACTAACTAGGTGCATGCAATAAAATGAGCATGAATTGGGAGAACCTAAGTCCCCTCAAACAGTTAACAGAGTTGTATGCTCCAACCATTTAGTGTTCTTTATGGGTGATTCTCTAAGATTTTTTACTGTTTAGTAATTTGATATATTAAATGGTTGCTTTTGAGTTCTGGGAGTAGAAGCGGGGAGGGAACTCTTCACTGTATCTCCTGGGCCTTCATAAAGACTCTGTAAGGCAGGATACAACTATAGCCCATTTTGCAGAGGAAGAAATACCTAGATTATACAAATTGCTTGGCAGAGTGGAGTCTAACTTAGGTCTCTGATTCCAGAAATTTAATTACTGTACTAACTACTGTGCTGTATTGCACAGTAATTAGACGGTAAGTCTCTGTATCAGAATTTTAACTCAAGCTTTCAAATTTTATTTTATTTTTTTAATGTCCTGTTCTATAAAATGATATCCAGGTAGCTATTACATCAGCCTATAAGATTTGCATTAGAATAATCATTTATAAAACAACACTTTGAAAAACAAAAATGTCTTGTAACCTGAAATGTCAGTAGTATTTTCAAATAAATTAATATTCTTCAAAAAACAGTTCAGACACTATACTGACTTTGTTATATGTGATCATTAAATTTTAGAACTGTTATGTATGAAATGGAATAGAACATCATAATTTGAGAAAAACAGGTATTACTTTGTTATAACAAATGATTTACTAGTAGAAACTTCTAGGACATGGGAATAGTGCATGACATTTTATAGACTGTGAGTATATTATATAAATAAAATATTGATGAAAGTCTATAGTCTTGAGCCTTATTTTGGTTTTTGTTTTGTTTTGTTTTTATTTTAAAAAGAAAAAAGTCAGAAAAGAAAAACAAAAAGCAAGAGATAAACAACAAACCCAAAACAATAACAATACAGGTTTTCAAAACAGAATGAAAGAAATTTAACAATGGTTGTTATATTACATATTGTCCTCTTTTTTTCAAAGAAAGAAAAGAAAATTAAAGAAAATAGAAAAACAGGAAAAAAAGAACAATACCGAATTCAAAAAAATTAACATCATAAAATCACTAGTTGATACATTATTGTCATCTTAAAAAGTTGCCAAAGTCACAAAATCAAAGCATAAAAAGTGGCTAGACACTCAAACACTGACAGTGCAAACCCTTCTGTTCAATGATCCAACAGAAATTCAGTAATATGGTCTTCTATCTTATACACTATACATACCGTTATATCCTTTAGGGCACTTTCCTTCCCTTTTACTTTCACAATATCTATTATACTTTTTGGATCCCATTATTCTGTCAGTTTTTATTATTTTTTTACACGAGAGAGACAATGTGATATTTACTTTTGTGAGTCCTGTTTATTTCACTAATGAGGATAGTCTCAAGTTGCCTCCATAAAGGCCTCAAGATCATCCTTTTTATAGCTGAGTAGTATTCCATTGTATAAAACTACCATATTTTTTTCATCCACTCTGTGGTTGATGGGCATTTTGACTGTTTCCAAGATTTAGCTATCACAAATTGTGCTGCTATGAACATGGGTGCACATATATCTCTGTTACATGACCTTTTCAATTTTTTCTGGGAAAATGCCCAGGAGGGGAATAAGCTTTCAAATTTTAAATTCCTTGATAATAACAAAACGACTGATAGAAGCCAGAAATGAGTAATAGAGTATCAAAATGCAGGGGGGAGATTCTGTTATAAAATGCCTATGAGCTGGTGAAATATTAGGTTATACTGGGCCACATAAATGTTCTGTTTAGCTCTCAACATACAGTTTATTAAACTCCATTAGAACCAACTGCTGTGGGGACAGGCCTGTAATCCCAGCTATTTGAGAGGCTGAAGCAGGAAAATCACAAGTTCAGGGTAAGTCTGGGCAATCTAGTGAGATCTTATCTCAAAATAAAAAATAAAAAGAGCTGTGGATATAGCTCAGCAGTAGAGCACCCCTGAATTCAATCCCCAGTACCTCCGAGAAATAAAAAAGCCTTGTGATTTTCCAGCCTCAGCTCCCCAGAGTCCTGGAATTACAGGCACACCTGGCCTTTACTATATATATATATATATATCATACAGTATCAACATGTTGTAAATCTGAAATATATACAATAAAATTTTTATCAAAAGGTTTAACTTTGGAGTCTATAAAACTATTGCAAAATGGTTATTTCTAACTAAGGAAGCAACACTATGATTATTCAAAAAATGTGACCCACAAATAAAATATACAATGAAAAGATTAAAAAAGAAAAAGCAGACTGGGAGCATAGTGCAGCAGCACGGTGTCTGACTGGCAAGCACCTGAGTTCTATTCCTGGTACAAAAAAAAAAAAAAAAAGAAGCAGGGGTTAAGGATGTAACTCAGTGGTGGAACATTTGCCTAGCATGTCTGAGGCCCTGATTTGTGTCTTCAGCACAGATACAAAAGGAAAATCAAATGTGAGAACTAAATACATCAACAAAATGAATGGAAGAATAAAAGATAACCTTAACCATTCAATTTTCTAAATCGTACATTCAAAATAAGGCAATTTAGCTTAAAAAGAGTAGACTGTGCTACCAGTTTAAATTATATAAATCCATTTATCATGCATACTATCGAAATTTGTTATCAATGTTTGCAAATGAATACAACTCAATGCAGGGGGCACGGGAAACAGGAAAAAATACACCTGGGACTTGTTAAAAGACAGTTTTCCTCTAAGTGTTTTGAATCATCTGAAATGATAACTGGACCAAAAATAAAGAGTAATTTGGTGAACAACATCTCTATTTCTGACTTTCTGCAGACGTATTTTGAACAAGCTCAACAACATAAAGGCTCAAAGAAATTCTCATATCTTTAAAGTTTTTCATTTTGGGCCTACAACTATAATTTTCTGCAAGACAATTTCAAGAACACACATTAAAAAAAAACCATTCACATTTTCAAAAATAAAAATTTCTTAAATTTTTAATACTATAGATGAAAATGCTACAAAACAGCATTTAAATGGAAACCTTCTGAGGATATTTTCTATCTCATACAAACCTTATACTTAATTTCATGATTATGTATAATGGAGCCCAACATGATGACACATGCCTGTAATCCCAGCACCTAGAAGGCTGAGGCAGAGGATTGCTTTGAGTTAGAGCCCAGCCTGGGATAGGAAGTGAGTTCAAGGCCAGCCTGAACTGCATAGTGAAACCCTGTTTCAAGATAACACAACAGAAGGTTATGTATCATGTGAGAATGTTTACTAGGTAAGTGCTGAAATTTCTGCTTTTTTTTTTTCTAGCTGAACCTTGCCTAACCAGAATTCTTTTACAGTCAACACAGTATATATTCGTTTTTGGTGGGGGTGGGGGGTACTGGTAATTGAAACCAGGGCCCTCAAACTGAGCCACATCCTCACAGCCCTTTTTAAAACAATTTTTTATTTTGAGATGGGAGCTGGCTAAGTTGCCCAGGTGGAATCTGTTTTCTTCAAGTTTAATTGGAAAACAGAACTAGAATTAAAATGCTCAGAATTGGAAAAAGTTTAAGTTTGTAGAAAACAGATCAAAAGTTCAAATCAAAATAATGCATTCAAAGAAAGTTTAGTATAATTTTTTCCAGTATTCTTTTAGGAAGAAATACATTGTCTCTATTTTCTGAAAGTATTCCATAATAAAAACTGCAATCAAAATGCTACCAAAGCCTGAACCAAAGACCTCTTGTTTTGTCATATATGAGTTCATTCAATTGCTTTGGAAATGCATCTTCTAAGAGCTGCATTCAATTTCAACTGACAACTGCTTGGAATAGCTGGATTAGACAGATCATTCTTCTCACCTATTGTTTCCTTGTACAAAGATATATTTAAACTCATGAATACATTCAGTGTTTTTAGATTCTCCATTTTAAAAAAATATCTGGCAATTTCTGTTCTATTTTGCCACATGATTTGTATTCTCAATCATTTAAAACACCAACACATTCAGTATATGACTTGATTATACAAAGTAAGGTGACAACTTGCAATGATCTATTTTACTGTACATCAAAATGTTCAATAGATTAATATGCTGCTAAGTATGGGCTATTAAATTAATAGTAGGAGATTTTGTAAAGACTACAGTGGCATTAATCATTCCATATGATACCCCAGGATCATTACAAAATTATATGTATTTTGCCATGGAGATCTGCAACTGGAATAGAGATTCTCTAATTTTAAAAAATGAAGCCATTATCAAATAAAAAAAATTAAAAGAAAAAAGTTAGAGAAACTAAACTCTGAAATAGTTTACCCATTTGAATTTTACACTGTTAAAAGCCAGTATCTTCCCCATCGAATTTTGGCTATAGTGAAAAAATTAATAACTAAATAGCAACTTAAATCACCATTATTATAAAAATGACTAATACTTCACAAGTATTAGTGTGTGCTTACTTGGTGCCAGCTTGGTACTAATGCAATTCTTTCATTTAGTGCTTACAATATTTCTGTGAAAGAAGTACTATTATTAACTCTTTTTTTTACAGGTAGGCAAAACAAAACATAGAACAGTTAAATGGCAAGACTAAATCTAATAAATTATAAAGCAAGGATTCAGATTCAGGATAACAGTTTCTAGACCCTACTCTTCTAACCATTGTGCTAAACTTCTTCATGTTACAATAGGTATTTTTGAAAGCCTAAGAAGAAAAAAGCAAAAATACTTTTAGAACTTCCCCACTCTCTGTTTTTCTTCCACTTATTATTTTTATTCTAAACCATAATCACCTTCTCAAAAGAATTAATGAGCTTCCTTAACAGATTAATATAATGTGTTGTGAGATGATCACATGCAGTTTATCTTAACTCTCACCTGAGACAATGCTAAATACTATAATTTGAAGAGAGGGCTCTCCCAAATTTTAATGTGTCTATAAAATGTCTGAAGTAACAAAAGAAAAACCATTGTTCCAATCAGCAAGCTGCATGGAGATATCTTCTTTCAACTTTAATAAATGTAATTTCTTATATTCCCTTATCTACTTGCAAAAAAAGAGAAGGCTTTGTTGTTTTGTCTTGTTTTTTTTCTTCAACTGTGAGAAGGTACAGAGGTAGAAGATGAACAACAGATGAGAGGCAAGGTAATAAATACTAACACTGCTTTCCAAAGACAGAAGCTTTGATATCTAAGGCTGTCATGTCTTAGACAAAACATCTTACAATAGTCACCTTAAAGGAAAAAAAGTGAATGAAGCTGAAAGACATTAAATTTTTTTAATCTTTCATTTTCTTAGCTGCAAACATATTTTGCTCATCTATCTTTTCCAGGTATACTACTCCACATTCCTTACCCATTTTCCTCCATTGTACTGAAGTCTTCTGTTTGCACACTTGGTTTCTATCCCCATGCTGTCCTCAGGGAATGAGGGTTTTGATTATACATGTTCAGTTTATAGTCGCCTTCTCCACTAGTAAATTTTAGGCAGGAATAATGCCTTATACAACCCCACAGTGTTTTGAGAAGGTTTTCAAAAAATTGCTGAGCTGAGTTTCTCAAGTACTAAGATACCAGCAGCAAGATTCTGTCACTAAATTTAAAATTTGTCTCAGGTTCAATCCCAATACCACACACACATACACACACACACACACCCTAGACATGGTAGTGCCTGCTTGTAATCCCAGTACTCTGGGAGGCTGAGGCAAGAGAACTGCAAGTTTCAGCCCAGTGTGGGCAACTTGGCAAGACCCTGGCTCAAAATAAAAACTAAACAAAGGGCTGGGAATATAGCTCAGTACAAAGGCTCTGGGTTCAATCCCCAGTGCCCTCCTCTCAAAACAAGTTATACTTCAAAGTTTCTTGCTTATAATCACAAATTTTAAGAATTACTTTAAAAGAGAATTCAAGAGAACATATACACACTGTATTCAAGGTAAAAGTAAGACTACCAGATGTTAAAATTCAGGAGAAAGTATTTTAGTTCCCCACTCCCACTTTCTCGTTTGAAATGCCATCAGCACCAAACTGTGGTTCTCAGCATATGCATATTTCTAGTCCTGTGCCTGAAGTTCATGCTTAAGAATGCTTTCTTCTCTCAGGCTATATACCAAACCCTCTGTTTACTAATTTCTACTCAGTGTTTTTGTCAATTTTGGTTCTGTTTTCTGGTACTGGGGACTGAACTCACAGCCCAACATATACCAAGCAAATGCTCTATCACTGAGCTACATCCTTGAGCCTGTTGTCTGCAGATAGCGTCTCAATAAACTGCTTGGGCTAACCTCAGAATTGTGACCCACTTGCCCTAGCATCCCAGATAGCTGGGAATACAGGTGTGTACCACCACACTCAGCCCCATCAACTCAGAAATTCCTGTTGGCCTTCTTTGTCTTTTTTAAGATTTACATACATATTTGTGATTACTATTCTGTAATTTAATTACTTTTCAAATATCAACCTTTTTATTTCTACTCTAAGTTTCCTGAGACCAAAGACTAATTTGACTGCTGGATTCCCAGTAGAAGAGATATCCTCAGATTTAAGTACAATATAAGTACACAGAAAAAGGTATACAAGTAACTTTTAAAAATACTGAATCAGTTACATAAAATGCGGGCTGGAATATAATACTACCTTTTCCTGTTATCTATAAGCATATCCTCTCCACTCAATAACTATTTTTTCCAATCTTTAGAGAAGAATCACAGGACTCTTCACTACATTTCAGAGTCAAGAGCATTTCCCTTGACAAACAGGAAAATGAAGGACACAGTGACAGCAACTGCCCTGCTCAAGGGCAAGAAAATGCAAGGCAGTTTACTAAAGTGCCTGAAAAGGATTCAGTACTAGAAACCAGAAGAAGAGAAAGAAATGGATTACCTGCATAAAATAAAACTCATTAAATATCTGCTAATTAACAAGATTTTTAGGGTCTTTTCCATGCATCCAGCCTCTGGCATACTTCAAGTTGGATAAAAGGTCGTATCAATAATCATTTTTTCTACTAGAAACAGTTTCCCCTGTCATAAATTTCTTTTAAATAAATGAACAAATAAATGAAAAACATGAATATGTACATATCTTTCTACAACAAGTCCTGTTTTGGTTTTGTTTTCTGTTACTGACTACAGCTATAGTCAACATGACAGCAGACATTTAATTTTAAAAAAAATAGTAAAATTCTAGGCTTCTGTAACCAGGAATGATATTTCATGGCGTCACATAAGATAATGCTGAATAGTGCCATTTTCAGACTATGCATAATCTAGAGGAGTGGTGGCAAACCTATGGCATATGAGTTATTTGTTTATCTTTTAAGACAAAAAATGTTAATGTACAAGTTGTTTTTTCTAAACTAAATCCTCAGTATTTAGATTTAACTGCAGTGTTGGTGCTTTGTGTATGTAAGCAGGGTTGCAGTTGGGCACTCAATTTCTAAAAGGTTTGCCATCTCTCATCTAGAGTCTACTCCCTCTCACATAAAGCCAGACAGGAAGGATGAGAGGCCTGAAGGTTTTGGGGGGGTGTTTTGTTTTGTTTTGATACAGGGTCTCTCTATGAAGCCTAGGCTAGCCTCAAACTTTCAGTGATCCTCCTGCGTCAGCCTTTCCAAGTGCTGGGATTACTGACATGTAATGCCCCACCTGAAAATAATTTTTTGAGTACCAAAGACCTATTCATCCTCTGGACTTCCCAGACAAATGTCTGAAAAGATGTTTAATCTTTAATAAAAAAAGAGCAAATTAAAACAATTATGAACAGATCTGTTTGCAGTCTCACTGCTTGAATGTCTACTTTGCATGCTCTAATTTTTAACTTGAACAACTATTTCTAAAAGGACAATATGTAATTTATTAACCAGTGATCTCTTACTGTTTATCCTTTTTTTAAAATTTTGTAATATTTCTACCTTTTTTCTGTTTTTTTTTTCTCTTTAAATAAAAAAAAGTTTTTAATTAAATGCTAGTGCTTTTAAAAAAGGAGTCTGGATTAGATATCATACTTACAACTTTGGTGAATTTACTTTACTTCTGTAAGCCTCAATTCTCTTTATAAAATAGTGATAATAGGATAGGGTTATAGCTCTGTGGTAGTGTGTGCCTAGTGCATGTAATAAGTACCTGGGTTCAATCCCCAGGGCCAAAAAACAAGAGGAGAGAGAGAGGAAGAATAATAATACTGACCCTTATAGGAGCAATGTGAATATTGAATAACAATGCATTTAAGATACTCTGTACAAGGAGGTAGTGGGTAATTAGTGGTAGAATGATTGCCTAGCATACCCAAAGATACTTAGTCCAAGGTGTAGCACATTAAGTTCTCAGTAAACAATAGCTAGGATTATAATAAAGAAGGTGTATGATGAGGAAGATACTTAGAAGAGGGTACCATCAAATATTTTTATGTATTAATTGTAAACTAAGATTGAGTCAACCTTTCTGGAGGACAATTTGGCAACATACATCAAAAGTCTTAAAAACAGTCTTCCTTTTAGTTTCTAGGATGGATTACTTCCGTATTTCCTTCCTTCCTTCCTTCCTTCCTTCCTTCCTTCCTTCCTACCTACCTACGGCCCAGGGATCACTGAACTATATCCCTAGACTTTTTTTTTTTTTAATTTTGAGACAAAGGCTTGCTAAATTGCCCAGGTTGGCCTCAAACCTGTGGACCCTCCAGCCTCAGCCTCCTAAGTAGCTGGATTATAGGCATATGCCACCACAACTGGCTTACTGGGCTATCTTTCTATGTTTATAAACAGTGGAAGAACTCAAAATAGAAAAAAAAAAAGCTAAATATGACTATAATCATCGATTCATTAATTGATCCATGCTTCAAATATTTTTGAGCCTTGATGATTCAAAAAGACACAAGTGGATCCATTCCTTAGTTTAAAGGTTATTTGAGAAGATACACAATCAAACAATCAAGTACAGTAAAGAGGTAAGAGCCACCATCGCTAAGTCTACAGGGTGCTGTGGTGCACATAGAAGGAGCACCTACCATGGTCTGGGGGTGGAGTCAGGGAAGCTTTCCAGAAGAAAGTGACATTTAAGCTGAGACCTGAAGGATGAGTAGGAATTAGTTAGGGAAAGAGATGAAGGAAAAGTGCTCCAGGTAAAGGGAACAGCATGTGCAAAAGCCTAGAGACCAAAGGGAGCATGGCATGTGAGCTTAATTAAGCAGTGTGCAGTGCCAGGGACTTGGAAAGTGACAAGGCTGCAGAGGTAAGCGAGATTGGTTCATTCAAGTTCTCACTAACAAAAATTTTAATTGCAGATTTTATTCTAACCATAATAAAAACTGAATTCAAGAGCAAATGAACAAAGAGCTTACAGAAAAGAAATACAGGATTTAAAATAAAGGCTGCACAACTCTAAGTTTACTTAAAAAAAAACAATGAATTTTACCCTTATTAAAGCAGATATATTTTAGGATTTGTAAATTATATCAAATTAATCTTTGAAAAAGTTAATATTAATTTCCTACTAAGTACCTGAAAAATATTCACTCTAATAATAAAATACAAAGCAAACCAAGTAGGCATTCTCTATTCTCAAAAATTATCAATCATTAATAAGTGAAATGAGAATACCCAGTGTTAATCAGAAAAAAATGAGCATTCTTACACTATGTTGGTTCAAATATTTAAATTAGAGTATCCTTTGTAGAAAAAATAAACATGTAACAGCAGTCTCAAATTTATTTTTACTCTGTGACCCAGTAAATGCATTACTTGAAATCTTAATAAATGTCCCAAAATTCAGTCAAGTACATATGCTCAATGATGATCACTGCAATGTAATTTATAATAGAAAAAAAGGATGGAAAAAAGTTACTTGCCCACCAATAACAGATGCTAGAATGAGTCATAATATAACTACTTAATGTAGCTATTTAAATGGAATGGCCAAAAAAACTTACCAAACTTTTTAGAAAGACACGACATTATATACATAGCAGCATTTTAGCTTTGTAAAGAACAATGATGGAGCATGTTTTATATTCTCTTTTCTGCATTTCCAAACTTCCTACAAAGGCCGTGTGCTATTTCTCAAATTTATGCAAGTTTTTAAAGCTGCATGCAAAAATTCAATAGCATCCCTTTTCAATAATTACATTTCATAAAAATCAATTTTATGTTTGCCTTAGCTTTATTTTCTCTATTTGGGAGAGGAATATGGCCATATTTGAATGAATGAAAAATAAAAATATTACCCAGCATTGCCAGGAAGTAAGATCATATATAAATGAATTTACCGATTAATTGAAATGTATACTTTTTTAAAAGAGAAGGAGACAGACTCTCACTGTGTTGCCCAGACTGACCTGGAACTCTTGATCCTCCTGTCTCAGCCACCAGAGTAGCTGACACTGTAGGCATGCACCTCTGCATCCAGCTGAAGTATGGATGCATCTTAAACATCAAAACTTTGGTGAAACTTGGAAGGGAACCTATTTTTTAAAAAATACAACACTTAATCCTGATTGTTTAAATCAAGACGAAACAGGTTAAACCTTTTTATAATGCTTCAGGGATATCATTATGAACATAACAATGGCTCTCAGGGACTACTGGGTCCTAGAGGGGTATCTGTCCTACATTAAGTAGCAAAGAATTGCTAATTTTTTTCTCTTGCCAGTTTTTTCCTCCTCTTCTCATGCTATAAAACCATTAACTATCACTTCTCAGCATTAAGTGGACCTCCCTTTTGCAGTACCTGCAACTTCATGTTTCTATTTTGCTGTTAGTATTCTTGTAAGAGTCAGTTTAACTTACTGTCAGCATACTTAGTTTAGGTATGTTTATAAGAATTTTGTGTAACTAAGAGTTAATAGGCTTCAAATAAAGATATCACTTAAAAATGATTTGTACAACTTGGATGATTCTGCTCTAGTTTGTCAATGTTACAATATATATAAGAACTTCAAATAAGGTGAATCCTTGATTGTATCTCAAGTCTTGCTCCTTATTTAATTAGCTCTCAAGACTCAGCATCAGAAACCACATATGCTGCTTCTCTTATCATATCATGGAAAGATATCTGGACAAGGAACCAAGGAATTTATTCTAGTGCAAGTTCTTATACCCATCAGTTTTGTAACATTTAGTGTCTTTTAATCTTATAATTAAATTACAGCACAAACACAAAAACATTCTGCAAAGTATAAAGCACTACTGAAAAGCAAAAGATTATTATATGACCTTGGATTACTACAAGTATTAATTGAGGAAATTCATACCCGACTGAGAGGTTGATGGAAATAAGGAATTGTTGGCCAAACAGTATAAAATTTCAGCAGAATATGTTCTGGAACTCTATTGTACAGCATGTTGACTATAGTTAACAATACTATATTATACATGTACAAATTGCTAGACAGTAGAATATTAAATGTTTTCATCACAAAAGAAAAAGTATAATAGGTGATGGATATATTAGCTTCATTTAATCTCTTCTACAATATTACACATATATCTAGCCATCATGTTGCACACCATAAATATATACAATTTTTGTCAGTAAAAAATAAAATGTTTTTTCTGGCAAGGATGTCAAGGGGAATTTTTATGTACTCTTGGTGGGAATATCAATTAGTACAGCTATTATGAAACAGTATGAAGTTTCTTAAAAAAAAAAACAAAACAGAAATAATTGTCATATGATCCAGAAATCCCACTACTAGGTGTATATCCAAAGACACATCTGCACTCACATGTCTACTGCAACACTACTCATAATAGTCAAGCTATGGAATCAACCTAGGTGTTCATTAACAGAGAAAAAAATATGATACATATGACAAATTATATATATATATATATATATATATATATATATATCAGAAAAGAAATCCTATCACTTCTAGCAAAATGGATGGAATTAGAGAATACTACAGTAAGGCACAGAAAGACAAATATGGCATGTTCTCTTTTATATGTGAAAGCTAAAAAATTGACCTCAGAGAAGTCAGCAAATAGTGGTTACCAGAGGCTAGAAAAGGTGTAGGCAAAGGAGAAAAGATAGCTAATACAAGGGTACAGCTGAATAGAAGAAATACCTTATAGCATCCTATAACACAGTAGAACAACAGTGCTTGGTGATAATTATATATTTTCAAATAGCTAGCAGAGAGAATTTTGAATGTCTCCATCACGAAACAATGATAAACGTCTAAAGTGATAGCTATGCCAACTATCCTGATCTCATCATTATACATTGTATTAACATTTCAAATCACCACTGTTTTGTCTTTCATAACTATGTATAATTACTGGATCAATTAAAAATAAGATAAAAACAAAAATAACTTTTTTTGTCTCACTATGCAGGGTCTCACTATGCAGTTCAGACTGGCCTTGAGCTCACTTTGTAGCCCCAGCTGGTCTCGAACTCCCTACGATCCTCCTGCCTCAGCCTCCCAAGTGCTGGGATTATAGGTGTGAGCCAACAAAAATAATTTTTAAATTAAAAGTAAATTACAAAGAGAGGCATGGTGGTACATGCCTGCAATCCTAGCACATGAGAGGCTAAGGCAGGTTTGCCACAAGTCTGATGCCAGTCTAGGCTACACAGTGAGTTTAGGCCAGCCTAAACCACCCAGTGAGATCTTGTCTCAAAAAAAAGGTAATCTACAAAAAGAAAATTCATACCAAAAAAGAATAGAGGGGAAAAGATAATTTGTTGTTGTTGTTGTTGCTAAGTATTGAACCCAGGGCATCTCACATGCTAGACACTAACTGGCTCTTAGCACTGAACCACTGAAGTATACCTCCAGTCCTATGTAGCATTTATTTTCTAGGAAGCACAATATATTCCAAGAATTGGCATCTAATTTCTTTCCTCCTATATTCAATCTATCTCTAAGTCCTTTGAGTCTTTTCTTCAATCTCTGATGTATGTCCCTTTATCCCACATTGCCAATTTAAAAGTTCCAGTTCAGGCAACTCTGTTTCACATTTGGACTGCAATAGCCTCTATTAGATTCTACTTTAAATGTCTCTCTTCCTGAAACCCCTCTGGTTCATAGCTCCTAAATCAATTTTCTTAAAACACTACTGTGGGCATATCTGTTCAAAATCTCTGAGGAGTCTCCATTACCTTCTTCAACAAGTTCAAACACTTAAGCTCAGATGTCTCCGCACAGCCTTAGCTATCTCCTCACCTTTATGTCTTAATATTCCTCCAAACTCTTCCTCAAGCTGGTCTATTTAATTCCTTTAGATATGCCTTGTATTTTTCTGTCTCTAAGTCTTGGTTGCATACAGTTTCTCTTTACCTGGGATACTCTCTGAGAAAGATATGCTCTGGGAAAGATGGCAGATTTTAAACTTAGGCAATCTGGGTTTGAACTACAATTCCAGTCCCTTATTGACTGAGTGACACATGGCACATTCCTTAATATCTTCTTGCCTCAGTTTCTTAATACATAAGATGGGGATAAGAGCAGCTCCCCTGAGGCATATTATGAGGAGTAAATGAGTTAATCCATTTATATAAAGCACTTTACATGATGCCTGGACCCAAGAGATACTAGATATTTTTATTACTCTTATTATCACTGCAAGTAGTAAATTTATCTTAATCTGAATTCAAACAATACTTATGACCATTATGAACTCATTCCTCACATACATACAGTATCATTCTTCTTGATCTCCTTTTCTAACCTCCCACCTCATGTTTGTTTTTCCTCTGCTGCCCCTGATAGCCAGATTTTGTGGTCCTGGTGGACAGGTAAATGTTTTATAGATCTTAATGGGTATAGTGGCCTAGAAAGGTGATTAATTGTTTAGTACCTAATGAAGGACTACTGGAGAACTAACAGTATTAACATGTTCCACATTTTTCTTCTCTAGTGAAAACAGAATACTTACAGTGATTAATGGAAAAAACAAATCTCCAGCCTCACAAAATTAAATTTCTCTTTTATGATTCTCTAGACTCCTTTGAACTCTGTCTTTTAAAACAACCAACCAAACCAATTCATGCAGGCAGAGATACAACAGCAAAATATATGCAGGTCAGACAGCGGCCAAACACTGGAGCACAAGGACCATAAGACAACTCAGCTGCATACAGCTCTGGATGAAGTCAAATTTAAAAGGAAAGATAACTGGCTAATCAGTCACACTACAATGCTAATTGTTACACATACTGTGCCGGGATTCCCTTGTACTCAAGGCTAAGTATAAACAACTGAAATGACCAGGTTAGTGCATATAGAAATATCAGTGATTTGGATTAACAACCGAGTTTACCACATGATCAATTTAATCACCTATGTCACAAGTGACTATTACAGTAATAATCACTTTTAGTAACCCAAGTTGTGGCTAATGAAGGCAAATCAAGTAGATAGGGATATACTGTATACTAATCAATCACCTCAAGAAATTGGTATAACAACTTAATAAATGCATTATTCTAGCATAAACCATTTTTAAAAATGCCCAGGAAAAATGTTACTATGATACTGATTTCTAATCTGTATGTATGGACTCTAAATTGCTTTCTCAGCCAAAAATCTGGCCTCCTAACCACAAACCATAGAGTTCACTTGTAGAGTGAATTAAGATGGTCTGATGGTATGTTAATGACTTTCCAAAATCTACCCCGAAGTATTTCACATAAAATATATTAAATTTCTATTTCTATGGTACCTGTCTTTAGTGGACCCTAAAATGTTTTATCAGTTTTAAAGCACAATAATTCTCAAGTCACAGAATGCTAAAGTCTTAAAGTCCCCGCCTGCAGGAATTATTTAAACCACCACCCAGATGAAAGGTCTTTTAGCCTTTTCTTGAATACTTGCACTTTCAGCAATGGATACTCAAAATATTATAAGGCCATGTACTCCACTGTTACAAAATTCTTTTCAATCACTGGAAATCTGCCTTCCCAAACTTCTGTCCAAGAATCCTACTTCTAGTCTACTCTCTGAAATACTACAGATAAGTTAAGCTTTGAAACAGAATCACTTCTTGTTAATTTTGTCACACAAAATGCAAAAGAAAGCAGAAAAGATGAAAACACAGCTATGCACACACAAAAAACAAATTCAAGATCCTATTTAAAATCATGGGTCAGCATTTTTTGAAGATATCAAACCATATGTCTCAGTTAATAAATTTTGAATAATTCGACTTTGTATATAATGGAAGTCAGTACTGTGTTTTTTAATACTTCCTTGCAACTTGCTACTACTAAGTCCACCAACACAAAATTACAATTCTGTAGGAAATTCAATAGTTTTTCTCATTTCCATTTAGTCTGTTTCTTTCTAAAACAACTAAATGCTTGGGGTTTTTAGGTTCGTTTTGCTCCAGTGGTGCAATATTTTATTTTTAAATAAATATTCTCAAAAATGAAGCCTAGGAAATAGTTGCAAAGGAATGTGGCTGAGGCAAACAGCAAGGCAAAGGGAGACCCTGTAGGAAAAGGGTAGACACTGTATATTTTCCATCGGGAAGCATGCTTTATTGGCATAAGCATCTGAAGTAATAAGCCATTCAAACATGACCTTAGAACAAGAATGATCACTAGCAATGAATGTAACACATAAATGTCCATAAGATGGAAATGAATCGGTACTGGTCATTGAAAAGCACAAGATACTTCAGGACCTCACTGAAGAAAGGTTAGAAGTCCAAGAAGCAGAGGAGACCCAACTGCCACCGTTTGGGGAAGGGAAGAAACCAAGGAATAACTACGGTTCGGCAGTCCGATGAAGCTTGAACAGTACAGAGCTCAAGAGAGACAGCAAGTGAGTAGGCACATACCAAGGCGAATCTGAAAAAGGGTAAGCAGCGTGCAAACACAGAAGGGGTTCCTGAATTGGTGTGGGTAAGAGGATGTGGGTATGTGTAAGGGCCAACACTGGAGACCCTCGGTCCCCTCCCCGCAGCAGAGCAACAGAGGGTAGAAGAAGGGGGAGGGTGAAAAGCAAGAATGACTCATTCCCGAAAGGAAATGCTCAAGCATTGGAAGACATGCCACCGGGGATTTAAGGGCGAGGACTGTGAGAAGCTGGGTGCTCAGGGTGATGGGGGCAATAAACCAACGTCTTGCAGTTCCCGCAGCTCATCTGAAAGAGGGTGTGGGGGATTCGCGGCAGCAGAGTGCCAAGGCCTGGGAAGCGGCGCGGCGCGTGCGCAGTGGCGTTCGGCGGGACCCGCTGAGGCAAAGCGGAGCCGCAGTGACAGAAGCAAGCGGAGTAGCCGCCGGGAGGGACTCACCGAGGCGCAGGGGCTGGAGGTGGTGCTGGGGGTAGGCGACCGCTGGACCGTGACCAAAGCCATCTAGGCGCTGCTAGGTTGTTCCGGGCAGGACATTCTCGTCTTGAGTGTGCGGGGTAAGGGGGGGGAAGTGACGGAGCCGGGAAGAGGGTGAAGGGTACGGGGTAGGGGTGAGAGAAACGGGAAGAGGAGGCCGCGGGAACGATCTCAAGATCCGCACCCACCACTGGACTCTTCGCCGACTGACGCGCCGAACGGGCGGCGGGCGGGCGGCTCGGCAGCTGCGGGGCACAATGAGCGCTCCCAGTGCGCAGGCGCCACCTGTCAGCAACCGCCTCTCCCCTCAGCGCGCGCCGCCGCTTCGTTTTAACCCTTGGACTGCCGGAAGCTGGCCGTGTGCGTGCGCCTCGGGCCGCCGCCCCCTCCCGGGTTTCCTTCCTGGCGCTGAGACCGCGCTTGCTGGGGGGGCGGGGCGACGAAGGGCTCGAAAGCGGCCAGCGGAGTAAGGAGTCCTGGGGCGGGGGGCGCTGGAGTCCTCGCTCCTCTGAGAGACAACCATTTTATGAGGTGGGGCGTAGAGCCTAGCCAGCCTTAGAGAAAAGAGACTGAGGTGGAAATCAGAGGCAAACACGTTTGCTGGTGGGAAAGGGTTCTGCGGGGTTTCAAACCCTTTCACTGGGCGTGCTTGAGACTGGGCTGGATCAGGAGTCAAGTTTCCTCCCTTTGACCCAGCTCGGGGGTGGGGGTGGGGGGTCCTGAGCTTTCCCACCTTTCTGTACGTGTTTTACCACGAGACTTATTGAAATATTTTCTTCTTAAACCCTGGAAAGCTTCATGGTACCTGTATGCTTCCTCTATTACCTTTCTAAAGTCATTCATCACTCCTTAGGTGAAAAAGAGGCTGAGTGGAGGCCGAGATTGCTGTGCTCACCCAGTAGTAAAGGTCCTACTTGCTGTTTACCTCCTGTTTGCTTCCTGCTGTGAAGAAATGATACTAATTAAATTTGATCTTTGAGTTCCCTTCTCCTTCGTTTCTATTCATTATTATTTCAAAGACATAAGTGAAAATGAAGATTACGAATATTTAAAAGAATAATTTTATAAAAGATAAATCATCTACAATACATAAGCCAAGAATGTAATGAAAGATCAAGATTAAAAAGGGGAAAAAAACCTCACAATGTAAACACCGCTTAGTATTTACACAGAAAAAGAACTGACAAAGCTCTTTCTGAATGGATGAGCTGATAAATACCACCATACATATCAAAGCCGTAGAAAACACACAGAGGAGTTTGCAGTTACTAAAACCCACCTTGTATTTGTCACTCCCCCTTGGATCTTATTGCTCCTTTTAAACTGACAGGAGTGTCATGAGCTGTTTCTGGTTGCTGTACGGTTAAATGCCACAAGAGCCCTCTGTGCTGAGCCTTTGTTCTCTCCCTGGGGCCTTGTGGTTGAAATAATTAGCAGGGAGGTTCTATCAAGAATCAGACACTGAGGGTCCCTGTACTGTACAGTCATGTATACAGTGTATTGCAGAGAAGCCATCTGCTAGGCTTTTGCCCCCTGGTGGTGATGAAGAGTGCCTGCGATAAAAATTAAACAAAGATACGAACATGATTCACAGATTAAACAATCAGACCGTGTTTTTCCCAGAGCTCCATAGTAAACAGGAAGCGAAGGCAAGGCTCAGAAGTAGGAACTTTAAACCAATTCGTAAGAGACGAAACAGGAAGCTACATACAGACCCAACAAATACATCATACATAGCTGAAAGCTGAATGAACTCAAATAAATGAAGGATGTGGCTTATAAACCAATGTATCATTCTAGAAAACGTAATATCAAATTAGTACATGTTAATAATGTATGTTGACTCAGTGATATAGGAATGACAAGACCAATTAATGTATGTTGACTCAGTGATATAGAAATGACAAGACCAATTATCTGCTTATGTGTAATACTATTAAATTCATCTGGGGCTAGGGATGTAGCTCAATGGTAGAGGATTTTCCTAACATATGTGAAGGCCTAGGTTCAATCTCCAGCACCACAGAAAAAAAGGAAAAAAAATTTCATCTGGAAGAGGAGAAACAATTCCACTAACTTTACAGAGAAAAAGAGCACTACCTCACAAATCAAAAGAATTAGTTTCTAGTTCTGGCTCTGTAAAACTATGTGCAGATGACTTGAACTTTTTGGGCTTTAGTTTATCTCTACAACAGAATTCTAATTCACAGGATTATTATGCTCAAATGAGATAATGTATGGTATATATAACTGAAAAGTACTACATGCATTGTATTCTTTATAGTTTGTTCCAAATTAGTCCACTTTTTATATGTAGAAAATAGTTTAAGCAAAAGAAAAACAAAAAAATGATTTGCACCTTTTCTTGACAGTAGTAGATTACTGGTCAAGACCTGTGTCATCTGTAGTTAAGCCTAGGACATTTTTATTCAGCATATCTATGGTCAAAATGGTTTATAAATTACCGAAGTCAACATTAAGTTTTCATCATAAAGTTAATGTATTAATTTACAAGGAAAATATCTCTCCCTGGTATATTATTATTTAAGGAATCTTAGATTTGGAAGTCGTTGGTGTCTGTTTATTTACTTTTCCTGTTAGTACATATTTGTGATACATAATGAATACAGTCATCTTGAGTTGATACATATACATATCATTTTATCCTTTTTAATTCCCATCTCTCTTGCACTTCTTTTCTTTCTTCTTTCTTCTTTTGTTTTTTTGAGGCAGAGTCTCCCTATAGTTAGGCTGGGCTTGAACTCACTGTGTAACCTAGACTGGCCTCAAACTTGCAGCATTCCTCCTGCCTCTACCTCCCAAATGCTGGTATCACAAGAGGACACTACCATGTCCAGCACTCCCTTCATTTCTAGATACCCTTCCCATTTGTAGAAGATCTGTCCTTCTGTTTCCTATTGTCTTTTATTTTGCTCTTTAAATTATTTATTCTTTGGTTTTCTCATATAAGAGAAACCAAGTGATATTTAATATTGTATCTGATTTATTTCACTTTATGGTCTCAAGGTGTATCCATTTTCCTACAAATGACTCAAATTTACCCTTTTTATGACAGAATAGTACTTCCTTATGTATAAATAACACATTCTCTCTATCCATTCATCTACTGATGGATCTACAGGCTACTTCCAAGATTTATCTATTATGAATTGTGCTACTATAAACATGGATATGACTATATTACTATGCTGTCTTTACTGTTTCTGGAAGTAATCTAGAAGGGGAATAGATGGGTCAAATGGAATTTCTAATTTTAATATTTTCAGGAATGTCCTTATTGATTTCCATAGTAGTTGCACTAGTTTATATTCCCACCAACAATATAGTAGGGTTCTCCCCACCACACACCCACTTCAGTATTTGTTATTATTTGATTTCTTGGTGATAGCCATTGTTATGATTGGTATTTGGATTTCCCCCAAAGCCTCATGCAGTCATGGGAGCAGGCTTCTAGATTTTGTGATTAATTCATGGTCCAATGTTGGGATTATGGATGTGAGTGCTACACCTACCCTAGGGTGGGTAGCCTACATACAGTATAAGGGACAGAGTCTTCTCTCTGTACTTCTCCCTTTTTGCTCTTGTTGCTTTTGCTGTCTTCTGGCTGCCATGAACTGTTGCCCTTTACCATACCATCCTGCCTTGGAGCCAAATGATTCTGAACTGCAACCTTCACAAACTGTGAGCTAAATAAACCTTTCCTTTCTTAATTTTAAGCATTGGGTATTTTGTCTCAGCAATGAAAGAAAAGTAACTAACACAGCCATTCTTTCTTGTATAAGATGAGGTCTCAGTATTGTTTAATTTGCATTTCTCTAATGCCCAGAAATATTGAGCATTATTTTCATGTATTTACTGACCATTTATACTTCTTCTAAGAAGTGTCTGTTCATTTTAGTTGCTCATTTTTTTTTGATTGGGGCTTTATTTGGAGGGATGTAATTTTCTGAGTTCTTTACATATATTTTAAATATTAGTCCTTCTGAGGAATAGCTGGTAAATTTTTTCATTGTGTAGAATATATCTTCACTCTATTGGTTGTTTCCTTTGCTGTGTGGAAGCTTTTTAATTTGATATAATGACACTTGTTGATTCTTCTCATTATTTCTTGTACAACTGACATTCTATTTAGAGAGAGTCCTTACCTGTGTCTATGTTTTAATCATTTTATTGGTACATATTTGTTGCTTTATTATTAATTGAGAAAATGTTGGTAGTGTACTATATAGTAGTTACTGTTTTAAGAACACAGCAAATGTTTATCTACTTCTTGGAAGCTCATATCCTACTAGCAAACAAAAACACATCAACAAATACAGTGTAGTTTAGTGTTACCGTGACTTCAGTTGGTTCTGATAAGCCTCAGGGAAATATACTGTCTTGGTTATTCTTTTTCTTGTTGCTGAGACAAAATACCTGATGCTCAAAATGAAGTAAGGAAAGGTTTATTTAGCTTACATTTTGCAGAGGTTTTATTGTATACTCAGCAGGCTCCAAGCAGCAAGCATGGCTGAGGGATGACCATTTATAGTGGCAACAAGCAACACAAGCAAAAAGGACAAAAGGGGAAAAAGGGAGAAGCATACCTCTTTCCCTCCTTTATATTGTATGCCACTCTTACACCGCCAATCCCAGCACTAGACAACAAACCAATCACAAATGGTAGATTCAGCCTCCTCCATGACTGCATGAGGCTTTGGGGAGACATCCAAATACAAACCATAACGTATACCTAAATATATAGAGTTGTAGATATGTACAAAGTTCTACAGAGAACTCTACAGAGAAAATAGTCTGGACAAATCTATTTTTTGTGATATTGGCTTTAAGGCTTTGGCTAACGTTCCCAGTATATTTATTTTTTAAATTGTGCTGGATCACACATGAGTATTTGAAATTATTCTGTTTGCATATTTATATGCACTGGACTCCACCCTAGCTTCTGCTTCATCTTCTGGTGATCTGATAAGTGGCATCTACTGATACAGTGAAGATTTTATGATCCTCTTACTATACTAGCTTAATTTGAGAAAAGAGAGGTCAAAATCAGGATTCTCAAAGTCAGAGCCAAAGAGATGGCAATACAGTAGTTCTAGTTGTATAGCACTAGAAAGCAGCACCTTCATTCTTGCTGCCTGTGTCATATAAGAGGACTGATTAGCTCTTAACCCTTAACTTTTATCATTTACCCCTTAATGTGTATCATTACTTCTTCAGGGGTGAAATTATAGAGAACTTGAAATCCCTGAGGCCAACTCCTTGAACTTTGAAAACCTGATAAGACTATTAACTTTTCTCCAGAGGACTGCACTTGTATGTTTCTCACACAAAAATCCATCAAAGGATTTCATGTTAAAAAATCTTGATCTAAAGCTTAAACTGTTGGTTTTTATCCTTTTTGTGTGAGTGTCATTGCATTCATAGAAATAATATTTGTACCCCACGCTGGGATAAATTAAAGAGAACTTGGGGACAGTTACCTGGAGCTTGGTGAAAAATTCTGTTTTCTTTATATCAGATACTTTTAATAAGAAAATAAAGTAAATGTATTAAGAATGATACTGAGTTTGTATGTTTCCAAGTAAATGCTTCTCAAGAACTTGATGAAAACCTGAGATTCCTATTGCAAGCATAATATTTTTATATAATATTTGTTTGTTTGTTTGTTTGGTACCAGGAATTAAAACCAGGACCTTGTCTTTGCTAGGCAGGCACTGTACCACTGAGCTATACCTCTGGATTCTTACATACTTTTTATGATTGAAGTCACTACATTTAATTTCTGAGCATGACAACTTAACAATACTCTTTTCAAATTATTGGTAGTAATTATGAATAAGATTTAGTTTATATGAGTAGTTTAGAAAACTTTTGAAAAAAATTTTTATTTTGAAGGTAGTAAAATACAGCAGAAGAAGATGGAACAAAGCCAATTGAGACAGTATAGTGAAATTGGTACAAAACTTCACAGCAGGTTACTGGGATAACAGTAATAGGTACCATAGTATATCTTGTTTTTTTCACAATTGTTGTTCTTTCAATCAGGTATAGAAAATCAAGGGAAATACAGAACATTATAGAACTTATCAAAACAGAATATTGAATAGAGCAATACCATTAATCAGAACAAAGCAAAACAGAGATAAAAATATTTGTCTTCAAAGAGATGGTAGAAGGAAATCCCCTTTATTTGCTATATTGCATATAGTCAACCTCTCAAGAAATGCTCAGATCTGTGGCTCCCACTTGCTGGGGTGGGGGGAGATGTTTGATTCTCAGCCTGCACACCAGTAGGCTCACAGCCACTTACCAGGGCAGCGAGCTGGTTGCATGATTTCCCAGTGCCCTAAGTTCCAACATGGCGCAGATCTCAGGAAATGCTGATGGTTCTTGTCCTGGGGCAGCTGCAGCTTGCCAGGCCACAGCCACTTCCCAGGGCCAAAATTTTTTAACAATTTAAAATTGCAGCATGTATTATATATCTTATTGCTCTTACTTTTCCCACCAGCAAATGTGATATGAAACTCTCTTGAAATAATGTAACTGGATTAAGAAACCATTCAAATGAATAAAGAAAAGGTGGTATTTATAAACAATGGAGTTCTATTCTGTCAGAAAGAATAAATTTGAGACATTTGCAGGAAAATGGATGTGCCTTGAGGCCATAATATTAAGTGAAATAAATCAGACACATAAATTTAAATGTCTTTTATGAGAAACTCAAAGTATAAAAGATAAATCAAAGAACAAAATAAGAGATAGACCATAGAAAACATGGAGCTAGCTCTTTGTATTTGGCAAATACAAAGGGGACTAAGAGATGTGAGGAAGGGCAGAAAAAGGGGATATAAAAAGAATTAAGATGTATAATGTACATGTATCAACTATCCACTGTGAATGTATTTTACCATGTATCATAAACATACTAAAAATCATTCAAATTCTTTTATATCAAGTATATAATGACAAATTTATAATTTGCAGAGTATAATTATGTTTTGGGAGCAAGAATTCTTCAGCTTACTTGGACATAACTAAAAGAGCATATTAGACATAAATAAAGAGAAAAATTAGTATGTACCTGTATGAAGAGAGAGTTTGGGAACTGAGTTCCTGTAATATCTGTCAGACCTACACTTTTACTAGCCACACCTGAGGCTGTGAATTCTTTTTGTTGGGTTCCTGGAACTTGTATTCCTTAATAGGTCTAAACCTCAGTCTTCATAATAGGTAGCAGTATGCACTCAGTGTATTGGCTTCTGAAAGGGATACCAGTGGTAGAATAAATAACCCTTGGCTAGCTTAGTTAGTCTTTCATCAAGCCTGCTGCTAGCAGACCTCGGGATCATGTACTAGAATGAGTCTTCTCACCATAAGGGATACTTCCTGAGAATCCCTAGATCACATCCCTAGAACTGCTTTTGGCCAGAGGTGACTTACCTAGAAGTATCAACCCCTCCAATTTTTCCAGGTCATTCTTAGGGCTAAATAGATAATCATCTTGCAGTATAACTGTAACTCATCACGCACCAAAAAAAGTATTACTACAGTTTACTCAGCTAAACTTGATCAAAGAGAAAGGCAGCAAAATTTTAAAAAGAAGAAATCATGGTTTTATTATTGATAATCTATTTCCTTACATTTGAAATGACTTGAGCATAGTCACAAATATAAATTAATATAGCACAAATGGAGTATATAAAAGTGAGGGAGTATGATTGAATAGTCTTGCCTCCACTTGTTTGTAATATTTCTTAAATTTTAATAATCTTTAACTAACTTCATATAATTGTCTATCTAGACAGAAAATAGAAACAGGGCTAGGTATATAGCTTAATGGTAAAGCACTTGCCTAGCATTTGGTCTCAGAAAGCTGAACACAGGTCTCTAGGGAGAAGGCACTATGAAAGGCACTACTGGGCTGGTGTTGGTATTTATGAGCCTGAAGGAAGGGCTCCATGGGAACCAAAGACTGGGACTTAGGCCTCTCAGGCAGGCATGCTGGCTGGCTGGTATTGGTATCTTTGAGTCAATGAAAACTACAGAACTAGAGGAAAACAACAAACTAGATGCAGCTCTTTCTACAAAAAGGAATGCCGCTACCAAGATGGAGAAGCCTTACTAGGGTGAAGCATGTAGAAACCAAAAGACTGTAAGAAACAGGAGACAGATAAGAAGCCAGGTGGCAAGGGAGAGAAATACGATTTTTAGAGTCTCAGCTCAAGCATGAAAGGGGAGTGAAAATGGGTGATTTTGAGGCTGCAACAATAATTAATAACTAGCATCTTAACTGACATAGAAATTGGTACCAGGAATTGAATTGATCTCTCACACATATTTCCATATCCCTCATAATGACAGTTAAAGCAATTAAAGACCTTGCTACCTCCTGTTCCTCAGATAAAATTAGCAGACTATCATTGCTGTATAACTGGATCAACATAGTGCTAACCTGGAGGGCAACACAATTGTATCTTTGTTGTTTATATTATAGCAGGGAGCAAAAGCACTGATATTATCCTGAGTTGACACTTAAGGGATATTTGAACATACCGAATATAAAATCTGAAATCCAAAATGCTCCAAATACAAATTTTTGAGTACCAACATGATACCACTGTGGCATGGAACTGTTTAATGCACAGTATTAAAAATACTGGGCTGGGGATTTAGCTCAGCGGCAAAAGCGCCTGCCTTGCAAGTGCACGGTCGTACCAATAAAAAAAAATATTATATAACATCTAGACTTCATAATACATATATGAAATGTAAATGAATTTCATATTTATTAGAGATGAATCCTATCCCCAAAATATCTTATTATGTACATATAAATACTCCAGAATCTGAAAAAAATGAGAAATATGAAACACTTCTGGTCTTAATCATTTTGGATAAGGAATACTCAATGCATACAGTATTACTGGCCTTGCCAACTAAAAGCTAGCTGTTTCTGGTTTTTCTTGCCAATTTATATGGAAAATAAGCATAAGAGTAGATCTGTAACTACACAAGGCTGTGAAGATTTGCTCTAGTAAGGACACTTAATATGGAAGGGCAGCTGCAATTAAGGCATCAGCTGATTAAATTTATAATAATCCACATTCTCTAAGATATGTCTGACTTCACAGGCTAAATAGACAAGTTAAATTGGCATAGATAGCTTCTACACCCCACTTCTTTCAACTTTATGTTGGTGTCATTAATCTCTGTAATCTCTCATTCCCTTATCACACAGAAACAATATTTTTTATTTACTCTTCTGATGCATTAGGAGGTAGGTCTCCCAGGGCTTCACCTTGGCCTTTTATACTATCATGGTCCTTATTCCAGAAGCAGAGAGCCACTGTGGAGGTTCTGTCAACTAACACTATCTCTATTCTAATTATACATTCAAAAGCTAATGAAACTATTGCATAGTGGTTCTGTGACCCTATTTGAGCCATTGTGATTCATTGAGTTAAGATTTCATGTCCTATCTATCCATCTTTTATTATGCTCTTTGTTTGTTCTTTGGCTTACTTACTGCGAGATACCATATGTTATTTAGGCTTGTGTATTTGATTTATTTCACTCAACATAGATCTCTTGCAAATAGGAAACCAAGAGTGAAGGGAGAGAGGGAAGGGAAAGGGAAGTAAGTGGAATTAAGATGCGCCATGCATTGGAAGCTAATAACCTAAATGAATTTAAACAATATGTATCATAAACATGAGCTAACAATAATAATAACAAAAATGAAAATTGGGCCGGGGGCCAGGAATTTAGCTCAGCCGCATAGGCACCTGCCTAGCAAGTTTGAGGTCATGAGTTCAATCCCTGGTACTAAAAACAAGGAAAGAAAATGGGGAAAGGGAATTTAGAGGCAGAGGAAGGAATGTGAGTGGGAAGGGGATTTAAAGAAAGGAAGCAAACTGTATTATGTGCATGTACCCTCTCCCAAAATGAATGTAAACTTCATGTATTCCAAATTTTTTAACAAAATTTTTTTTAAAGAATGGAGAAAAAAGTTTACATCCCTTACCTGGCCCCCACAAGTCCTCAATTAAACTGTTAGACTGAAATGGTAGTTTGGGGCTCAAGAATTATCAGTGTAGAGCTGGTGTTTACAAAGCCCTAAAAAGCCTGGATATTTCTTTTTCCCAGTCCATAGTCATTTTATGAAATGGTCACTGGCCTCTGAAAAATATTGGGAGGAAATTTTCAGTATATACTAGTAGTGGTGCTGCACTGAGTATTTCTCAAAGGGATCCATCCTTACCTTTAGTTTAGAAACTAGGTGCAAGATCAAAACCTGTTTTTGGCATCAATACATGCACATATAAACACAGACACACACAGGGTATAAGTATTCCCACTCACTAATGTATTTTTCAATACTTTAGTAAAGAAGTCTTCCCTAAGTTCTCTTGGAGGGGTTAGAGGATTGAAGGGGAAGGAAATGTGCAGGTCATTTGTGGTAAATTCCTTCCAACATGTTTATCTCCTTGAGCCTTTGGACTTTCTCTACATTAGTCCGGGAATTTCTGCTATCTTAGCTTAATTAAAAATAGGTCACTATGGTGTTTCAGTTTCAGTGAACCTACCAAGTAAATGGTTATCATCACTTACAGCTGTGTATGCTAACACATTAAACCTATATCTATTATAATTACTGATAAATATACCTGAAACATTAAATTCTGTGCAATCTAGTAATGTATTCTGCCCTTCTTGGTTTAACTTCCTTGTAACATAACTCCCGAACATATTCCTTGCAGTTTCGCTAATATATAAGCAAGTAATGAAATTCTTTTGATTTCTTCCTGATCAGATTTTCTATTTGCTCTGCTGAAGCAGTTTAAAATATGACTTTAGCCAGGTATAGTGATGCATACCTGTAATCCTAGCACTTGGGAGGCTGAGGCAGAACGATTATTGCAAGTTCAAGACCAGCCTGGGCTGCAAAGTGAACTCAAGGCCAACATGAACTTCACAGTGAGACTCCGTCTCAAAAATACAAGAAATAAAAATAAATAAAATGAAATATGATTTTAGTTACAGATCTTGTATCCCAAGATCTTTTGGGGGTAGGTACAGTGTTTTCAATTAAGAGAAAACAAATCTCTTCAAAAACAGGAGCACAAATTGTTTTTGATGGCAAGAAAGGCTCAGGAATTTGAGATTCTCAGTCTCCAAGATCAGCTGAATGTCTCCAGTTTAAATTTCAGGATTCCTTTTATTTCCAGTCAATGCCCCATTTTCATAAAACTTGGCTTTCATTTCAATTAACGTAATTCTGCAGCCCAAATAATTAAATTCTGTGTTAAATTTTACTATGTGTTATTATTTTTCCAATATTGATTCTGTGACTACAAAAATACTATAAAAAATTACAACTGCCAGGAAAGCTCTGTTATAGTCTGTTTTCTCAAATTGACTTTGTGTAATATTAATCTAGCACTGCAGCTTTCCTTTTAGCTTGCATCAAGATATATCTTTTTCCTTTTAATCTATTTCACTGTCTTTAAATGTAAAGTACATTTTTATAGAAAGACTACTTTTGCATTTTTCTCTTCTTTAAAACATTTTTTTAAAAGACAGCATCTTGCATCTTGAACATAAGGCCGGTTTTCAACATCTGAGATCCGGTGATCCTCCTACCTCAGTCTCCCAAGTAACTGAGATTTTAGGTCCATGCTGTCATGTTGACTCTTTATAAAATCTAACAATCTCTAACTTTTAATTAGAATATTTAAATCGTTGACATGTAATGTAATTTTTTATATGCTCTGATATTTCTTTGTCAATTTATTTTCTAGTTGATCTATTTTGACAGTGGGATATTCAGATCTCTCATTATAATCATGTTGGTATTTATTTGATTTGTCATGTCCATTGGTGTTTGTTTTATGAAGTTGAGAACACTGGTTTTTGGTGTATATATGTTTATAATTGTTATTTCTTTCTGTCCAATTGTTCCCTCAAATAAAATATAGTGATCTTCGTCTCTTTTGATCACATTTGGCTTGAAATCCGCTTTATCTGAAATCAGGATAGCTACTCTTGCTTTTTTTTTTTTTTTTGCATTTCTGTTGGGTAGAATGTTGTTTTCCATCCTTTGATTTTTAATCTGTGAATTTCTTTTCAAACTGCATACTGCATATCGATGGGTTTTGTTTCTTGATCCATTGTGCCAATCTGTGTCTTTTACTTGAGGAATTGAGAGCATTCATATCGAGAGCAATTACTGAAAGCTATTGACTGGCTCCTATCATTGCTTTATTTTCTTGTTGCTGATTTCTGCCCCACCCTGCTTCTGCCTAACTGCTCATCCTTTATGGGATATTCATTCTGTTAGTTTTTTTAGGCATTGTTGATTTCATTGTTTCTAGGATATCCTTGATGATTTTTTTAGAGTGTTGGTTTGATGGTCGTGGGTTTCTTTTTTTCTTATTTTAAAAAGCAAAACAGAAAAAAAGAGAAATGATACAGAATTTTAAAAAAACAGTAGGAAATTAACACTAGTTAATATATTGCATATTGTTATTGAAAGAGTTTTCTGGTGCAATAGAGAAGTAAAAGTACAAAACAAACAGGTTTATTTTGATGAGGACGTGGAAAGAAGAACACAACCCATGGTGGCTGCACTGTTTCCTTCAACAGGAATATGGGGGGTATGGAACATATGTAACTTTTGAGCAGGGTAATGCTTAGGGCAGGTATTGATGATGCATGAGGAGCTGATTGGAATTTTCTTAGCAGGCAAACAGGAAGGGGAGTTGCAATTAAGGCTGAGGAAGAAGCAAGAAGTGGTAAGCGTTCCGCTTTGGCCTTTCCTCACGTTAGACCACCACCATAACCGTTCAGTAATTTATTTTAGGGCAAAACTCTTTCAATTATCTTAGAAGTAATTGTTCAGCTTACAAGATCTAGGCACAAAAATAATCAATGACAGAGGTTGATAGTATAGTTATCTATCTTACATACAAATACATACATACCTTATAATTTACCAACATACATATAATCTTTTCCTTTCTTCCTTTTCTCCTTTCCTCTATCCCAGTTGTTCTTTCCTTTTTCATTATTACAATAGCTATTGTACATTTTGGATCTTATTACTCTTTCAGCCTTTTATTTTTATGAATTTCTTGATGTGCTCTTGGTCATGGAAATATCTTATTTCTCCATTAATTTTGAAGGAAAGTTTTGCACAGTATATAGTCTGTGTCAGAAGTTGTTATCTTTTAGGTCTTGAAGCAGTTCATTCCAATCCCTCCTGGCCTTTAATGTTTGTGCTGAGAAGTCTACTGTAATTCTGATGAGTTTATCTGTATAAATTTTTCCTTGTTTTTCTGTCACAGCATTTGAGATTATGTCCCTGTATTAGACTTCTGGTGTTTTGACCATAATATAGTATATGGAGAGATTCTCTTTTAATTATAGTTTTTTGTGGTTCTGTACGTCACACTTATCTGTATATTTAATGTGTGCCCTATATTTGGAAAGTATTCTGCTATTATTTCTGTAGATGGATTTATGCTGTTTGTGTTGTTTTTTTATTTTTCACTTATTCCAGTTACTCTTAAATTAGTCTTCATTGCATCATCTAGCTGCTGTTGGATCCATTTTTCATGTTATATTATTTTAAAGATATCTGTGAGTGATTGGTCTTTGAAAGCACCCCTGCCTTTTAGTTATAGTCTTTCCTCACATTGGTTATATCTGCTACCCATACTTTCAAATATAATTTCTAATCTTCCAAATTTCTGTTTGGAACCTTTTCATACACTAAACTGGTCATTCATGTTTTGCATCATTTTGTTTAGCTGAGCTAGCTTTTTATTAGTGTCTTCTGTAATCTGCCTGCTCATTTTGTTTAATATTTTCCTTATCTGTTCAACTATATCTTCTGTGATTCCCCCTATTCCAAAGGTCCCAGCTTACCCCATGCTGTGGCATTATTTAAGTTGAGATGAATCCCATTTATGCCAGTAATTAAGGAAGGCATTTGGACTTCAAATCCATGATAGATGAAGGCAATAAGGCAAGGATTGAAACACTCAAATCTGGCACTTTCAGGCCCAGGGCAACTCAAGCTGGGCTTGACCTCCTACATGGGGCATATGTCCTTCCTAGCCCAAGTTTAAATCCTTCAGGGCATCTCTTTCCAACCTGCTTCTATCCATGGTTGTCTTTCACCCAGTCACTGTGGGTGGGGAGTAACACTGGGAGTCCTGAAGCCATCTTTCAGATGTTCTGAGTTCTAGATTCAAACAATCAATCCCTTCTTGGAATGGTACCCAACCAAGCCCTTTCCCATCAATATCGTAGGCATCTGTACTTGGATCCCTATCTGGCTGTTGCCTGCCATGGGGAGGGAGTCCCCTTGGAGTACAACTCTGCAGTGTTCCTGCATATTACAACTGTGAGAGGCTGAATTTTGCTGCTGTTCACCATTCCACCATCTTGATTCTCTATGATAACACTGTCCTTTCACTTTCTCAAGGAGGCTTCATTGTGAAATCTTAATTGATTATATCATTGGCCATTAGTGATCAACTCAATCTTTAGCTCCTCTCCCCTCCTTGGGCATTAAAGTGGTTCAGCTAAAAATTCCAATCTTTTAATTACAGAGTTGATTTCCCTGTTAAACATTCTCTATGTTGAGGCAATCCAGAAGCCCAATGAGATACCTCATTGAAACAAAGGATAATCCTATCACCCAGGAAACTCCAATGGATTTAGAAGCTCTGTGTCAGATGTACCTATCACTCCAGAAATTACAAAGATCTTAAGGGCTGTTCCAGAACCATAGTCAAAGACCAAAAATATATATCATAGTATCTAATGCAGCATAAAAGACTTTAATATACATATGTTTGATATATGTGATTTTTTTTTGTACCAGGGATATAATGTAATTTTTCCTCCCATGCTGGGGATTGAACTCAGAGGCTTACATGTACTAGGTAAGTGCTATACCACTGAGCTATATTCCCAGATTTTAAAAATTTCATTTTGAGACATGATATCACTAAGTTGCTCAGAGTGGCTTCAAACTTGTGATCCTCCTGCCTTAGCCTCCCAAGTACCTGTTATCTACCATGCCTGGCTGTTATATGTGATTTTGTATATAGTAAATACTCCATAAATTTTTTGCTAAGTGCGTTAATGAACAATCTATAAAAATACTATTAAAATGCTTGGTCCCAACACTATGGAAGTTTACATTTAAAGCTGATAATGTCACATGTTTTCATAAATAAGTGCATGGAATTCCTTCTTACTAGGAACTTCATCAAAGTGTAGTCTACTTTCTCTGTCTCTGTAACTTAACATTCATTCTTCATCTTTTGCCATTATTATTCTATATATTGTTGTAGTTAAATAATCCTTAGTTGTAAAAAGAGTGTGGAGGGGAAGGGAAACAAAAAGAATTGAGATGTGTTATGTGCATGTACTATTTTCCTAAAATGAATATAATCATTATGTACCACAAACATGTACTAACAAAAATTTTAAAAAATTAAAACAGGAAGAAGAAAATACTCATTAGCTTAATTAGTGTTGTGAAGACTAGTCTTACCTGGGGATGTAGCTCAGTGGCACAGGTAAGGTCATGAATTTGATTCCTGGTACTAAAAGAAAAAAAAAGACTAGTCTTAGGAAATTGTCTGGAATTCTGACCTACCAATTACTGTATAACTATGGGCAAATTTACTTAACTCTCTGTTTTACTGCTTCAAAATAGTGTTATTAAATTATTTGATAGGACTGTGGAGTAGATTACACAACATATGTCAGGTACTCAGTGTAATTGCTCTTACAAAGGTCATAAATGATTTTTCAATAAGCTCAATAACCCTCCTTGATTTCTCTTTAGCAAACTGACATTGGATGGCCTTAGTTTCTTAGATCCTACTACTTACTGGGGTTCTTCTCTGACCAATCTCAACAGTTATCAGTATCTCTTACAGGCTTTTCCTTTCAGCTCTATGTTTAAGTGCTTGTCACCCTTTCTTTTCCTTCTCTCATTTATTCTCCTTAGGTGAGCTTCCCTAGCATCATCCTGCAGATACCTCCTTCTACTGATGAAGTGTTCAAGAATTACAAAATTTATAAATAAAAGACAGTTCTTATCTTTTATTAGTTGCAATAATCAGAATAATTTTTTAATTTCTCTTTTATACTGGGAAATGATTTATAAATCACAAATCCATTGAGGATGAGTGAAAAGCATCCTTTAGTAGATCTTGAAAAGCACTATCAGGCAACCAGTAATCTAAGTGAAATGACTAGGGTCTCCCGGGTGTGCATGTGGGCTATACAGAATGCTGTGCAATTTGATTAAAAGCAAGGTAACACTATTGTGTCGGGAAAGCATCTCCATCATTTTCCAATAGACTTAATTCTACATAATTTTCTGCCAATATTTTATAATTTATTTAAATGACTTTCGATATAATATATTGAGCCCTGAGCTATAGCCCCCACCCTTTGTTTTTCTTTCTCTCTTTTTTTTTTTTTTTTTTTTCTTTTTTTGAGACAGGCTTACTGAGTTGTTACATTGCCTATCCAAGTCTGGGCTTGAACTTGTGATTCTTTTGCCTCAATCTTCCAGACTGCTGGAACTACAGATATGTGCCACTACACCTGGCATATTGGTCAATCTTAATTTTAACATTTCCTAACACATATTCATTGTTTCATTCCTCAAATTTATTGTTCTCTTTTCCTTATTTTACTTAATGGTATATAATCCATTCAGTTTTCTGAATATAAAGAGAACAATCATAGAGCTGTTAGTTACCTTTCCTTAACTCAGATTGAATTATGGCCCCAATCCTAATGATTATATCTATTTAGCATGGATTCTGCAAGAAAAAGAACCTGATCTAAGACTTAGATGCACGTCTATTGTCTAGTTGTTTCTAGGATACTATTGCAAGGGAGTAGATGTGAAGGAAGCCAAACTAATGCTTTACTGGGCAGGTTACACTATGCGCAACTAACTCAATACTACTGTGAAACTGGGAAACCGTATAGAATGTACCTCAGGAATCGCCCATGTAAGGGCCTATACACAACTGCCTATCCATCATTTGTTGAAGACTTCTCCCATGAATATTGTCTCCCAAGCACTTTGCAGGGCTTTGCAGTCAGAAGCTATCTGCATGTACTAAAAAAGTAAACCCGGTGGGGGGGGAGTGTAGTTGGGGTATTTACACAATCTAGCAAGGCCTTGACCAGAGTAAGGATCACCTTAGATATAGCATTTACCTTTATTCTTTCTTCCTCAAGTTCTTTACAATTCTAGCTCATCCTCCCTGTTGCTGATAATGCTAAGGGTTCTCTACCACTGAGCTATACACCCAGCCTCTGGGAGTTAACCTTTAAAGACACCAGTTTGATAAAATCTGTCCTCTACTAAAAAGCACAAAATAAAGTCTAAACTCCTTGATTTAACATGCTTAATTCTGTACACAAACTACAGTTTGTTTTTTAGATTTAAGGGACTCACTGTGTTGCCCTAACTAGGCTCAAACTCACAATCCTCTGGCCTCAAACTCCCAAGTGGCAGATATTTACAGGCGTGCAATTTTGCCCAGCTTTATACTGTTATGACCTTAGCCTCATCTTTTGTCACTGTCTTCTACCTAACCATGCTGTTACATGAACACTTTTTGAAATTTTATGCCCTTCAATATATTATTCCTTCTTCAACTAACACCCCCCCAACCCCGATGAAATTTCTTACTAGTCTAAAATTCAATTTGGAAATCTCTTTGTAAGAGTTTCCTTGACAGCCCTGAGAAAAGTGCTTATTCTTTTCTGTACTGTGGCACTTAATATGTCCTACTCTTGTACTTTGCAGGTTGAATTGCATTGTTTTCCCTCACTAATCTGGAAATTCCTCACTGAGAGGCCTTTTTAACTCCAACATCTTTCTACATACAGGTGATTACTCAATGGTTACTGGGTTGAAAGTATTAGTACATACAAACAGAACAGATTTTAAAAGAAATGGAAACTTCTTAGCAATTTCAAGAGGTGGGTACTATAAGCAAAGACTGTATACAGTTGAGAACTATCACAGAAATTTATATTTAATATTTATGAATTGCTCTTAAAATGTCTTTGAGGCAGCTGTTTTTGTGTTGGAATCTATTGTTTCCAAAGGGAAAACTTTTGTTTATTCAACTAGAATATATATTTTGTTGATATAAAAGAAAGTGAATACTCTAAAGTGTTAAATTAGTATTATTTAAAATTAAAGAGTGCTTAGATTGTAATTTCTCTAAGGGCAGAGATACAGTGTACATAATAGCACCTAGTCCATATATACACAAGTTATAAAATGTATTTTGGTACAAAAATACAGTGAAGTGGGGATCTGGTAAATTATTCATTTCAATTCCTCAATGGGAATGAATAAACCAAATAAATTTATATTCCTCCCCAAACTCTCCCCCACCTTAATAGTAGTTAAGGAAATTATTATTTTATTATCTGTCTACCTTTCTTGTGTGAATTAGGTAGCAATCAAAATTTCATTTTCCTTTACTTTGACTATTATTTCAAAAATTAATAAGAATAATATTAAAAATCAACTGCATTATCATTGCTGGGTATTTTTAAAAAATGGTAACAGTGACTATCATTATAAGTTTCCTTATTTTCTTGAGCACTAGTTCACACTAGCTGATCTAGCTTTGGTCAGTAATAACAGTAGTACAATTTGAAAAGTTTGGCAGTTGAGAATTTATGACCATCCAATAGAATGGTGGGGTGCTGTGAGGGTCAGAGTGAGGGAGATTTTAATCTTCCAAAGTATTTTTTTTAACATTTTCTCTCTCTGTTATTAGTTCTGGCCTGGTATTACTTATCCATACCATTTGGTGATATTTTTAGTGGACCAGATGAGTGAATCAGCATCCCAAGAGGAATCCAAATCTGCTCAGGTTACTAGCTTACAAAGATTTCTAATCATTTGGGAAAGGATTTAACTCAGATGTTATAGAGAAACCTGTAATCTGAGCACTCTGGGAGGTGGAGGCAAGAGTACTGAAAGTTCAAGCCTGCCTGGGTAATTTAGCAACTTAGTGTCTTAAAAAAAAAAAAATCAAGTGGTCGGGGATGTTCCACCTCAGATTTTGACAGAAAAGAAATGTGTGAAACAAGGTCAAAATAATAGTCAGATCATGGTGACCTGCCACTAGTTGGTTAGCATTTCCTAATTATCCTTAATTCCTTAATTGTTCAATTTGTATAAACACTTTGTATAATTTTGCTTAGAATGATATTCACTCATTATGTGAAAGTCTTAAAACTAAAAATCTTGCTATAATGGAGTATAAAATGCTAGATTAACCCCCAGCTCTTTTCAGACACCATTGAGTAACACTTTTTTTATTTCAGGAAAATAGAAAAGAAGATGAAGAAAAACAGGACTCAACTGAAGTACAAGAGCCCACTGAGGTACAGTTGTCATGAATAATCAGATGTTAATCTTGAAGAGTAATCTAGTTAACTTAATTTTTTTATGAACAAGGAAAAGAAAAATTGGGTGTTCAAAAAAGTAAAACAGTAAATGGAAAATTGCAGATTATGTTGTTAAAATGACTCGTTTCAGTCATAGGAAGCTATTATAGATAAGTACATTATTTGTGAGGAGCTAATATAAATTATAGATAAATTAAGCTTGCTTTCTAAAATCAGAGTTATTTCCATAAGTAGTAAGCACTCATTTCTAGAGTAACATCTAGAAAATACAATTTCTATGTTAATAATTTAAGTAATTTTGTGTGCAAATAAATATAAATTACTTTGGTGAAAAATTACAATGTTGAAAAGGAAACAGTTCAAGATTAGAAGATGCAGAAACAACTCTAGACACACTAAGCCACCTTATCTTTGACAAAGGTGCCAAACACATTCACTGGAAGAAAGCTAGCCTCATTAATGAATGGTGCTGGAAAAAGTGGCTCTGCACATGCCAAAGATTAAAATTGGAGACATATCTTTCATCATGTGCTAAATGAAATTTGAAATGGATCAAAGATCCAAATATTAAAATAGAAACATTAAATCTGTTGGAAGATAGAGTAAGTAAAACTCTTGAAGACATTGGTGTAGGCAAAGACTGTGACTAACACCCCGATCACACAGGAACTATCACAAGGGATCAACAACTAGGATCTCATCTTGTTAACAAAACTTTTGCACGGCAAGAGAAACAATCAACAGAGTAAAGAAACAACCCACATAATTGGAAAAAATGTTTGACAGCTGTTCCTCGGACAAAGGATTAATATCAGGAACATACAAAAAACATAAAAAAATCAGACCTCCCAAATTTAAAGACTCAATCCAAAAATGGTCATCTGAAATGAATACACACTTATCAGATGAAGAAATACAAATGACAAATAAATATAATATATATATGAAAAAATGTTCAATATCACTGGTCATTCAAGGAATGCAAGTTAAAACAACACTGAGATTCCACCTCACCTTGAAAAGAATGGCTATTATCAAGAAATCAAGCAATAACAAATGCTGAAGGAGCTGTGGGGGAAAAGGAATCCTTTGCCACTATTGGTGAGCGTGTAGGCTGGTGCAACCGCTGTGGAAATCAGTGTGGAGATTCCTCAAAAAACTAGGATTGGAGGTCCCATTCAACCCAGCTAATCCCCTTCTGGGTATCTTCATAGAAGCATTAAAAACATCATATCACAGTGATATATGTGCACCCATGTTTATAGCGGCAGAATTTGTAATAATTAGATCTTGGAAACAACCTAAATGCCCATCAACCAAAGAATGGATAAAAATGATGTGTATTTTTATACAATGGAGGACTACTCATCCATAAAGAAGGATAAACTTGAGCCTTGTATAGGTAAATGGATGCAACTAGAGACTATACCCATGAGTGAAATAAATCAGACTTGCATATGTAAGTGTAAACATATGCAAACATCATATAGTCTCCGTAGTGTGAGAAACTGAAAGAAAAAAATATATATGATAGTTATACTACTAATTTCTCTTAGTTCATTAAAAAGAAAGGTTTGTATAGTATTATTTGGACAATTAAATGCAGATAACTTGTACTCTGAGTAACTAAAGATAACAATACTCAATGTATTAATCATTGTTATCCTCTAATTACATTGCTTTGAAATTTTGTTTTTTTCTCTTTAAAATAAAAAATAAAAAAGGAAGCAGTTCAAAACACTTAAACAGATTCAAACTAATTGAGTAATATGAGTTTTTAAAATATCCTATTTTTAAAGTATATCAGCAAGAGTACAAAAAGCTATTTTGCCACCATTATTCATAAAATTAATCTTTAAGTTCTTCAATTAAAATATTTTTCTTTCTACACACATATGTAAGTGGTGCTAATAGTTTAAAAAGAGGCATTTTCAAATGTTTGATCCCACAATGATACAGTCTCAAATTATATTTATGGGAAGTGTTATATGATTCAAGGATTAATATATAACTGAAACATACAACTTCCAGCATGTTGTTTTGCTAGCATAGGAAGATGAAGTGATATGTTGAGTTAAACATTTTATCTCATGAATGCAATAAATTATGAGTATTGCTTTGCTTCTAATATGCAACATTAAATCCTCAAAAAAGGAAGTAGGAATGTTTAGCAATGCTTATAAAGAAATCAATTCCCCTTTAATATGAGAGTTAATGCAACTTTGAAGAAAAACAACTTGTTTTGACATTGGTGTTTCTTTTCTCCTTTCAAAGAGTTCACAGACTGTACCATACATCTCTGCAACAGAGACCAGCAATCATGTGGCAGAAGAGGCAAAAGATGAAATAAAATCCCAAGGTAGAGCACTAACTATTCTTATACAATAAAATCTAAGTGAAACATTACCTTTCTAATTGGGAATGTATTCTTCAAAATTTTTCATTTGAAGAATATAAGCATGAGGTTATTTTAAATGTAATTTGGAAAATAGTTCAGATTCCCTTCACCCTCTGTTAACACTTTTGAGACAACTTGTAATTATTCATCTTTTCTTATTAAACAAAAAAGTTAGTGAAAAGATTTGACTGATGCCTAGCAGACAACCCACTAAAAAGAAAGTGAGTTGTAGTGATTTGGGTGTTTATTATTCTTGATGCTTGTTACGATTTAGATCTAAAATGTCCCCCCCAAACTCTGAAGTAGTCAGAGGTGGGATTTTTGGAAGGTGATTGATCATGGGGGTGCTAATACTCATCAAAAGATTAATCCATTAAGGAGTGCATAGCTGAAGGTGCTGAAGGATCTGTGGCCTGCGGTAAAAGGTGAGCCATGACAGAGTGACTTGGCAAGTGCACTGTTGTTCCTGGCTCCTCCTCCTCTCTGCCTCCAGGCTCCCATGAGTTGTTGAACAGCTCTTCTCCATCATGCCCTTTCTGTATCAGAGCCAGAAAATCATGGACTAAAACCTCTAAATTGTAAGCCAAAATAAACGCTATTTAACTTGTGGGAGTTGGATATTTTGTTCCATTTACAGGAAAGTGACAAATACAGTCATGTTTATTATTTTGCTATAACATTTGACCACATGTTTATACTGTTTGATTTAAAACTTGACTCCTAGCTTTACCTTTTCTCACAATTTCACATAATTATGCAGATTGAACATTTAGAGGATGAAGAAGGTAACAAATAAGGGATAAGACATTCATATCTTTCACTCTCATCACTTGTAATTCCTGAGATTTACTGACAACCTGTACTAACAAAACTTCTTTACAGTATTTAAAAGATAACAATTTGACTTTAAGTTACCTTCAGATCAATTTACAAGTATTGTATGTTTAGTATGTTCTAGGCTAGAATAGGCTGAATAGTAATAATTATCAAAGTATTTTCTAAACCATAAATTTCTTATAGATACTAGTTATAACTTTTGGGTACTTACTCTTTTCTAAAGTGTTTTTCTTCTGGGTGTGGTGGCTCACGCCTGTAACCCAGCACTCAGGAGGCTGAGGCAGGAGGATTGTTGCAAGTTTGAAACCAGCCTGGGCTACAAAGTGAGCTCAAGACCAGCCTAAACTGCATAATGAGACCCTGTCTCCAAAAAAAAGACAAAAATAAATAAATAAATAAATAAATAAATAAATAAAGTGTTTCTCTGTCTTTTAAACTGATTAAGAGCAGTCATTTACCTTTTCTTTATGTTTCTACATGTTAAGAAATAAAGTTTATAACCCTTGGTTTGTCTTTCTTATAAACAGTACTATTTTCACAGTTTCACTAACTTTTAAAATTTTTATTCCTTACAAGTTTTTACCTGTCCTCCTCTACCTGCCCTAACATCTTAGCATCTTGATTTTATCTTCTCCTTACCCTACCCTTCCTCTATTTTGCCTTTACCTTAATCACTTGGGCCAGGTTTGTAAATTAACTTTTTTTTTGTTTTTTGTCTTTTTGAGACAGAGTCTCACTATGCAGTTCAGGCTGGCCTTGAACTTACTTTGTAGCCCAGGCTAGTCTTTAACTTGCAATGATTCTCCTGCCTCAGCCTCTTGAGTGCTGGGATTACAGACATGCACCCCCATCCCTAGCTAACTCTTTCATTTTAAACATACCAAAGAGAATTGTGACCAAGATAAAAATAAATTGCTATAAATTTAATTAGGTGTTCACTTTAATTAGTTGGTGGTCAAATTTGTATCTGTAAAACTTCACATGTCATCCATCAAGTAATTTACTGCCACCCCAGAAAAACATCAAGTAAAAGTTAGTGAATTTTTCTGTTCTTGTACATATTTTCAATTTCTCTTACTGGCTTTTAGTCGAGGTAAGTGTGTTTTGTTTGTCTTTTCATTATAGTATATGGTAATTGCTCAAAACATTGTGGCTGCTGGTGCTATCAAATGCAGTGCAGTGTACTTTTCTTCAGTGATAAGTAACTATAAAACTTTATATTTTGACTCCTTACTTTCTAAACATCAATATATATGTTTTATATAGATATAAAATTTAGTATGTATGTATAAAAGAAGTAGGAAGAGGAACTGTTATTGCAAAGTTGACATGTCAAAGGAAGTGTCATAATTGTTATACACTTGTCAAAATTAAAGTGATATTACCTTGCTAAGCAGCTCCCAAAATATTCTCAAATCCTTGTGTTTGCATGGAAAATAGTGTATCATATTAATTCTTAATGCTAGTTATTCTCCATTTGGAGCTATGAGTTTAGCTTTTATTTTGAAGAGTACTTTTAAAAATATATCTGTTTGCCCAGTTCTGTTCTTATTTTACAAGCCTTGAACTTAACAAAGTTTTGAAGAAAGCTGCTTTTATCAATAGCAATTGAATTTCAATTCTAACAATGTTCAATAGTGCTTTTCTTACTTTTTCATAGCAATCATTTACATTATGCACAATTGTTGCAAAATACTATTATAAAGACAAGACTGTTACATTTCAGATAGATCCTGTGTTTAAAGAAGATCGTACAGCTTGTTGAGTAACTCTGCTTTATCAGTTCTCACTAGTTTCATCAGCAGCCAGTTCCACTAGTGTTATATAACATTATAAAGAGCCTGCTAAGACTTATTATAATGTAGATTATAATGTGTTGCCATTTACGTCCTTAAATAGATTTTCTACTGAGGCTATGCCTGGCAGTGATCTGTGCACTATGTACAGGAAATAACAATAGTCACTTACAAGGCTAGACCTTTCAAATTATGAGTAAGGAATTCTTTTTGTACCTACTTACTTTGCTGAAATAGTTTATACCCACCGTGCTTGAATTAGTTTTTGCATGTTAGAAGATAGACTAATAGATAACTGAAGGTGTGAGAGCTGGGGAGAGCTTCAAAGTCTTAATTCTAGGAAGATTTTATGAAATAGATCCTGAAGAAGTGATCTAGTGCTTAGCATAGTGCCCTGGTACATAGTAAGAAATCAATAATTGTTTATTTAGTGAATGTATAAAGGAATCAATCAATTTATCTGTATAAGGTTTAGGGATGTACAAGCTCAGACCTGATGAAAAACCCAGTACTTGTTTGAAGCTATATTTAATTAAGCCTCTAAACTAATTTGCCCTTGAGGCAGTTCTGTAATTTGTGGTCCTTGAATTCAGAGGTCACTCAGTCAAAAGGCAGTTTCAAAATAGACCTTTTCAGAATCTTGATTTATTGACTCTGCTATTGCTATACCTCTTTTTCTTTTCTTGGTTTTATGGCTCTGAGAGAGAAGTGTTTGACTACAGTTGTAATCAAACACATGTCTACTTCTTTTCTGTATATCAGTGGGGACAATGCAAGCACTAGGATTATTGCTTAGCAACCTTTTATGGCCAAGCACACTAAAAAAGTACTAGCAGGCTGCAATGAAGATAGAGAATGACCTAGTTCATGTGTGAGGTTACTAATGAGCTATGGCAGATGGGTAGATATTAAGTTGCTGTACATCTGTAGCAATCTCCTTAAAGCAAGCAGAGACATATCTGCCTTGGTTTGTGCTGGACAGATTAGAAGAAAAAAAAGAGTACATTAGAATCTGCAGACTGTGAAATATTGCTCTTTTGTAATCACTTAAAAATAAAAACATTGTATATTAATGAGTATTGTGACAAAAAACAATGTAAATGCACCCTACTGTCACCTGTCTCCAAAATGATTTGTTTGCAAATCCAACTGAAAGGTGAGAGGATGCATTATACTACCCTCCTCATTTTCCTCTTACTAGAATATGAGAAATTCTCCTGACACATATATGTATTTGAAAAAAAGAAGAGAATTTTAATAGTCTATTCAGAAAATTGTGGCTACTCTTTAATACCACATCAAACTTTCTCAGTGACAGTTTTTTAAAGATTGGTTGTGATATGGAATCTGAAGTCACATTACACTGTTACATTAAAATCTATTGGTCTCACATGTGCTTCCCATAGATCTTTTACGTGTGCATGGTTTAGTAACATCAGAGATTGGTCATTAGGAAATATCAACTTATTGATTTATACACATTTTCTAAAAGTTGACTTGAGAATATATCAAAAATCGCACCCATCAGTATTCAAGAGACACCAAAATTTTATACTGTCACTAGTGCATCAAGAATATCCAGAGGGAAACAGACTAGTTTTACATGTATGTAATGATTAATTCATGTGGAGACTGTGTATTCTGTGGATGTCACTGCCTTAATTCATCTTATGGGGCCAGAATTTTACTCTTAATTAGTTTTTTTGCTTTGGTTTGTTTTATTTTTCTTTATTTATTTTACACAGTCACAACAGAATGATTTGTATTATGTTTTCCTTTATTTGCTTAATTTATGTATACTCTACATGTTCTAAACATGCCTATCATAACTATGTAATTTAATGGCTTTATATGTTTACAGATTTGTACAACCAGCACCCACAGTTCAATTTTAGGATACTCTGATTAACCAAAAGTTCTGTCATTTTTGTTTATAGTCAAATCCTGCTTCCATTCTCAGCCCCAAATACTAATCTCATTCTATAAATTTAGCTTTTCTTTATATGTCACAGTAATGGAATCATATGCTATGTGGTTTTCTGAATATTCCTTTACTTAGCATAATGTTTTTGAGATTCATCCATGTACTATGTATCAATAGTTAACTATTTTTATTACTGAATAGTATTTCATTGCATGGACATATTTCATTTTGTTTATCTTTTTCAGCTGATAAATACTTTACAAAAATTGTTTAGGGCCGGGGGTTTAGCTCAGTGGCATAAACGCCTGCCTGGCAAGCACGAGGTCGAAAAAAAATTTTTTTAAAAAAGGAATGTGGAAATTGGCCAAGGAAGAAATCAAAACCTTCAAGGAAGTTTCATAGAGTACTTAAGACATTCCATAGGTGAAATGTTACCTGTATGATGTTTCTTCAGATTCTTTAATTTTTCTCTTGAAAAGAAAGATAGGCTATCTAGATAGGATTTGTTCTTCAGAGTATTGACTTTGAATAGAATTTTAAGGCAACAAAACCTTTTTTTCCGAATGAAGTCTTATGACATGCTCCAATTACGTAAAATATATTGAAGCATAGCTACTCTGGTTACAAAGGATGCAAGCAGCTTAGAGTCCTACAGCCACTGAAATTCTGATCTCTTGTCTTTTTATTGCAATCATGGTATTTATTGGGAGTTGTTACTGACAATAACTAGGTTCCAGTTATATAACAAACAATGATTATAGGAGTAATATGTATTTATTTTGTCTCCACCCATAAATGAAAGTAAAAGCCATTAATAATATATAGCCCTGATCCTGTTGTGGTTCAGATGATGTCTTAGTTATTTTTTACTTGTCACTGAGACAAAATACGTGATACCCAAAGTTGGGAAAGGAAAGGCTTATTTTTTACAGTTTTTGAAGGTTTTAGTCCATATTTAGTTGGCTCCAAGGCAGGGTGGCATGGTGGAGCTGCAGTTTATGGTGGCTGCAAACAGCAAGGGGGAAACCAGCAAAAGAGAGAGAGAGAGAGAGAGAGAGAGAGAGAGAGAGAGAGAGAGAGAGAGAGATCTTTTCCCTGACATTATATCACATCTTGGCTCCACCCCTAGGCAGGTGTAGCACTCATACCACCAATCCAAGTGCTAGACAATGAACCAATCACAAATGTATAATGCAAAGGCATGAGGCTTAGGGCCACTGACGTGAACCATGACAGATGGGCACTGGTTTTTTTTCAGAGGATATATGAAAAAGCTTGAAATTACTTCTTCTTCATAGCCATGTCAGAAGGGAAAAAAATCACCTTGACATTCCCATTAATTCTTCAATTTCAATCATATCAGCAATTATAGGTATAAAAAAAAAGCATTCAATAACTTATTGTTCAGAGCCTGACTTAGCAATGTCCTGGGAACTCAAGGCCAAGCTACTCAGGTCTACTAGAAAAAAAAAAAAACCCACACAATTCTGTGTGCTGGCGCCATGGAAAAATACTTAGTTTTCAGTCTCAGCTAGGCTCTGAATATTGCTTGAAAACATATCTATGTGTACATAGTCTTCTTTCCGCCCTCACAACAGTTATTTTAAATTTGTACCTTTTACATAAAGCTTATGATTCTACCTCTCTTTGGTTTTAACAATATTTATTTTATTCCACAAAACATAGAGAATGTTAAATGTAATGCACCTAAGTTTCCTCTGAGACTCAAGGCAAAGTTTTAGCTGTGGGCCCCAGTGGAAAAGCATAAAGAAAGCTAAATACTTCCAACAAACCATTTCACAGCATAAACATTCTCATTCCAAAAAAGAAGAATAGAGGGATACAAAGAAATCAGACCAAAGCAATATTGATACCCAGTAGGGAAAGTATTAAATCTTGCATCTCCATGTCCAACATCCAGGGCAGGTGGTAGTGAGATATTATTTATCTGAAAGTCTTGGATGACTCCAGCTTGATGACCTTGCTAGCTGAAAGCCACATAGCCTCTCTCTTATGCTGACTCCATTCATTGCTTTTGGTCTTCCTCAGTAGACACTTCATGTTCCTGTCATCTCTAACTTCCTGGGGTCTCTATTGGACCTTTGGCTTCTCTCTCAAAGGTTTGGCCTCTAAAGGACTCCTTGCCTGGCCTCCCAGACCTTCCTCTGAAAAATGAGTGGAAGCTTCTGTGACCCCACAACCCTTGCATTCTGCATGCCTGAAAAAACAGCACCACATGGATGGTGCTTGGGTGTACTGCCATCTTGAGCAATTCTCTTTTTAACCATGGCTGCAACAGCCTCTGAGTGCTTGCATAGATGAACATGGTAAGACAAATCCCATGGAAAAAATCCCCTACGTGACCTTTCTTGAGTAGGTATTCCACAGACTCTCTTTTCAAGTGAAAGTTTTGTAGTTTTGCAGTTTTGAGACTGCATTGGGTGGGGTCTTGCTGATTTCTGAAATGCTCTCAAGCTATCTTTTTTCTCTTCCCTGTGCAAAGTACTTATTTCCTTTTTTTCCCCCTTCTTTTTTGGTACTAGGACTCAAACCAGGGCCTCATGCTTGCTAGGCAAATGCTGCACCACTGAACTACATCCCCAAGCCCTTTAGTTCCTATTTAAATGACACTAATCTCTTCAGCAACCAAGCTTTCCTTGGTCTCAACTCTACAAGTGCTTCCTTACTTCCATGAGCAAAATTTTCCATATCTTTCATCTCCACTTTTTTCTCCTAATCTTCACTACTGATCTGGCTAAAATCAGCCAATAGTTCCCATATCATAGCCTGAACATTGATCTGTCTTGAAATCTCCAGCAGGTTAATTAGTCTGCCACCTTGAAATTCAGCTTCATACAAAGGTTTGGACATGGACAAAGTGTAGACAAACTTTTTTTTTGCCAGAAAAAAAATCATATATGGCTGCTAGACTCATTTCTAATATGGTCCTCATTCTCATCTGAAACCGTACCATCCACATTCCTGTCAGCATTTTGGTCTTTTGAGCTTCAATCAGAATTTTCCATTAAGTTCTACATATAGAATCCTAGAGTTTCTCTAGTCCTAGGTTCTCCAAACCTTTCCAAATGCTTCCCATAAATTCCAAAATCTTCTGAGCCACACAGTCAGGTACACAGCAACAACCCCTTACCTGGTATCAAACTTATGTTAGTCAAATGTCCTGTTCCTACTACTGAGAAAAAAATACCTGACACCTACAATTTAAAGGAAAGGTTTATTTTGGCTCAGTTTCAGTAGCTTCATCCAGTAGTAGGCTCCAAAAGAGAAGTGGCATGGTGAAAGGGCATGGTGGAGGAAAACTGCTCACAATGTGGTAGCAGGAAGCTGAGAGAAAATGAAAGAAGTGGGAAAGAGAATACACCGTTCCAAGTCATATCAAGAGTGACCCACCTCTTCCAAGCAGGGCCCACCTCTGAATATGAGGCTTTTAGGGAAATTTTAGATCTCAGCCACAACATTACTTGTAATAATTGTCTACTCATTAAATCTGCACTTTACTTCTAAGTCCACTGTAGTCTGGATTCTATTTTCATCACAGAAATTGCCCTTTCAGGGGCCAATTCTTAAACACAAAAATTGACCACTTCTTTTGTATTAGTATATTTTTTTTGTCTACCCAACATCTCTTTGAGTGAACCACCATTCTCCTTAAGCCCATTTCTTTCAGGTGGAGCTAACTCTGCCTTTCTAGAACTAGGGATAGGTTGTGATCAAACCAGACCAATCAAAATATTCAGTGAGAAATAGGAATATTTTTTATATTAAGTCTATCAAAACCCTTCTCAGATTTTTTTAAACTGGAACTTAGGGGCAAATCTTTTTTGAGTGGCAAAAGTTATAAGAATCCTACAAATCTAAAGATTCTGATTATTTTTTAATCAAAATGTGGGGAGAACATGCCTAATAATTAGTTCAACAGAACAAAGAAAATACATAGGGAGACACTTAATCTGTGTCTAAAAAGTTATATTCCTGAATCACTCATGCCTATAAGGAGCCCTGTTTTCAAAATTTAAGAATAGTAGAGGTAGAGTTTGAACAGCAGGTATTCAAGCTCTCTTAGTTTTTAAAATATTCATAATATTATTCTTATTTCCTCTACTTCATCTGCACTGAGAATGTTAACTATAATTTAGTGCCTCCTTATATTTGTTCTACTAATGACATTTCCTTGGGTGGTATTAGCTACTGCACTTGTTGAATTTATTCATGGAGATGGTTTTTCTTAGTCTGTATGTCTTATATATGTGTGCTTAAATCTGTATCACAGATTTCCTGTTTTCTTTTTTGTGAATGGAGTTCCTGTTTTCTGTAGTCTGCTGCCAGTGATTGCTGGAGTGAGGGTAAAATGTGCAGACAGTGAAGTTTGTCAATAATTCATTTTCTGTATGTGTAGAAATCCTGCCACTCTAGACCAAACCTCTATAACCCTTGTCCCATTGCAAGAAGTAAATGTGCTGGGACCTAATAATTAGCTTAAGTGGGAATGAAAATACCCAAAAAGGTTAATAATTCCTCTATCTATATCCATATCCTCTAAACTTGGAATGCTTCAAAGCTGCTCCCAAATTTTGCAGTGGTCCTCTGCTATATATTTAGTCCCTTAGTTTCTTTAATCAAGGGAAACCATTGCATTTTTCAGAGACTCTCAAAATTTCTAAATACTTCATAATTTCCAGAATTTGTATGTGTATATTTAAAGAATACCTTGAATGCATATATTTAAAGAATACCATACAATCTTTCCTGTCATTTCTGAAGAGTTTTGGTAGGGAAAAGATGTAGATAGGTTTCTTGGTTCACCATCTTGGTCCAAATTTCTATCCTGCATTGAAAAAATGAAAACATGAGAGAGGCTGGAAATACAAGGATAGAAAGAAATATATTTAAATATTCATGTATGGTGGATGCTAAACTGCCTACAAAAGGCATATATCCCCGTGTTTGCATGCTATATGTTCTGTAGTATCTAGAAATTACTTGATTTCAAAGAAACCTGGTGCAACCCTCAAAATCAAGGAAAAAGGTTATTCATAGTAACACCATTTTCCTTTGCCAGTGATTGGTCTTGGAATAGGTATGGATCATAATTAGCATCATTAGTGAAATATGAAGGAAAGTCTTTGACTGGATAAAGGGATTTTGTCTCCTTTTAAGTAATAAAACAGAACTCCTCAAGAAGAGGAAGTCCATTTTCCCCAAACCTTTATTGTTAGAAGTGATCTCTGGACACGTAAGAGCCATTTGTGATCATGAGGCACAAGTGCAAAAAATGGATGAATAACAAAACAAATAGTCTAGGTACTTAAGGAAATCGAGGATGTGCTACCAAATGATTAAGTCAGGAATAAATATCTTTATGGTTCAAATGACTGTTGTTACACTTTGTGGCACTCTCAGCTATTTGCAGATATTTGAATATAGCATGTAAATGGGCATAAAACTTTGAAATAATATTTCAGGGTCATATATATTGAAATCTAAATTTTCTTATATTTCTTCTTTTCTCCTGAGAATTAAAACTGGAGGAGCAACTGAAAACCTCAGAAGATCTGACAATGGACTTGAGCCCTGAAGTCCTAGGGAATATGGTATTTAGAAAACCTGCAAGAGTGACTTTTAATTTAGAGGAAACGGAACAGAAACCAAAGCTAGAACAACCATGGAGGAAAAATATTTTTGAAAGAATAGAGGCAAGAGCCCAGGCAATGCAACAGAAAATATTAGATAAGGATAATCTGAAGAAAGAATTAGAAAAAAAATCTGAAAAACTTGTCCCTAGGGATAATCTGGCTGAAGAATGGTTTAATACTGAAAACATGACACTGAGTACTCGTGCATATTTGCTTGACAAACTTCTACCCACCTTAGTTCCTGCAATGGAAAAAATGTTAGCACAACGAGAAAAGAAGCTTTTGACTGCAGCTGATATTCCAACCAAATTTGATCCAATTAATTGTTTGGGAGAATGCTTAATGAGAAATAATCCTAATTATATCAAAGACCCGGGAATGTCTGGATACCAGAGGGTGATGAGAGATGTCACGGAAGACCTGAAGATGCATGTTCCTGACACTATCTGTAACAGGTACAATTTACTATATTTTCAATTAACCTATATCCTGACATTGAAAAGCTGGTGGAACAATAATGTGAACACAAGCAGTATTTAAAAGAAATGATTTCATAGTTTTTCAGAAAGTATTAATCAAGCTACTATTGTGTACTTCACTTTTCTTTTTAAAGAAAATGTTAAAAACTAATGAATTATAAGTTCTTCTTATTCATAGATTTGTCTCTCTATGATTCCAAATTTATAGTTCTTCCTTTTTTCACATATGCCAGGCAAGCCCTCAACTACTAACTTACACCCCAGCTCTATATATTTACTTCTGTGTTTATTTTTTTCTGCCTACACCAGAAAGTAAACTGTGTGACAGTTGAGACTTTCCAGAAGGTTTACTTTCCAAGTAGACAGTATATTCACCTGGCTTAAAAAACAATATATATATATATATATATATATATATATATATATATATATATACAGTAAAAAGTTTCCCTCCCATTCTTATTCATTGTCCACCTACTACTCTACCTCTGACATAGGCAACTACTGTTCTTAGTTTTCTATGCATCTTTACAGTTATCTTTATGCATCTAACAACGAATGCAAACTCCTATTTTTTCCTTTTACACAAAAACATCTGCGACAAGAGTCACAATAGTCCCCATTCTCCATTTGCCTTGTATCTTTTGTCAGGGAGAAGATTTTTTATTTCTATATAGTGAATTTAACTTATGACATCTGGATTTTAAATCACTGTTATATTTCAAAGCATTTTCTTCTGGAAGTATTATAATTTTAATTTTTATTTTAAATATTGATCCACTTGGAATTTGTCCTAATGTAATATGTTAGGTATGGATGCACCTTTACCTTTTTTCAAATGGCTACTTAGTGGTCCCACTGATTAGAGATGAACTTTTATTATTTAGCTCCTATATATTTTTCAGTGTATATCTGGCTTTCTCTTGATTCATTGATATTTTTCCCTTTCTTCACTACTGTCAGACATTAATTCTTGAGGTTGCTAAGTATATTTTGATTAATCTGACAGTTGCTGATGGCCACTATTTTTTCCTGATGTCTCCTGCCTAACCCAGTGTATTTACTTTTTAAAGTAAACTTTAGGATTAAATTGTCTACTTTAGGAAAATAATGTGGGGAGAAAAAACCCAAAGCAAATATTTAGGAAAATTAAAAAAAAATTTTTTTTTTTGTGGTACTGGAGATTGAACCCAGGACATCTGCACTGAACTACATCTCCAGCCTTTTTCAAATTTTTTTTTGAGACAGAGTCTCACTAAGTCACTAAACTGCCCAGGCTGGCCTTGAACGTGCAGTCCTCCTGCCTCAACCTCCCAGAGAGCTGGGATTACAGGCATGTATCTTGGTTATTTTTTTGCCTGATGTCTTGGTTACTTTCTTAGGGCAACATGGCAAAGGGACATGTCAGAGGAAAATTACTCATGACATGGCAAGCAGGAAGCAGAGAGCAATCAGGGAGGAGTAAAGAAATGTACCTTTCCAGGCCACCCCACAGTGACTAACATCCTCCAACCTGCATTCACCTTCCAACATCACACTCAGCTATAAACTCATCAGCGGGCTAACCCACTGATGATTATCACACCCCATGAACCAGTTGCCTCTCCAAACCCCACCTATGAGTACATGAGGCTTTGAGGGAAAATCCAGATAATAATCCATAACATTCTGACACACAACCTTAGTGTCAGGCAGCTATGAACTGAAACTGCACAAATTGTAAGTCAAAATAAACCTTTCCTCCTTAACTTGCAAATGTTGAGTATTTCATCCCAGCAAAGAGATAAATAGCTAGGACACCTAACTCCTTAGAGAAATTTTTACAGAAATCTGATGATATAGGGCTCAAGCACTTTTCTAACTTTCCTAGTAAGCATAAGGTCCTGGGTTTGATACCCAACATCACACACACATACACACACACACCCCTAATAAAAACCATATGTGTTAATTAACTTAGGAAATAAATATCTCTAATAATGACAAATGTTTCCATATGAGAAAATACATTTTTTCATTTGCTGCTTTTGTTTTGGATCCATCAATGTCTTAAATTTTTGTGTAGGTTTTTTATCTGTCTTGTCAAGTTTAATACTAGTTATTTCATAATATTTTTCTGGTATTGTAAGTCAGATTTTCTTTCATCAGATTTTCTGTCTAGATGTAGTCTGAAGAAATTTTTTTGAGACAGGGTCTCACTATGTAGTTACTGCTGGACTTGAACTCAGTGTGTAACTCAGGCTTGCCTCAAACTCATGATGATCCTCTTACCTCAGCCTCTGGAGTGCTGGGACTACAGGTGTGCACCAGCACAGGCCAAAATCTATTACTTTCTATATGATTTTGTGCCCTGATACCTTATTGGGTTCTCTTAATTGATTTAATGGGTTCCCAAGGGAAACAACCATATTGTCTGAAAATACTAATTTTCCTTCTTAATTTTCAATTTTTATACCTCTAACATCTTTTTCTCTTTTTCTTAGTAATTGTATTGGTTATTATCTCAAATAAAATGTTAAATAACAGTGGTGATATGGACATTATAGTCTTGTATACTGCTTTAGTAGAAGTGCAAATGCTTTTTGTGTCATTGCTTTCCAATAGCAGTTTCTCTTATATATTATTCTTACACTATTTGGATGTGCAAAACATTTTATCACAATAAAAATTTCCTTTGGGTAGAGGATATGACTCAATAGTAGTGGTTGCCTAGTATGTGCTAGGTCCTAGATCTGGTCTTCAGTACTGAAAAAAAAAAAGTAATTTTTGTCTTGTAGAGTGCTTTTTAAAAATCAAGACTTATTGTTGACTTTGTCAGAAGCCTTTTCAACACCTATCCTATAGAGATGATCATTTGATTTTCATCTTAGGTTCATTAGATGAGAAATTTTATTTATATATCCCTAACATTGAATTATCATACAAGTCCTGAAATAAATCTTACTTGGATGCTATGTATTTGATTACATTTAAATATGCTTCCTACAACTAGGAGAGTATAAATATTTCTTTTAATTAAGTAATTTGAGAATATTGTATCTATCTGTATCTATACTTTTCTACTAATAGTGACAGTAAATGAAAATTATATTTTCTCCCTTTGAGGAAAGGTTGTTATTTATTTTCTTATTTATTTATGGCATTGAGGATTGAACCAAAGGCCTTTCACTGAGCTACATCACCAGCTCTTTCTAATTTCTTTATATTTTTGAGACAGGGTCTTGCTAAATCACTGACCTGCACAAGCTGAGCTCAAACTTGTGATCTTCCTTCCTTAGCCTCTCAGACTGCTATAATTGCAAGCATGCAGCATCACACTTCCTTGAGCTCTTCCTTGAGCATCACTGTACATGAAAATATTTTCATATTTAAAGCATTTTAATTGGTTACAGTCACTTTTTCTTTTTAATGCTCAAATTGTGCCCACTTTTGATCCTATATTGTAACATCATTGCTTTAGTCTATGAAAGAAATTTCGTGCATCTTAAAAGGTTTCCTAGCTCCTTTTAGCGATAAATTTTTTTGGGGGGGTACTGGGGATTGAACTCATGACCTCATGCTTACCAGGCAGATGCTTGTGTTACTGAGCTAAATCCCCAGCCCTCCTGGCTCCTTTTAATGAGAGTCAGTCATCTGGGAGACAGACATCCTCATAAATATGGTACTGTCATTACTTCTAGGCTCTTCGGGACTAAGAAATCTAATTTTAGTTAACCTTTATAAGGTTTTATTATATATACATACACTCTCCATTTTAGCACCAAGTGATAGATAGCAAAATATTTATGTAACATGTTAATTCTATCTCCTTAAGAACTCTGAGTGGGAATATTTATTCTTTATACATTTTATAAATTTATTTTATTTTTAAAAGCCATGCTTCAAAACCAGAGCTATAGAACATAACCTATAAAGGAAATTATATGTATATTAGCTTTAGCACATATGATCAAAAGATGCTGACTGAATAAGTAAGAATATAAAAATTTAGTCTATCAGCAAGATGAGGCTCCTCTTTAATTTTCATAACCGTATTCATTATGAAATTGGAGATCTAACTCAGTACTGGTACATTGACACCAGAAGAAATGACTAAAAAAGTCTACTTTCTTCATTGCAATATTGGGTAACGTAGGAAATAATTTTTAAAAATAAGTTCACATAGGGCTGGGGATTTAGCTCAATGGCATAAGTGCCTGCCTGGCATGTGGGAGGTTGTGAGTTTGATCCCTGGTACCAAAATAAATAAATAAATAAGTTAATATTGATCGTATCATATCAGATATGATGTCTCAGAGATTTTACCTAATCTCCTAGATTTTATGTTTGAGTCTCTTTTTTTCTTACATTGAAGTTTGATTCCTAAAAAATTGATGTAATTACTGATTTGTTTTATTCTACAATTTATGTAAAAAGTTTCAAAATAATGATGCTAATAAGTCTGCTAATTATTAATAAAAATACCAAATGAAGTTTTAGGTTTATTTGAAGCTTTTTTGGATCTTAGAATATATATGATATGTATATATAATACAGATAGATAAGCATACAAAACTGAGGAAACCAGGATTTGAATTCCTTTATGCCAGAGAAAATCCTTTTTAATCATGACTCAAAGCCATGAAAATCTTGATAAATTTGACTGCATAACAGTCAAAAGCTTTTTTGCCTGGCAAATTGAGTTATGATTACTGAGTTCTGCTGCTGTAGTGCAAAAGCAGCTATAGGCAATATGCGTTCAGATAAAACTTTATGATTACTGAAGTTTGAATTTCATATAATCTTCACATGATGCAAAATATTACTCTTTTTATTTTAAAAAGCCATTTAAGAATATAGCAACCATTCTTAGTTTTTGAACCATACAAATCAGGCAGTGGGCCAGATTTGGTGAGCTGACTCCTAGTATAAATAATATACTAGATGTCTTCAGATATAAAAATATATTTCAGAACCTCTTCCCAAACCTATATTTTCCTTCTAGTATGGAAACCTATACTAAAATTTATAAGAAAGCCTAATATTCTTTGTAATTTTTAAAATTTTATTCTTACAGGGTAAACAGCTAATTAGAAAGCTTACCATAATAATTCTCTTTTTTCCTGTTCTGGGGACCCAGAATCTTTTACATTCTAGGCAAGCATTGTACTACTGAACTATGTCACAAACCTTCAATAATTATTTTGAAATTAGATGTATATATTCCTTTGGAATAAATAATATACATGTACAGAATTCTTTTTTATGTATTTTGTCTTATTTGTGGATATACATTTTTATTTTCAACTGAAATGATGCTTCTATGGGTGTGATTGCCTACCAATGATATCACAATCAGCTGGGGTGACTGGTTAAAAGTGGAGATTCCACTCATGAGTCCTTGAGTTCAGTCCCTACCACTGAAAAGAAAAAGTGCAGGTTCCTGGAATATCCTTCAGATCTGAGTCAGAAACTCTAGAAATGCATTTAAAACAAATTCTACAGGATGTTATTATGCACTCTAAAGTTTCAAAACCAAATTAAGGGAGTTTTTGTACTAGTGAAAAGTTCCATCAGTGTGCAGGAAATGGTGTGATTAAATTTAATAAGTAGCACTAAGAAATTTCTGCTCACCATCTGTTTTTGTCAGAGCAATATACAGTATTAGATGGCATTTAGATCTTTTTCCATTAAAAAAATAGTTTCAGTTTAGGAATTGGTGTCAAGCCAGCGAGCAGATATATTGACAAATACTCCTGTAGAGTTTTTAAATATCAATTGATACATAAAATTTTAGACATTTATTATTATCTATAATAAGATTAACAATTTGCACACCAGGACTCTGATGTAGGTTTCATCAGCAACCAGTGACATGGCACAAAAGGATTAAATTGCTTTGCTGATGTTTCTTGAACTGGCAGTTTGACTACTTAGGGTCATTTGAGGCTTGATAAAAGCCCTAGGTTTTATTGGGGCAACAATATTGTAGGAATTTTATGAAAGAGTTAAGGTAATCAAAGATGATTTATTTGCCTAGATTGTTAGGATTAGGGCTTTGTTTCTCTGTAGCAAAAACTGAGATCTATTTATGAACAGGTGATAGTGTTGGGCATTTGTAGAATATTCAGGAACCCTAAGAATGTTTTACCACATTGTGTTCTGCCACCAATGGTTACTACCAATGACTTCTACACAGTAATCTTGGTAAAAAATAATCTTTAAAATTTTTTGAACTATATCATTTTTTATGCCAGTGTTAGTTCATTATAGAGCCTTGGAGAAGTCCAGTCTCTTTAGAAATGAGCATATTTCTTTTTTATATTCCATAAAAAAGGCAACAAAATTGTTGTTTAGTTTGTCAAGATTTAATCTTATAGTGATAAGGTTGACTTAACTTGATCCAAAATGTTTTCGTCTGTCAGCTTTTGAGGACAAAAAGGGATTTATTTGTCTCTGGTATCTCACAACAATAGGTAGAGAAGACACTCCTTATGTATTTGGAATAATTTTTATAGTGGTAGTTCATTAAGTGAAAAATGCAATATTACTAATATTTGTAAATTTCACTTATAAAATATAATCTACTACATTTCATTGAAGTTCCTGAAAGAAAAGTATAGAATTGAAATGAACTTTAATTCCTACATGAAAATTTAGACAATTATAAAGTATATTAGATTTGTGTCATTTGCTTTTCTAGTTTTATTCTTTCCTTTCAGTATCTTTTTAGAAGTATCTTTTCCTTGGGGACTGGAAACTGCTCCCAGTGGCCTATCCAAACCTGGATAGCCTCTCTGAAGCATGCAGGGTCTGCGAGTCTGCACCCAGGGACCCACAGTCATCCGGAAACATTTGGTGAGGCTTTTCAGGACTGAAGCTGTGTCCAGTGACTTGCCCACATCCAGACACCATCTGTGAGGCCCACAGGGAGCAGGAGTCTGCACCCAGTGAACTGCAGTCATCTAGGAATTCTTGGTGAGGCCCTTGGGGACTGGGAAGCTGTACCCAGGGGCCTGCCCACACCCAGATAGCATTTCTGAGGCCTGCAGGGACTAGGAATCTGCACTGAGTGACCCATAGTTATCCAGGAACCCTCACTGAATCCTACAAGTACTGCAAAGCCATACCCAGTGACCCACCCACACCTAGGAACCCTCAGTGAGGCTCGTGGGGACCAGGAAGCTGCATCCAGTGACCTGCCCACACCCAGACACCATCTGTGAGGCTCACAGGGACCAGGAGTCTGCACAAGTAAGCCACAGTCATCTAGGAACTCTTGGTGAGGCCCTTGGAGACTGGGAAGCTACACCCAGAGATCCGCTTACACCCAGGAACCCTCAGTGAGGTTCTCAGGGACTAGAAAGCTGTGCCCAGTATCCATCCATACCCAGGAACCGTTTCTGAGGCCTGCAGGAAACTGGGAGCATGTGTCCAGCAACTCACAATCTTCTAGGAACACTCAGTAAGGCCTACTAGGACTGGGAGTCTGTACCCAATGACCCATCTACATCTGTGAACCATCACTAAGGCCATCAGGGACTAGGAACCTGTGCCCAGCAATCTACAGTCATCCAGGAACCCTCAGCAAGGCCCATGGGAACCAGGTGTCTGTGCCCAGAAACCTGAAACCAACAGCAACTCTCAGTGAGACCCACTGGGTGACAGCCCACCAGAATGAGAAGCAACTAGGACTTGACATCTGGCTGATTTGGAGGTACACAGGAAAATGCCAAAATGAAAGAACAAAACCCAATCTCAAACTTCAAGCCCATCCAGAATAAGCCCAGGAGACAAAGACATAGATGAATTTGGAAATCACACAGAAATCTCTGAAATGATAGCAAGGAAAGTAAAAAAACACCTTCAGGAAGCTGTAAAGGAAATCAGATCAGAAATAGTCTCTCAGGTAGAAACAGAAATAATGAACATAATGACAGAATTGGTGAATGTATCCAAAAAAGGCATAAGTAAAAAAAAATTAGAGGAGCATTGGAAAGTGATTGAAAACTTGAATGAAGAATGCAGGAAACAATTAGAATACATGAAACAGATTCAAGGAGATATTTGAGAAATAAAAAATTTCATTGAAATTTGGCAAAACTGCCTGAATGAAACTGAAGATAGACTCTCAGACTTCAAAGACATGGTTGTGACTAGCGATTGTGAAAGGAAATAACTCTTAAAAATAATGAGTCAGGAAATAACAATTCAACAGCTGCAAGATGATGCAAAGAGAGACAATATAAGGCTGATAGGTTTCAACAGTAAAAAAGGAGACAACACAAAAGACATCAAAAGACTATTTGCAGAAATAATAGCAAAAAATTTTCCAAACATGGGAAAAGAACCTGACATTCAGACAAGCAAGGCATATAGTATTCCAACTAGCCAAACCAAAATCTACACCTTGACATATAATAACCAAGATCCCAGAAATTTAGCATAAGAACATCACATTAAAAGCTACTAGAGAAAAGAAACAGATCACCTCTAAAGGAAAGCCTATTGCAATCACAGAAGACTTAACACAAACTATCAAGTCAAGCAAAACATAAAGTGTTTCAAGTACTGAAAGAAAATAATTTCCAACCCAGATTGACATACCCTGCAAAGCTATCTTTTAGAATCAATGGAGAAATAAGTTATTTTCACAACAAAGAACTGAAGCACTTCATGACAACCCAACCAATGCTACAAAGAATACAGAAAGATATTCTATAAAGGGATAGAAATGATCACAATTCCCAAAAATCAATGAAAAGAACAAGCAACCAACAAACAGGACAAACAGCTAAACAAGGGGATAAAAGTAGGGAACCAACAACAGAAAGATAACAGGACAACAATAAGCTAATACATATCAGTTATAAACATTAATGTAAATGGGCTCAATTCACTGATCAAAAGAAACAGACTGGCAGAATGGATCAAGAAACAAAATCCAACAGTATGCTGTATACAAGAAATACATTTCATTCAAAAGGAAATCCATAGACTTAAAGTTAAAGGATGGAAAACAATACTCCATGCGCAGGAACCCAGAAAAAAGAAGAGGTAGTGATTCTGTTTGCAGACAGCATGAACTTCAAACCAAGAATGATCAAAAGAGATAAAGGAAGTCACTACATACTTGTTAGGGGAAAATTTCAAGAGGAAGCAATAACAATCATAAACATATATGCACCGAATATGGGAGCACCTAGCTATGTAAGACAAATATTAATAGACATGAAAAATCAAATAAGCAATAATGGAATCATAATGTGGGACCTTAACACTCCATTGTCACAAAGAGATAGATCAACTAGACAAATCAGCAAAGAAATAACAGAAGTGAATCAAGCTTGCGAACAAATGGACTTAGTAGATATGTACATAGTATTCTACCCAGCAACATCAAAATACACATTCTTCTTAGCTGCACACAGGACATTCTCTAAAATAGACCATATACTAACCTATAGAACATGCTTAAGTAAATGCAAAACATTGAAATTACCCCATGCATATTATCTGACCATAGTGCCATGAAATTGGAAATTAATGACAAAAGAAATCACAAAAACTCCATAAACAGATTGAAAATAAATAATACTTTCCTGAATAATCAATAGGTCACAGAGGAAATTAAAGAAGAAGTTAAACAATATCTACAAGCAAATAAAAATGCAAATGCAATTTACCAGAACTTGTGGGATACAATGAAAGCAGTCTTCAGAGGAAAATTTATTGTAGTGAATTCTCACATCAGGAAAACAGAACAGACACAAACAACCTGATGCTGCACTTCAAACATCTAGAAAAAGAAGAGCAAGTCAAGCCCAAAGCCAAAAGAAGGGAGGAAATTATAAAGGTCAGAGTGGAAAATAATGCAGTTGAAACTAAGCAAACAACACAAAGAATTAATGAATCAAAGAGTTGGTTCTTTGAAAGAATAAATAAATTTGATAAGCCCTTGACCAACCTTATCAAAAAAAAAAGAAAAAAAACCTCAAATTCATGCAATAAGGAATGAAAAGGGTGAAATCACTATAGACCCTGTGGAAATACAGAAAGTCATCAATACATACTTCAAAAACCTTTACTCTCATAGGTTCAATAATACAGAAAAAATGGACAGATTCCTAGAAACATATGAATTACCAAAGCTGAATCAAGAAGATGTAAAACTGCTAGATAACCCAATTTCAGTTAATGAAATTGAAAAATGCAATTAGAACCTTACAAACAAGGAAAAGCCTAGGTCCTGATGGATTCTCTGCTGAATTCTACAAGAAATTTAGGGACGACTTAATGCCAACATAACTCAAACTCTTCAGTGAAATTGAAAGGGAAGCAATTCTCCCTAACTCTTTCCTACAAGTAAGTATTAGCCTAATACCAACACCAGAGAAAGACCCAACCAAAAAAGAGACCTATAGGCCAATTTCCCTAATGAACATAGATGCAAAAATCCTCAATAAAATACTGACAAACAGAATGCAGGGAATCATCAAGAAGATTATACCATGACCAAGTGAGATTCATTCCAGAAATGCAGGATAGTTCAACATATGCAAACTGATAAATATAATATCAATATCAGTAGAGTCATATCAATAGAGCCAAAGACAAAAATCACACAATCAGCACAATAGATGGAGAAAAACTTTTTGATAAAGTTCAATGCTCATTTATGATAAAAACCCTAGAGAAAATCAGAATAAATGGTCTTTACTTCAATCTGATAAAAAGCCATATACAATAAACCAACAGCCAATATCTTATTAAGTGGACAAAAACTGAAAGCTTTCAACTTAAAATCAGGAACAAGACAAAGATGTCCACTATTGTCACTCCTATTCGATATATTTCTGGAAATATTAACCAGAGCAATTAGATGAGACAAAAATAAAAAGAATGATAGGAAAGGAAGAAGTTAAATTATCATTATTTGCAGATAACATGATACTGTATGTATAAGACCCCCAAAACGCCATTGAAAGATTTCTAGAATTAATAACCAAATTCAGTAATGTAGCTAGATACAAGGTCAACACTCAAAAATCAATAGCATTCCTGTACACAAACAACAAACTCACTGAGAAAGAAATAAGGGAAACCACACCTTTCGCTATAGAGTCCAAAAAATGAAATACTTAGGGATCAATTAACAAAGGAAGTAAAAGATCGATACATTGAAAATTATAGTATTTTGAAAAAAGAAATTGAAGTGGATTTCAAAAAATAGAAAGACATTCCTTGTTCATGGATAGATAGAACAAACATGAAAATGGCCAGTCTCCCAAATTGTTATACAATTTGTTAATGCAATTCCAATAAAAATACCATTAGCATGCCTCACAGAGCTACAGAAATCATTCCTAAAATTCATATGGAACCAGAAGAGACCTAGAATAGCAAAAGCAATTCTGGGCAACAAAGGCAAGACAGGAGACATCACAATCCCTGACTTGAAATTATACTACAAAACTACTGTGATAAAATCAGTATGCCAAAAAAACAAAAACAAAACAGACCTCAAGATTAATGGAATAGGTTAAAAGATACAGCCACAACTACAAACCCACTCAGTCATTTTATCTTCAACAAAGGGGCCAAACAAGGTCACTGGAAGAAAAACAGTCTCTTTTATAAGTGGTAATGGAAAAACTAGCTCTCCATATGCCAGAAACTAAAACTAGATCCATGTATATCACCATGAACTAACCTAAAGTTGAAGATCTAAATATTAAAACAGAAACACTAAATCTGCTGGAAGAAAAAGTAGGCAGAAATCTTGAAGGCATAGGTAGGTAGAGACTTCATGAACAAAAATCAAACTGCATAGCAAATAGTTCCCAGAATCAATAACGAGGATCTCATCTTATTAAAACATTTTTTGCATGTCAAAAGAAATCTCCAACCATGTGAAAAGAAAACCTGTGAATTGGGAAAAAACTTATTCAACTGTCCCTCAGACAAAGGACTTCTGCCTAGAACATATTAAAGAACTAAAAAAACCTCAGACCCCCAAAATTCAAAGACCCAATCCAAAAATGGGCATCTAAGAAGAATACTTACTTCTCAGATGAAAAAATACAAATGGCAAAATAAATATATGAAAAATTGTTCAGCATTATTGATCATTAGAGAAATGCAAATTAGAACCACGCTGAGATTCCATCTCACCCCAGAAAGAATAGCCCAGATCAAGAAATCAATCAGTAACAAATGTTGGAGGAACAGTGGGGAAAAAGGAACTCTTCTGCAATGTTGGTGGGAGTGTAGGCTGGTGGGAGTGGAATCAGTGTGGAGGTTCCTCAAAAAGTTAGAATTTGAAGTCCCATTTGATCCAGCTATCCCATTTCTGGTCATTTTTCCAGAAGAACTGAAAACATCATACCATAGTGATATATGTGCACCCATATTTATAGAAGCATAATTTATAATAGCCAAATCTTAGAAACAACCCAAATGCCCATCAACCAAGGAATGGATAAAAAAGATTAGTATTTTTACACAGTGGAGTACTACTCAGCTATAAAGAAGGCTTAAAAGATACAGCCACAACTACAAAACCACTCAGTCATTTTATCTTCAACATCAAGGCTTTTATAGGTAAATGGATGAGGCTTGAGACCATACTAATAAGTGAAATAAATCAGATTCACATGTGTAAATACCATATTGTCTCCCTAGTATAAGAAACTGAAAGAGTAAATAAGATCTAAAATCTATAATACATATTGTGAAAGGGTAAGAAACTCCTCAACGGGGAAAAATAACTGGCATAGAGGAAAATATAAAAGAAGGAAGGGAAAAGGAAAAAGATATAAATTTGTTTATATATACATAAAGTAGCTAAGATGATTGCATTACTAATTCTATTAGTTCTTAGAAAAAAACAGTTAGGGCTGGGGATTTAGCTCAGCGGCATAAGCACTTGCCTTGTAAGCATGCGTGGTTGTGAGTTTGATCCCTGGTACCAATTTAAAAAAAAAAAAAAGACAAGGACAAAAAGAAATGTTTGGGAGTTGAATCCCCAGAAACTCAAGATCTGCAACTGTTCTAGGCATTAACTTATCATTTGGGCTGGAGATTTAGCTCAGTGGCATAAGCACCTGCCTGGCAAGTGCGAGCTCATGAGTTCAATCCCTGGTACCACAAAAAAAAAAAAAAAAAAAAAAATATATATATATATATAGATAGATATATAGATAGATATAGATATATAACAGTTAATATTCATATGATTAGATCAATTTTGCATGTTGATATCTGGTAATCTAAGCAACTGTTTTGAAGACAACAATACGAAATATTGCAACCATTGTTAAATTCTTATCATCTTGATTTGAAAGCTTATATTGTTATTGTTTGGGGGTTTTTGTTGTTTTTGTAGTTGCTGTTTGTATGTCTCCTGTTTTTTGGTTTTCTTTTCTATGTTTTTTTTTCTATTTAAAATTCTTTTAAAAAAGGAGTTAATAGGAGAAAATTTTTAAAAATATCTATTGCTTCTGGTTCTAATTCCTCCAGTACTTGGAAATTCATATTTGAAAGGTTCCTATCACTTGATGGTAAGCTGATAATAAAGAATATTTATTCTTAAAATAAGATTACACAGAAGAAGGCCCACCTCTGCCTGCCAGGCAGTGCCATCGGAAAACCCTTTCCTCTATGCACCCAGCACAAGCCAAAGGAGACAGACAGATCCACCTCTGCCTGCTGTGCGCCACCAACAAAAAGCCATGTCCTACAGGTTGGCCAGTGTGAGGAGAGAGAACCAGCAGATTCACCTTCATCTTTAGGGAGCTGCCACTGGAAGGCTCCTTCCTGCAGGCAGCCAGCAGGCGCAGGGACACACAGCCAGGTAAGCCCTGTGCATCTGTAGGCCACCATTTGAGCCCTTGGTTCCCTCAGACAGCCATCATCCACTAGCAGAATCAGACAAACACACCCCTGTGTGGCTGCCACCATTGCAGGAGTCCCAGTGTAGACACACAGGCTGAGAGAAGCAGTCCCACCTATATGCGCCCCTGATCGTCAGCAAAGCCCCAGTGTAGCTGCATAGCTCTAGAGAAGCCTGCTCCATACCCTAACTACCTCCCTGTAAATCTGGAATTAGAGGAACCAGGTGCCTGTCCCATCCCCCTACACTGCCTATGGGCAGCCAGTGTGGGAAGTGTCTGGAACCCCACAACAAGCTGGTTGTGAGGAACCCAGGAGAATGTCAAGACAAAGGAGCAAAAGGCAAACTCAGACCTCTAGCCCACACAGTAAGTCTGGGAGATACAGTCATGGAAGAAAACAGAAGCCACACACCTGAAATCTCTGGGAGGATAGCAACTGAAGTAAGGAAACAACTTCATGAGATTGTAAAAGCAGTCAAATCAGAAATAATATGTCAGGTAAAATAAGAAATCACAAACATACTGAAAGAATTGTTCAGCAGGTCTAAAGAAGACACATAGACAATAAAGAGGAGCATAGGAAAATGATGGAAACCTTGAAAGAATATAGAAAGGAATTACAATGCATGAAACAGATTCAGAGAGATGCAGGAAATTAAAAATTCAATCAAAATCTGGCAAAACCACTTGAAAGAGACTGAAGATAGACTTTCAAATTTTGAATACAGGATTGCAGCTAGTGATCCTGAAAGGAATGATCGCTTAAAAATAACATGGAATCAGGAAATAACTCAATGGCTGCAAGATGATGCAAAGAAACAGAATTTAAGAGTGGTAGGTATCAATGAAGAAGCAGGGGTCAACACAAATGAAATTAAAAGGATATTCACATAAATAATAGAAGAAAACTTCCCAAATATGGGAAATGGATCTGGCATGCAGATAAGCGAAGCATATAGAACTCCAACTAGCCATAATCAAAGTAAATCTACACCCAGACATATAATAATCAAGATCCCAGAAATTCAGCACATGAACAGAATATTAAAAGCTGTTAGAGAAAAGAGACAGATCACATATAAAAGAAAACCAATCAGAATCACAGCAGACTGGTCAACATAGACCAAGTCAAGAAGAGTTTGGAGTGAAGTGTTTCAAACCCTGAAAGAAAACAACTTCCAACCCAGATTGATCTAACCAGCAAAACTATCTTTCAAAATTGATGGAAAAATAAGATACTTCATAATAAAGAACAACTGAAGGAATTTCTGACTACCAAACCAACCCTACAGAAAGTGCTAAAGAATATTCTAGAGAGAGATAAAAATGACCATGTTTCCAGGAACAACAGCAGAGGAGGATCGCCAAACAAGACAGGCAATTGAATGAAGGGGAAAAGTGGAGGGCCAACAACAGGAGGATAGCAGGGCAGAGACAAACCAATGTATGCTGGTTGTAACCATTAATGTAGATGGCCTCAGGTCAGCAATTAAAAGAAACACAGGGAGAGTGGATCAAGAAACAAGATCCAGTGATATACTGTATGCAAGAAACACATCTAACTAGAAAGGAAATTCATAGACTGAAAATCAAAGAAGAGAAAAAAATTGTGCCATGTGACAGGAGACCAAAAAAAAAGCAAGAGTAACTTGCCCATCAACCACAGAATGGATGAGAAAGATATGGTATTTTCATGCACTGGAAGGCTACCCTATAAAGTAGAATAATCTCAAGGCTCCCCTAGGTAAATGGACGCAACTGGCGATCATGTTCATGGCTGAAACAGTTCAAACTCATACACATGAACTCTAGCGTAAGAAACAGAAGGAGTCAATGGGATTCACAAACACAATAGTTAATGTAAGAGTAAAGGAGAGGAAACATTTGGGAGGGAAAGGTGGAAACTACTGTCAATTTCTTATTGTCTTATCTTGAACTCTCGCATTGTTTACACAATTTTGTTAAGTTTGACTTTGTTCTGTCTTGTTAGATTTTACGCTGTCAGATGGTAGGGTAGCTATTTTGAATGTAATGGGATATTTTATGGTAATCATGGTTTCCTATTATATTGCTTTGAAGTCTTATAATGCTTTTGTTCATTGGTTTGATTGGTTTTATTCTGTTTTGTTTGATTTTATTATTCATGATTGTATGAACAGCTATTTTGAAGAAAACAAGACATTATGGCAGTCATTGCTGATTTACTATTATCTTGTTTTGAAGTCCTACCACACTTTTGTTCTTTTGTTTTGATTGGTTCTATCCTGTTGTGTTTTATTTGATTTTATTATGTGTGATGGTATAAACAAATTTTTTTAGGAAAATGAGATATTATGGTAGCCATTGTTCATTTCCTTTTATTTGATTTTGAAGTCCTGTAATGTTTGCATTCTCTTGAATGGTTTTATAGTATTTTGTTATGTTTGATATTATTGTGTGTGAAGGTATGCTCAACTATTTCAAAGAAAAGAGACATTATGGTAGCTACTGTTGATATCCGGTTGCCTTGTTGTGAAGTGTTGTGTTGCTTGTATTGTTCTGTTCTGATTTGCTTTGTTCTGTTCTCTTCTGTTTTATTCTCTTTAAAATAAAAAAATTTAAAAATAAGTTACAAACTTTGTTATCCATAAAATATTAAAATTTTAACATGCAATAAGTGTGTAGAATAACTATTTTCAACATTAACTGTTTACCTGCTTACAAGATCTAAAAAAAGTAACAGCAGAAATAAATTCCTGTGTGAACTACAATGAAAATATAAACAAAATTCTACTACAGAAATATTTGCTTCAATTATCACATCTAATGCAGTCTTCACACATGGTAACAGCACGTTCCATACAGAAGTCTCACTCACACTGACAGCACATTTGCTTAACTTTCCTTTCCTGTTCTTCAGATTGTACTTGTCATCTCTTGTCTTCCTCTTTTGCCAGATACTTCCTATTATACAATGTCCACTTAGCAGGAAAATGAAATATCAAAATAAAAATATCAAATACATACCGAGTGTTTAGAATAAACCTCAACATTTTCTGTATCAGTTTTTTACCTGCTAACAAGATCTAAACAATAACAGCAGAAATAAATTTCCATGTGAACTATAATGAAAATACAAACAAAACGCTACTGCAGAAATAATCTTTGCTTCAATTATCACACCAAAGGCAATCTTCACACATGAGAACAGCATGTTTCAGGCACAACTATCGCTTTCATTGATAGCACATGTGTTTTGTTTTCCTGTCTTCTTTGGTAAAACATGCCTAATGTCTTGCTGGTCTTCCTGTTTTCTTGGGAGGTTCTTGTAATGTCTCACCTATCCATTCACCAGTCTGCTCCAGAATTCTTTTGCAGGGTTCTTTGGGCAGATACATACTGTTCTTCCTCTGCTGTAATTGATCATTTATTAATTCCAGTCCCAATCCTCCAAGACAATTTCTTCATAATATTTTGTGTTTGCTATTTTCTTTGTAAACAATGAAACTGTTTATGCCTAACAAGTTTAGGATTGAGTAAAACAACCATTGGCCAATGCTTTGCATTTTAAGTGACATCATAGTTGCTGCATAACTCTTTAACATCTATTCCACCTTTCATTTTGTTGTAAAATGTGACCATTTCTGGCTTCATTTGTGTTGAAGATTTAGTATCAATCTTTTTTGTTGTTGTTGTTAGTTTTTTTGTGACAGGGACTTATTATGTACTCCATACTCTGTAGTACGGACTGACCTTAAACTCACAGGCTCTTCCTGCCCCAGCTTTTTGAGTGCTGACATTACAAGTATGCATTACCACACCTAGCTTAACTATCAATCTTATCATCATGGTGTAATGTTGAAAGTATCAGTACTACTTGTTTTCTTTACCATATATAAGGCCAATATTATTTCTTTCTGAAATCCAAAGATTGTACTATGCATTTGTCTATTCTGAACTTACAGCATTTTTTCAAGAACTTCCACTTTGTTGTTGAGAATAGTTTCTGTGCTGGTCAACTGGTGTTTTGTTTTGCTTTTTTAAAAAATATAACATCAATGGGTAACTTATGAACCAATTTTTGAATGTAACATTCGGGTTACTTTTTGAAATAGGTGCCACAAGTCTGTTCACATTATGTGTTTATTACTGCATGAAGAAAGACCTGGTGGTTGAGTTCCAGGATACTTTTCTAAATTCTAGGTATAATATGTCTTTGCATCTATCAGGGCATATATTTTTATTCATATTTGGCATATATTGCCACAACCTTCAACTACCATGAAATGATGAAAGTTGTCAGTTGTTATATATTTGGACAGTGTTATAAATTACTTGAAAATTGGAAACAAAGCTTTCAATAATAATGAATAGCAGCTGAATTGTTGGGGTTTTTTTCTGTTGGCAAGTCTTTTTGTCATTAAAACATATGTAATTTTGAAAGAAATCAAATCTCTTGAGTATCATTGTTTTCTAAAAATCTTAGTGCCATATCTGTCACTTCTTTGTAAATTTTTTAGATTCTGATTATTAGAATGATACGGTCATGCTGTGAAGGCTTTTAGTTCAGATAGCAAGGTGTCATGATAAATATATTTTTGAGTATTACTATTGATGATATAACATTTTCTTATATTTCACTATTAGTATATTTCAAAACATCTTTAACATATCATCAGCTACAAACAATTCCCAACATTGAATTCTAGCATTGGCATTCCATCTGGTAGTTTTCATCCCTGGCAAGAACCTGGTAACATTTTCTGACCTAGTTCTAATGCTGGATTGTTCAGGTATATATGACCACTTTGTAGCATTTTGGCTAGTCAAATATTTACTTACATTACTGTTTTCTACCACATCTGAATCAAGGTCATCATCCTGTACTTCTCTATCTGTCATGTCTTGCTATATTGTCTTTGGCTTATATGATCTAAGTCATCACTGGTAGCCAAGTCACCTGATGACTCATTTTCCATCTCTTCCCAAAGGTGGAAAAGCAGATTTTCAGGCAATATTGTACTGAAATGGGCTAACTTTTCCTTAGAAAAATATGATCTGGCTGTATTTTAGCTACCATGGTGTCTCCTAGGTGAAATGTTCCTACTTATTCATCCACAATGCCCACCATTGTCAGGAGCAGAGGAGTCCAAGATTACAAACTTTTAATAGCCTGGTTATAATGGTTACAACATATTCATATAAATGTTAAAATTTGTAAAACTAGAAACCAGAAGTGTCAGTTTTAGTGCATAATTTTGATAAAGAATTTTTAACAACAAATAAGGGAAGATTGTTAATGCTAGAATTTCAGACTGTTCCAGGGAAATAGAGCCTATTATACTCTACATGTCCTCTCTTATCCTGCCCCCCCCAGTCCTGACACATAAGATCCTAGAATAAGAGTTCAAATGAGCCAGGAAGTAGATCTAAGAGACCCCAAATAAAAACTTGAATCTTGTCCAGTGTTATGCAGACCCGGTTCGGATTTGGATGTAATCTCTGATCCTTGCAGAGATTATCTATTAGTAGTTTTGTGATGACTAAAGAATCTGTGCTGCACCTTAAGCTATTTTTTGAACAAGTTTTCCAGTGGCTCCTCTTTATTAGCCTTATATGTTAATAATGGCACATTTACTTTATGAAGAAAAGAATCACAGACAGATAGTCCTAAGAATCACTTAATCTTCCTCAGCCACATAGAAGAGAAAAATAAGTCAGTGTAAATGCTCAAGCATTAAGAATATACTAACCAAGTAAAATGTAAAAGTGACTTTTATGTAAATGGATCTTTATTTTATTCACTCTTATTCCCTGCAGATTAACTCATGGACAGTCTTCAGGGAACTCACCTAGACTATATGCCAAAGTCCATTGTGTATGTTTCCATTGAAATATAGTTTCTGGAAGAGATTCTAAGATTTTTCTTTAAAGCACTATACATACTTACATTTTGTATTTTTTTTAAAAAACCCTCAAAATATCTAACTCATCCTTTCAAGGTGCTAGCACGGGACTTGGCAAGACAAGGGGTATGTTTTATCCTTGATTTGGGTTTCCTCAGTTGCCAGGAGACAGTGTCTTCCTAGACAGCTGTCAGCTCTTACTCCACACCAGCTGCTACTCTTTTACTGAGCCAAATCCTTGTGCTTACATTATGCCAGGAAATCTTGCAGGTGCTTCTGCACAGGTGACATTAGTAATATTAGTCACCATTCAAGCTGAAATGAATATCTGATTTTAGCAATTCAATATAGCAGATTACCTGTATTCCCAAAAGGAGTGAATAGATTAGAAAAATACTTAGTGTTGTGTTTGAATAACTGTTATGCTCACTGGTATGTGGTAGGACTTTATTCAAATAGGTTCTAATTTGTTGAGCCTGAAGCCTAATAATATGTATACATCAACTAGTTCATTTCCACATGATATTCTGGGATGTGTATGTGTACGTGTGTGTGCGCACATCCGCTTGTGTGTGCATGTATGTATATGTGTGTGTGTATGTATGTGTGTGTGTGTGTATCCTGTAATTACTTAGCAATTCAGCTGCAAGTCCTGACTTAGTCCACCCCAGCAAGAGAGGCTGCGTTCTTCATGCACATCATTTTTATATCATACCAATATTTGATTTGTTTTGCTTTGATTTTTTTGTACAGGATCTGGCTATGTAGTTCAGACTGGCCTTGAATTCACTAGATAGCCCAGACTGGCCTCAGACTCACTGTGATCCTCCTGCCTCAGCCTCCCAAGGGCTGAGATTAAAATAAAGCAATATTTGAATATAGGCATGTCCTTGATGAACTGAAGCTCAATAAATGTTTTTGGATGAATGAATTAATAGCAAGCTTGTTAAGGAGTCTTTACTCAATATTTATTGCATAAATATTAAATCCTTAATTTTGAGCTACATCTTATGAGAAAAAATATAAAATTTGGTTCATGCCCACTAGAAAGATTTCAGTCTTTGTCTTATACTTACTTCTTAGCAATAGTCAATGGTGATGACCATTTCTACCTTGAAATTCTTTTTCCTTCTCTTCTATGATATTATAATTTTCCTTATATGTCTCTGTTTATTGCTTATTAGTGCCCTTTGTTGGCTCATTCCCTGAGTGCTCTCATTTTACACTTGACCTCAGTTTCCATCTATGCCTCTATGGTTTTTATTTATTTATTTTCATTTTGAAGATAGTAAAATCCAACAAAACTAGACAGAACAAAGCCAATTAAAACAATGCAGCAAAATTTGTATTTCAAAGCAGAATACCAAGAAAACAATAGCTACCATACTATATCTTCACAATAGTTGTCCATTCAATCAGGTATAGCAAAATCAAACCAAACACAAAACACAATAAAACCAATCAAAACAGAATATTGAATAAAGCAAAACAATTAATCAGAACAAAGCAAAACAGTGAAAACAACATTTGTCTTCAAAGACAAGATAGAAGGAAATCCCCCATATCTGCTACATTGCAAATTGTCATCCTCTCAAGAGATGCTCAGACTGCTGGCCCCAGGCCTGCTTGATCAACCAAACAATACAAGCATTTAGTTGTTTTATGTACCTTAGTTTCTATCAACTTAACCAGTCCTCTGAACCATGCATACAGTTACTTGAGGGACCAGGGAACCCACGGTATTTGATTCTCAGCCTGTGAGCTGGTAGGTTCACGGGAGGTGCTATCTGACTTTTCTCTCCCTGGAATCCACGTGGCTTGCGTGGCTTATCAAGAAGGCTGGCTAGTTGATTTCTTGGTTGGTCCCCCATTTGATGGCTTTTAGATTCATATATTTAGTTCAAGTATCTTCTTTGACTTCGATATACCAGGATATCCAACTATCTGTTCGGATTTTTCCCTTTGATATTTTACACCTCAGTTTCAGCCAGTCTTCATGTGGTTGTCCATCTACTCAGATTCTTAAGACACACCTAAGGGATTAACTTTGACTCCTTTCACTTCATCAGTGCTTATGTCTAGCCAATTATTGGGTCCTGGTGACTGCATTTTTTCTCAAACTTCTTCATTTTTGACTTTTTGCCACTGCTTTCATTCTAGTCTAAGGCACCATTCTTCGCCTCCACTCATGTAATAGTCTTCTAATTGATATGTTTACATCCACTCTTGTCCTTTTCCAGCTTATTCTTTATCTGTAATTGGAGTGATTTTTCCAAAAAGATAATCTTACCATGTTGTTTCCCCATGTGAAAAATTACAGTTGAAATTCTTTTCCTTCTAGAATAAACATCAAAGCCCTTAGCTGGGCTTGTAAGACCTACCTGATATAACCTGGGAACCTGGCTATTTTCTTCTTCCAGTTTACACTCCAGGCATATAGTAAGTTCTATGGATCAAACCCAGAAATTGTTTACCACTGAGCTATATCCCAGCCTCTTTTATTTTTTATTTGGTAAAGCATCTCACCAAGTTGCCCAGGATAGGCTCAAACTCGTGATCCTTCTGGCTCAGCCTACCTTAGTACTGAAATCATAGGCATGTGCCACCATGCCCAGCTTATTTCAGTCCTTTAGACATCCTATACTTCTTCCCAATTCAGGGTCTTTATACATGCCATTCCTTTTGACTTAATCATTCTTCTCTTTACCTTATTCTATCAATACTGCAGTTTAATTCAAATAGCATTTCACTGTGAAACTTGGTGGTACCTTTCCTTATGTGCCCTCTCCGGTGTTTCTCCTTAATTACACGAGTTGTAATTGTACTGGTTGTTTCCCTTGCTACAATGTAAGCAGAAACTCTTTGTATTCACCATTGATCCTCAGCATGGAACCCCGTATCTTGTGAGTGATGCTCACTAAATGTATGTTAAACAAATTAATTAACCTTTCCAATCTGGTTTTTGCTTCTGGATAGAAGTTTTCTTATATAAAACTTTTTTTTTAGTTTTTTTTGGATGGCTTAGATAATAAGATTGTTATGAAATACATCTTAATGCTTGATATCTCTAGGAAGGTTATGTATGTCATTTCACATGTTCCTTAAATTGAAGTAATTAAATGTTTAATTTTGAAATCTCTGGAATTAGTCATCAGTATTTAATCAAGATGCTATGGTTCTTCATCATTTTACAAAATTTAAAGTAGGACTAATTAATATTGATTAACCAATTACTTAGTTTTTTTTTTCTTTCTTAGATTGTTAATAAGTCATTACATGTTATGTTAGGAGACTCATTGTATAGTAAAATACATTGAATAAATCAAAAGAAAATAAGAAGTGTGCACGACAATTAGGCAGATCTACATGGATTTTTATGGAAATAATCATCACAGAAATAATACAGGATCGTTCTGGGAATCGTAAGAAGTTCATTTTAGCTTTCTGAAACTGAAACCACCAGACATTAAACAAATAAGCACTAGGTTCACTAACTTGCTAGGTAGGCAAAGGAATATACACTTGAGAAGCACTCACTGAATAATTTAGGGAGGAGGAAAATTCAAGATTTTTAAATTGTTATTCAAGTGAAAACTATCACACTGTGTAGGGAAGAGTGAGCTTACCATACATAGTTCTACACATAACTGAGAAAACAAATCCCATTGTTCAGTGGTCAGGAAGTCTTCAGTTAGATCCAGTAATGGTTTGGTGTGCTGGGTTCAAAGTTCATGGTAAGTTATCTAACTAAGCTGACTAGAACTAGTTTTTAGAAAAAGTTTTTAGACAGGGCCTTGACATGCAGTACAGACTGGCCTTGAACTCATTAAGTAGCCCAGGCTGGCCTCAAATTGGTGGCAATCCTTCAGCCACAGCCTCCCAAGTCCTGGATTACAGGACTGTGCCACCACACCTGGGTTGGATAGAACTAGTTTTGATGAAATATAACATTCAATTTTGATATAATCTAGGGAAATACTGCTGTAAGTGGAAGATTTTTCTTGCACAATTGAATAGATAGATAGAATTTGGATCGTTACATCTAGGTTGGGAAGAGCTATTGCCTCTTTTTTCATCAGATAAATTTACAGTATACTTATTTTTATATCTCAATGTACTTGTTCATATGGGAAAATGTTTATTGGTCATCTTTTTTCCACATAACAAAATATCCCCAAGTTTAGTAGCTTAAAATAATATTATTGGTTTGCTTATGATTTTGTAGATTGGTAACTTTGGGCTGAGTTCATGACTCATTTCTGCTTCACATGGTATAAATTAGACTCACTCATGCATTGCAGTAAGATAACAGTTGATGATCTTAACTGATTTTCTAGTGATTGGTTGACTATTTGCAGGAATAAGGGAGGTAACTGGATCATTATCCAGCAGGCTTATTTCCAAGGTGTGGTATAAGGCTTCCAACTTCCATAAAAAAGGACACAGCCCAATGGTCAAATATTTTTCAACTTTTTGCCAGCATCCTGTTTGCTCATGGCCCATTGTAAATCACATGACCAAAGACAGGTTAAAGAGATGCAGAAATAGACTCCGCCTCTTCAAGGAGGGACTGCAAAGTTACATTGCATACTAAGAGACAGGCATACAAGAATGTGAAGAATCTGTACCAATTTTGTAACTTATCATGTTGTAGTTTTTCCTTCCTTTCAGTCCCTTATGTGGGGATTTATGTTTAGAATCTAGTTGTGGGTTATGTCTACCCTGTATTGCCAGAGTTAAAGATTTTTGGATGCTATAGAATTCTGTTGATTCACATAAACATCCTTGTGAGATAATGCAGGTTGCACAATAGAAATATTCATTCCTGGAATAAATGACACAATCAATTTGAAATCTATTTGGATCATATTTGGAAGCTCACATATAATAGCTCTAAAGCACAAAACAAGATTTTGTTTTTAAGTCTAGCCATCAATAAGAGGAAGGAAATGATGTCTGAGCTGAGCCAAGACCTAAAGCATGTGGAAGATCTAGTTAGGCAGAAAAAATACTTTGTGCAGTGAAAATATGAGAGAAAACTAATTTTGTGAATCCATTTTTGTGCCACATGAGAATCTTGAAAAGTGCTTATTATACTGTATGGTTTTCTTATCTGTTCTGTTCTACCTGCCATTGGATTTCAAGTTTTTTCTTTTTTTGGTAGTGGTGGTAGTGGTTGAACCCAGGGCCTTTACACTGAGCTACATCCTCAGCCCTCTTTTCATTTTTTATTTTGACACAAGGTCTCCCTAAGTTGATAAGCTTCCAAGGCTGGGCTGAAGCTTTCCATCCTCCTGTCTCAACCTCCCACAGTGCTAGGATTAAAAGTGTGCATCGCTATGCCCAGGAAAACCTAATCTTTAAAATGACAGAATCCACTGAATATATCCTTACATGTTTGTGTGATGAGTGAGTGAGCGACTTAGTGAAAGAGTGAATGTAAAAATAATAAACAAATAAATAAATAAATTTTAAAAAAGAATGAGAATGAAGATGGAAATCAAGGATAAAGCCTTAGAGACAGAGGAAGCAGCAGAGAGAAAAACAGTGCAAAGCAGACCAAGAGGCAGGTAAAAGGATGGAAAGTTTGTCTGCTTAGCAGCTATATGGGAGGAATTTAGCACTTCCTTTAAAATACTAATTAACGCTTTGGGCTCAGACGTTGGTTCTTTTTGTATTATTAAACTGCTTGCTTCCTTTTATTTTCAAAATCTGTTTTTGAAGGCTTGTTTTCCTAGAGAATTCCAAAGGTCTTATGTGGGCATAAAATATTGGTTTAGATTTTAGTAATTTCTTTTGGATTATTAGAGGTATCCAATTTGGCAGTTCTTAGCGAAAATTCTTGTGGGTTTCAAAATCTGTCAAACTATGTTAGTCTTTCTCCTTTAAACAGTGCCTTGGTTGATGGGTACTTGGGTTGTTTTGAAGATTTAGCTGTTAATAACTGTGCTGCTATAAACATGGGTGTGCATATATCACTGTGATATGATGTTTTTAATTCTTCTGGGAATAGCTGAGCCAAATGGTATGTCTAGTTCTAGTTTTTTAAAGAATCTCCACACTGATTTCCATAGTGGTTGCACCAGTCTACACTGCTACTAACAGTGGAGAAGGGTTCCCCACCGCCCCTCTGGCATTTGTTATTGGTCAGTTTCTTAACGGTAACCATTCTTTTTGGAATGAGAGGGACTCTAGTATTGTTTTAATTTGCATCTCTCAAGTGACCAATGATGCTGAACATTTTTCACATATTTATTTGCCATTTGTATTTCTTCCTCTGAGAAGTGTGTATGCATCTCAGTTGCACATTTTTAGATTTGGGTTTTTTAATTTAAGAGGTCTGGTTTTTGTCAATTCTTTTAATGTTCTAAATAGTACTACTCAGCCATAAAGAAGGATAAACTTGGGACATTTCTAGGTAAATGGATGATCTTGAGACCATATGATTAAGTGAAATAAGAGAGACGTAGAGATACACGTAAATATTGCATTGTCTTCCAGGTGTGAGAACATGAAAGAGTAAATAAGGACCAAAATATGCAACAGATATTGTGAAATTGGAAGAAATTGGTCAAAAGGAAAGAGGAGCTGGAGATGAGGGAAGGGAAAAGAAAAAAGAAAGGATAACATGGAGACAATGTTTTGTAAATCTAGAGGGGAAGAAGGGTTGAAGGAAGGGGAGAGGATGGGGGAAAAAAGAAAAATCAAAATATATCATATACAGGTACAAATTCCCTATGATGAATATGATCATTGTCTTCCTAAATTGTACCAATAAACAATATAGAAAAAAAAAAGATGAAAACCTGGTTCAAAAAAAGATTGAAACTGGGTGTTATTTTTTATTATTCTGAACCATGTGATTTGATTTTATCAAAACCAATTTGAGTTTTTGTAAATCCTGATAGGGATGAAAGACATAGGAAATCAAAATTTTTCCTCAGTCTCAACTCTGGTACAAGAGTAATTATTATGCTCAGGACTTCAGCAGGGGCTGTCAAAGTATTTAACCCTCACTAGAAAGAAGCAATAGGACAAGATTCAAGATGTGATCAAAATGCATGGTGAATGTTTAAATTTTAAAAATTATTACGTGAAAGGCACATTGCCATTAATCTCTCTCAAAATACTCTCCTTTCTTCACACATACTTATTTGACCACTACCACTTTCTGAGACACTTCTGGAAGTCCTTTGTCATGAGTGCTTTTACAAAGTGTGATTTTAAAAAAGTACAATAAATGCTGTTGTCAAGTGCCATCCAATAGAAAGACAGGCTTATAAAAAACATCATGTGTCTTCATCTACTAGATCTGGCACCATGTAATTTCTAGTTCTTCCCCAGTCAAAATGACTATAAAAAGTAAAAATTTTGAATCAATTCAGGACATTGAGGCTACCATGATAAAGCAACTAAAAACAAGAAAGAAGACTGACTTCCAAATGTGCTTCAGAAAGTGGCAAGAAGGATGGGAGAAGTTATTCAAAACAAATGAGAATATTTTGATGGGAATTAATGGAAATATGTCTTTTACTATAATAATTTTTTTGAAATTATACTTTCACCATATTTTTGATGATATCTCTTACTTCTAAGCAAATTTCTTGAAAATTTGATTAAAGATATTAGAATAACCTAGGACAGTTGCTATAAATGTGTCTTCCAAACTTTTACCATAGTCTTAGGATCCAAAGCCTTCAAAATGATTTCTGTAGCCAGAAAAGAAATAGGCTCATGCTTAAGCTTTAATGTATCAGCCCTGTCTTTAGATTATGTAGGACAAGTTTTTGGACTATTCTTACTGCTTTTTTATTTTTAAATTATTCTAATTTATTAAATTATGACAATTTATTAAATTATTACAATTTATAATTGAATATATTTATAAAATATAATGTGATGTTATGAATTATATACATACAATGTAGAAAATTAAATCAAGGTAATTAACATAAGTATCACCTCAAATAGTTATTTTATTGAGGCAAGAATGTTTGAAATTTATAGGCTTAGCAACTTTGAAATATAAATTATAATATTAATTATATTGCTGTGCAATTGATCTTTAAAAATATATTCTTCCTGAGGATTTTACTTTTTGACTAATCTCTGTAACCACTATTTTATGATTATTTCATATTCCACATATAAATGTGAATATATTGTATTTATCTTTCTGTCCTATTTTATTTAACATAATTCTTCAGTTCTATTTATATTATCAGACCATACAGAATTTTCTTCCTTTTTAATGCTCTATAGTATCGCTTGTGTTTATGTGCCACATTTTATTTATCTATTCATCTGTTGGTGGTCACTAAGGTTGATTCCATAACTTGACTCTTATGAATAAATGGGTAATCAATATGTTAGTGCAGACACTATTTTTGCATAATGATTTCAAATCTTTTGGGATCCTGAGATTACAGGATCATATGCTAATTCTATCTTTAGTGTTTTGAGGAACCTTCATACAATTTTCCATAATTACTGTACTAATTTACATTCTTACCAATACTTATGTACCATATTTAGTTGGGTAAAATAAGTCCTATTTCTATAAAAAGTCAACAATGTAGAAAACATAAGATAAATGCCAAATTGAGTAGGTTTTACAGGGAAAGAGGGCTCCCTACAGGCTTACATCAGGAAAGATTTTATGGAGAAAAGATAAGTATAAATTTTAAATAGGGCTCTGAGCTCTTGTATTCTGCCATTTGAACACCAATATCAAATCCAAGACTTTAATTTAGCCTGTTTTCTATCTTTATGCTTTTCAGAGTTTCCAAATTGAAGGAGAATATTAAACAGAAAAGACAACAAAGAAAGTACCTACACACAGTCAAAGCCAAGGTGGCTGATATGCGGAAACAGGTTTTGCAGGAGCAGTTTGATGAATGGATTCTAGACCCGAAAGGACTGATTCCTACAGTGGTGGTAAGAAACGGGTATACGTGGAGGATAGCAAAATGGATAATAAGAGGGCAAATGCTAGACTACTGAGTGGAATACTAGAATGCTCCCTTGAAATTCAGTACTGAATTAAATTAGGTCAATTCTTGACCTGTCTGGTTCATGAGCATTAATTCCTCCAGTTTACACATATGCACACGCACACACACACACACACACACACTTCTAGCTAGATTTCTTTTTCTTTTTCTTTTTTTTTATCGGTACCAGGGATCGAATTTACGACCGCGTGCTTGCAAGGCAGGCGCTTATGCCACTGAGCTAAATCCCCAGCCCCATCTAGCTCGATTTCTGAAACCCTTGATTCTGGCAAAGGTTTCCAAATTAATTTCAGAGACACATTTTGTTTGTTTGTTGTGTATTTGTGCTACTGCTTCTGTGATGCTTGTGGGCCTTATCTCTTAGCTCCAGGGAAAAAGTGTATTCTAAAAATTAAATGTTTTCTCTTAGTGTTTCTAGATTTGAAAATATTTAATTGTTGGAAATGGTGCCAAGCATATTTCAGTTTAGTGTGAATGATTAAAAATAGTCCAGGAAGATTAGCCACAAACCAGAAGGAAACATTAGAAAAAAGATATAACTAATAAAGAACTGTTATCCACAAAGGCAAGGCAGGAGGGATCACAATCCCTGATTTGAAATTATACTACAAAGCTACTGTGATAAAATCAGCGTAGTACTGGCAAAAAACAAAAAAACATACCAGAGAATCAGTGGAACAGATTAAAAGATGCACACAACTACTGCTGGAACCCAGGAGGCTGCACAAATAAGCAATTCACCCATCGCCCTCTTGGTAAGCGCCTCCCTTCCGGCATGAGCCAGTAGTGTCTCTTGTGAGCCTACCGGTGCTTGGGCTTGGAATCAAACATCCCAAAATCCCCCCCACCCCGGTCCCCGTTAGCAACTGGGGACAGAGGTCTGAGCATCTCTTGGGAGGATGACTGTATGCAGTATAGCAAATATGGGGGGTGTCCTCTATCTTCTCTTTGAAAGCAAGTGTTGTTTTCAGTTTTGTTTCGTTATGATTAATTGCTTTACTCTATTCAATATTCTCTTTCAATTGATTTTATAACGTTCTGTTTTTGGTTTGATTTTGCTATACCTAAATGACTTGATAACTATTGTGAAAATAATGAGATATACTATGGTACCTATTACTGTTATCCCGGTAACCTTCTGTGAAGTTCTGTACCAAATTCTCTGCACTGTCTCAATTGGCTTTGTTCTGTCTTGTTCTGTTGTATTTCTACTAACTTTAAAAAAATTTTTTTTAAATTTTAAAAAAAGAAGATGCACACAACTACAAACATGCTCAGCTACATTATCTTTGACGAAAGGGCCAGCCATGTTCACTGGAAGAAAGACAGCCTCTTTAATAAATGGTGCTGGAAAAACTGGCTTTCTGCACACCAAAGACAAAAACTAGACCCATGTCTATCACCATGTACTAAACTAAAGTCAAAAGGGATCAAAGATCTAAATATCAAAACGGAAACACTAAATCTACTGGAAGAGAAAGCAGGTAGAAATCTTAAAGACATAGATGTAGGCAGAGAGTTCATGAATAAAACCCAGACTGCATGAGAAATACTTCAAAGTGTTAATCTTTATGAAAAATTATCTTAGAAGTTTGATAAGGGATTGTGTTTTTTGATCTCTATTATTTTCTCCCATTTGTTTTTGGTTTTATTATGTCTTTTTTTAATTTTTCAAAGAAAGATATGAGGATATTTCATAACTTCCCTCTTTTCTAATAAATGTACTTGATGTTAAAAATTTTTTTTATTTTTTTATTTAAAGAGAAAAAACATAAAAAAGGTAGAAATATTACAGAATTTCAAGAAAAGAAGATAAACAGTAAGAAATCACTAGGTGATACATATTGTTCTTTTAGAAATAGTTTTTCAAGTTACAAAATTAAAGCACACAAAGTGGACACTCAAGCAGTGAGACTGCAAACAGATCTGTTCAACAATCCAACAAGAACCTAGAAATATGGTCATCAATCCCACACACCTAAACATACATGCAGCTATATCTTTTATAGCGCTTCCTATTTCTTCTTTTTTTACAATAGCAATTATATATTTTTAAAATTTTATTTAAAGAGAAAAAAAAGCAAAACAGAAAAAAGGGTAACAACAATACAGAATTCTAAAAAAAGAAAGAAAAAAAAAGGAAAATGAGAAAAAGCCCCACTAAGAAATCAGTAATTTATAAATTACATACTGTCATCCTGGACATAGTTGTTCAAGTTACAAAGTTAAAGGGTACATAGTAAACATTCAAACAGTCAGACTACAAACAGTTCTGCTCAAAGATCCAACAAAGATTCAGCAATATGGTCTTCTATTTTACACACTCAAACATACATGCAGTTATATCCCTTACAGCACTTTCTTTTCCTCTCTTTTGTACAATAGCAATTACACATTTTGGTTTTATTACACTTGTAGTTCTTACTTTTTACACTAGAGACACAACATGATATTTATAAATATGATTCTTATTTATTTCACTAATGAGGATAGTCTCAAGTTGTCTCCACTTACCTATGAAGGGCTCAAGATCACCTTTTTTATAGCTGAGTAATATTCCATTGTAAAAAATGCCACATCTTTTTCATCCACTCTGCAGTTGATGGGCATCTTGGTTATTTCCAAGATTATCTATCACAAATTGTGCAGCTATGAACATGGGTGCACATATATCACTGTGATATGAACTTTTCAGTTCTTCAGGGAAAATACCCAGGAGGGGAATAGCTGGATTGAATGGGGCTTCCAACCCTAGTCTTCTGAGAATTCTCCATATGGATTTCCATAATGGTTGCATCAGTCTACATTCCCACCAACAGTGGAGCAGTGTTCCTTTTTCCTCACAGCCTCGCCAACATTTGTTATCAGTTGATTTCTTGATGGCAGCTATTCTTTCTGGAGAGATGAAATCTCAATGTTGTTTTAATTTGCATTTCTCAAATGACGACCAGTGATGGTGAACATTTCTTCATGTATTTATTTGCTATTTGTATATCTTTCTCTGAGAACTGTGTGTTCATATCAGATGCCCATTTTTGGAGAGGGTCTTTGAAATTGGGGGGCTTGATGTTTTTCAGTTCTTTATATGTTCTGGATGCAAGTCCTTTGTCTGAGTGGTTGCTGGCTAAAATTTTTTCCCACTCTGTGGGTTTTCTTTTCACTCTGTTGGTGATTTCCTTTGAAGTGCAGAAACTTTTCAATAATATGAGATCGCATTTGTTGATTCTTTGAAGTGTTTCCTGTGCAGTTTGCATTTTGTTCATGAATTCTCTGCCTACCCCTATGTCTCCAAGACTTCTACCTACCTTGTCTTCCAGTAGATTTAGTGTTTCTGTTTTAATATTGAGGTCTTTGATCCATTTAGACTTTAGTTTTGTGCATGGTAATATGCATGGATCCAGTTTCAGTCTTCAGCATGTAGAGAGCCAACTGTTCCAACACCATTTATTAAAAAGACTATCCTTCTTCCG